>CM024240.1:92909329-93334605 GCA_013421045.1 Propylea japonica
TTTATTAACCCAGATATGCCCAGAAAAATAAATTATCAAAATTGTAGTTTTTTTTTGATATTATTCTTCAATGTGACTCAATAAAACTAGAAAACTTCTGTGAAAAAAATCTTTCAAAGGTATTTTAGAAAAAAACGGGTGTCCTTTTAAAGGACAGTGGGCAAATGTAACACTTATTACAACAATAATAATACAAAAAATTAGTTGTGACGAAATTATTCTCTTTATTAAAACGTAACATAAAAACAAATCATTATTTTGTATGGTAGGCAATAAAACACTTCACATGAAGAGCAACGTCACATTTGATGCATTTCGTTGATACCTTGTTATGGCAGACTCTACATCGTGTTTGCTTTTCTTTGTTGAGTGACGAAGTGATTGAACCATCGAATCTTGTTTCTTTATTTTCGAATTGAGAAGGTCTTGTAAATCTTTGACCTAAATTGCCTGCTCTATTCCTTGTATTCTTTTGTAGCAGTGATAAAGCTACATGTCTCCTGAAAACAAGGTGATCTAGTTTTCCGTTCTGCTGTCTGTGCAATTGCCAAGCGTTTTGTTCTGCCGCATCTATAAGGTGAGCTAAAGAGGAAAATACCATTTTTTCCCTCGGATTCAATTCTGTACAATCCAATATTTTGATCACTGCGATCACACCTCCCATACATTTGTTTATAAACGTAAATGCTGTGGGGCTGGAACACAGAAATTCTTTTCTTTTCCTTTGAGAAAATCGTGTTACCGGATGCAAAGGTTTCAGGCCGAAAAGTTTGATATCATTGTGAACTATACTATTATCAGACCATTTGATAATTTGTGTGTGATCTATCTTCAGTCACCTTATATGCGTATGAGCCACGATTTTTTTTCATTTATCCATCTGGAGGTAAGGGTAGTTTTAATTCGTTTGTTTTTTCGTATAGTACCTGAAGCTTTATTTTCCTTTTAGTTAGCTCGTCAATCAGTGGTAGGGAAGAAAAAAATTATCGAAAAACAGAGAAAAGGAAGGCTGGAGGATGATAATAAAATATCTACGTATTGTAATACCACAGATGGGCCCAAGCCTAGTAACCTATAGCATTCTTTAATTTTGATTTGGCTCCTTGATAAGGTTCATACCAAACAATATACCCTTCGAAGTAGCACCAACCCAAAGTTTGTAACCGTATCGCAAAGGTTTCCCTCTAATAAACTGCTTGCAGCCATGACGAGCCCCAAAATATGGCACCATAGCTTCGTCCACACAGTGATTTTGTTCTAATGGTGCGAACTTCAAAATCTCTCATTCAGTTTAGAAAAAAGGGGTCGAACTTTAGAAAATTTGTCTGAAGGGTCCAAAAACATTATTATCGCAACAATTGAAGATTGGTCAATATATGTTCGAAACGGTTCTTGACATTCCTTCAGAAACTGCTTCATTATGGGAGTCTCTTGCATTTTCCCAGTACTTCGTTTCTTCTACGTGGTTGAGAATTGTATCCGCTTAGAAGTAATATGCAAATAAATGTTTCTATTTCTTCGACGGGTTATGTCGTATTTTGGTTTTTCCTCGCAGCATACATATTGTATATGAGACAAGCATATCAATAACTTCGGAATCAAAAAATCGCTGAAAAAGCTCCAAAGAGTGTTATTATTTTCAGCTGTGGAGATTTCTGGCCATTCCGAACTCGATTTCCGTAGGTTCAATCCACCTGCGACCATTTATATTTTTTTTTTAATACTTCTACCTTACTTTTTTTGGCAAGCTGGGATAATGGAATGAGGTCATCTTCATACCACTCTTCATCTTCTTTAATATAGATCTGTTTATTTCGGCCTCCACTAAAAGTTGACTTCCTGGTAAGTTGTTTATATCAACATTTCTTCGTTACCAGAATCCTCATGTGTCGCCATTATCGTTTGGCGGCATCAGATTAATTTCTATTGATTCTCCATCAGGTGAATAATCCTCCTCTTCTAATAATCTCAATATTCATGAAGCTTGAGTCCACTGTGAATAATAAAAAATACGTGTTACATTCGCCCACCGTCCTTTTGAAAGGACACTCATATTTATAAGTCTATCGTAGCAAGGGTGAGTGACTAACTTCACATTCTGGCTGATTTATATGAATTCAATGCTTTAACAATGCATTTGCGTCCTTTTAACATAATATTTCGAAAAATAATTAAAGATACTTACCCTGATAGCTTCATATTTCCAGGTGAGAAGAGTCGATCTTTTAACACACTATTATAACACTGATAACGTTCAAATGTAAACAATATAAGTTTAAACTTGTTGTGCGTTGATCTACCAACTGTATAAAGTGAGCGCCATCTCTTGAAGAGTGTTAGAATTTTTACAAATCTCTTTTCAATAGAAGCCTGTGTAAGTGTCCTTATAGAAGGACGGGGGCATATCTGGGTTAACTGTCAATGATCACGTGATAGTTAGATAGTTACATGTAACCACAGCTCGCCATAATTCGACTTTTATTCTCACTAGTCTCCGAAGTAATGAGTCGAATTTTGGCGAGCTGTGGTTACATGTAACTATCTAACTATCACGTGATCATTTGACAGAAAATACGTGTATTAACTGTCAACTATGAAACTATGGTAAGCTGTGGTAAGCTGTAGTTACATCGCCAAAATTCGACTATGGATTAGATATTTCAACATAACTGATATTCAATTTCACTGTGGTATAATCGAATCCAAAGCAGGAGTTCATAATATTTATAATAGAATATTCTGGAAAATCCATTCCTGCTTAGAAATGAGACAAAATTCTTCTGGCGCACGGAGCATGCGCACTGCATGCAACAAACTATGATAATTAATTCTTCCTTAGAAATTATGACGAAATATTAAATTAATCTATTTAATTATAATATGTTCAATTTTCGAAAAACCGAAATCATAATAAATACTTTCCTATGATTTTTCCCTCTATTTTCAAATATTATTTCTACCCCAACCGTTGTCAAGGCCTAGTTGTTGAATTCTGCAACATTTTTCATGGTTTCCATTTTCCAACCGTGGAAATTCTCTCAAAAAGGTAATTAGCCCATAGATTTTGATTTTTCAACAGTTAGGTGTTGTCACGCCTAGCTGTTGAATTTTACAACATTTTTCATGGTTTTCAACTGTGAAATTTCTCTTAAAAAAAGGTCATTGATTTTTCGACAGTAAGGCCGTTTCACGGCCTAGCTGTTGAATTCCTCAACATTTTTCATGGTTTCCAACCGTGAAAATTCTCTCAAAAACTAATTAGCCCATAGACTTGGATTTATTAACAGTTAGGCCGTCAGACTTTGGTTTCTGAAACTGTTACGCCGTTTTTACCATATTTTTCCAGTTTTCAACAGTGGATTTTCTCTCAAAAAAAGGTAAATAGCCATCAGACTTTGGTTCCCGAACTGTTTACGCCGTTTTTACGACCCAGCTGTTGTTTTTACAACATCGTCAAAATCTGTACAAATTGAATGTCAGATATTTTATAAGTACGTTCCAAAGTTTTATCCGATTATCTGAATCAATAAGATTGTATAATTTATAATTTTACCTATTTCCTGGTCAAAATACAGCGAACTATGAATTTTACGAAATATCACTGTTTTTTCCCTGATATTTTCATGGAAAGCGCTCGCGGCTCGGTGCAAAGAGAAGATCAAACGGAAGCCGCCTATTCAAATAGGTCGTAAAAGCCACCTGCGTTGCTTGGGGTGCTTCTACAAAGGGAGCACCGCGCTGTGTCGGAAGGTCATTGCCGTTTCATTGAATCAGCTGATGTTTCTACGTCTATTAGATCAGTGATTGTCAACATGTGGTCCGCGATATGAAAAGATACGTAAATTAATGCGTCTGCCTATATTTTTTTAACTCAAAACTTTTTGCAGTATTGTGTTGACCATAACCAGACGACCAAACGCGCCTGAACCTTAGACTTCCTTTGTCTAAGGCCTGAACACAGGTTCATTTATTTGGGAATACTTTTTTTGATTAGGACTTTTTTGATAGTGATACCTATTTACGTTTTGATTATTTTTTCCAGCCTTACATATGGCATAACCTTAATGATAACATATCCAATCAACTGAACTATTTATTTCTCACCCAAATGATATAAAAATGAGCTCAACTGAAAAAATACAATTTTCGTCTTTTCAAAAATAGGTTCCTCATATTGGATACCTTATTCAAAATAAGGAACTTATCGTCCTTACAGAAATAACAAACATAAACTTTCTTCTCAAGTGGCTTTGATGGGTTTTTTCATGTTTTCCATATTCCATTATTTATGAAGGATTCCTTTCTTAGGCATTTAAAAAATTAGAATTAACACCAGGTTCCAAATTTTGGATATCCAATTGTAGGCTATACCTACCCTATCCAAAATTAGGCAACTTTCATGTTATAGGTTTTGTGGTTAAATTAGAATAGATCCTTGGCATAAATGTTTGAATCAAAAGGTTGAGCTCATTGTAGGGGAATTCAACTTATGCTAGGTATGCCAAATTTCAATATTTCACATCCACTTTCTACCTTCTTTCATAGTTCACAGTTGGAGCGATAAAACACTAGGTAGGTACCACATGAAAAAGTTAAATTTTAAATTGTCATCTAGTGATGACCCCTATCTTTCCTTTAATTCTGATGTCCGATCCGGAATGATTTTGAGCTCGTTGAATTTCTCTACAGGAAAAGAGCAGAAACATTTTTCTTCAAACTACTATTCTATTTCTGCTAATAACCGTTAGAGGGTATTATCTGAAAAATTAGGCCGATTTTACGGTTCACCTATGCTTTCCTAAAACATTTTCACGGTTTTTGATTTATAAACAGATTATATTTATATAATAAGTTCGTGTAAGTAAGTGGTTAGATCAAACTAAATTATTTGCTTTTATATTCATCTTATTTTAAAGAAGTTTTAACATTGTGCTTCCACTACATTTCCACAGTAAAAAAATAGTATTAGATACTCTTTCTATTATAACACTTTCAATATAATATAAATCTTTCAATCTTGTATATAAAATAAATAAATAAATGAATATAAAAATATGAAAAGTAGTATTTACCCCTTTTTCCCATATGACTTCTATTTACAGTTTTTCAAGAATAATAATTCTCAACTTCATCTAAAAGTTTTTCTATATTTCCATCATCGATAATAACAAATCTTTTACTTCCCCTACTGAAATAATATATTTCTCCAGTGAAAATGTTGAACCAAAGTGCATGAATATGCAACTGATGGGACTCTAATCTTTTTTTCAAAAATCCATAACTAGCTATATTTTGCAATTGCTGTAATGTATTAATTTGAGACAATTTATCTTCTAATGAGAATTTGTTATCAGGATCGATATATGCTACAAATTTCCTCATAGGAGTTTCAGCTTGAAATATAAGGGGCATCGTGAAATCTGCTACTTTGAGCTGTTGATATTTTTCCAGTGATGCACAGCCGTGTGAACAAAGCCAGGAACGTAAGGTGATAATCTTCTATTTTCCTGCAATATAAAAAATTATTGTTGCTTTTCATCATGAACATTTTTCTTATGGGGCTAGTTGAATATTAGATAAATGATAACATTTGTAACATAATTATTATCAAATACTTTGTCTCAATTTGGATTTCATCTTTTTATAACTTCATTATAATGGAATTAATATCTAAATCAGATCATAGCTGATTGTGTAAATGATGTGTTCACCTAAATACTACATTCTGAAAATTCTACTCATTATGTATTGATAATAAAGGTAGGTATCAACTTCAAAGGATATAGAATTCAGTTTGTTTTTGCGACTATGCCTATACATTTCCTGATATTCTGATTAATATACAGACTCTTTTAAAGTTTCAAATGTGACAAATATGAATTGTGCTGAAATTAATGCACTCACTTGGGATGCAAACTTTTCATCTTGTAATTTGTATAGCAAGTTTATCGCTTTACAATCACTATGCCCACAAACTATGATGTGCCGAATATCATTCACCACACATCCTAACTCCAGAGCAGCTGGTTCATTGGAATTCAATTCATCCTCGAAATGCTGTGAATTTGGAATAATATTACCTGCATTTCTTACTGAAAAATATTATTGAGATATTTCCTTAAGTTATCGAAAATATGCCTACCTATAAACATATCTCCAACATTTGTTCGGGTGAAACGTGTAGGTATCATCCTACTGTCTATACAAGTGAAAAACACTGCTTTTGGCTGGAAATAAAGAATTTCCAATGATAAAAGATTATCAAGTTTTCAATTCTATTCATATTAATGAGCCTCTTTTTTTCATATTAGAATTATTTCGAATTTTGTTAGTTCCTGGTAACCGGTTATAGAGTAATACTTTGATATTACACCATGATGGAATATGACTATATTCCCAAGAATTTATACATTATCATGAGATGAAAACAGCACCAACAGAATCTATAACAATAAACTCGATTCATTCATGCCTTTCTTCCAGTAATATTACTTACCGTTGGACTATCTTTAACTTGCAGAAACTGTTTCACCATTTGTTCCTTCTTTACGTCCCTATATTTCATTATTCCCTTCAGTATTCTATTCATTGATGTGTTTTTTATACCTACCTATGTAACTGCGAACATTTAATTGGTATTTCACTGATTTCAGCGGGGATAATTTATTCAGAAATGAAATTCGGATGAATCCATGCAACTTTGCATTTATAATAAAGCACGAAGTGCATTCTACTTCTTCATTCAGCAGTACCTTCTTATCAGAATGTGTGTAACAAATAAAGTATAGGTTATGTTTATTATTCTTGTTTCCCGTTCAAAGTTCATTATTTCGTAGATTAGTCCTAACTGCTCTTCTCTAGACTCCACAATAATCATCTCACAATATCAGAAATAGAGTGTTCAGTCATTTTAATACATATTGAAGCCAGTTTCTCCTGGGACTTAGAAACTAACCAGCTTGTGGTATTCATGAATGAATATTTTTCTCCATCAACTCACTTCAGAACTGAAAATTAAGGTTTTTTAACCATTCTAATTACCCTTGATAAATGTAAGTTCAATGTTACATTCAACTTTGCAATTAGCTATCTAGGTAGTATTTAATATCATTATAAAACCTTACATAGCAAACCAAATTGATTGGGATGGTTAAATGCATATGACCTACAGAGACTTATATAGATGAACAATGTATTCCTACACAAACACACTAAAATCATTTTCTACTATATATTTATTTAATTCATTTCGGATGACCACTCAAAGACAGGAGACAGGCAACTTAACAGATTAATAAAAAACTAATAACAGTTTATTCTCAAAACAGATACTCTCTTTCTAGTGAGCACATATTACATTCAACTATTTTTCATAAAATATTGGCAGTAAGTACCTCTATCAGCAGATCCTTTCAATACAACAATGTAATTCTATAATATAACAGGTAGAGTTTTTTTCATTCTTCTATATTTGTTTATAATTTATAATTAAATATTAGATGAAGGTTTCAAGAATTTCTTTTTCATTTTATTTGGATATTTTTTCTGCAAACTTGAAGATAAATTGTTCGCCATTTCCATATCAGATACATCTTTACCTTTATTCGTATCAATTTCATTTAGTTTATCAGCAAATTCATTAGCCATCATTTTTTCAATTTCTGGTTTGCACCTAGAAATGATAGTCTCCCTTCTATCAAATCTTTGCAATATGAAATAGATGTTTCCACGAAAACTATATTACCCGTTTTTTTCATTCCCTCCGATATTTCTTCAGAATATAGTCGTCTACTTTCTTCGGCTTGTAGCTGCTTCAGGGCACTTTCTTTCGATTTTTTCATGAACTTCATCTCTAATACTCCTTTAGAAAGTTGGGTATTAAAGCTTGTAAGATCTTTCATGTTGGGTTTACTTTCCATAGCTGATTCGATTTTTAAACAGGTAAATGCATACAAAATATAAATCTATCAATAACCAATATTTATTTTCATTTTTTGCGCAGAATTTATTTTAGGTTAAATCACAGAACATGCACTTTGCAGCAACGGTCTTTACAGTGTTGCCGCTCTTGGCAATGACAGGGCATGAAAGATGTTCTGTGGATAGATCGCTCAAGAAAATCCAACGTTGCCATATACGACAGCGACGTATACGTCAATGATGACAGCAGATTTGAAATTTGACAGAACGAAGTGTGTCTGTGGTCTGTTGGGGTCGATTCTTGTCGTGTTCGCGAATCTACAAATGTCGACCAACTTAGCAGGGAAGTTGGTCGACAATTGTCGAATCGCGAACACGACATTATTCAAGAATCACCCCCCAGATTGGCGGGTCGTAGCGTAGTTTGCAGCACAGAAATAAGAATACTTCTTCTTCTTTTATGTGTCAAATTTATTTTTATTTTATGTTCTGTGCATAGGTCTATGGTTTTATGTTGGTCATCGAAAAACATCAATGAAAAAAACATAGATTCTTTCTTTCGAAAAACTTTGGTTCTGTTTCTGTGTTATGTGCTTTTAAGTTCTGTGCTTTTAAGTAAGGTTATTAGAAAGACGGAGGTTATGTGTTTTTGAGTGCTGAAAAATATATTTGTGTACTGCGGTTATAAAATGGCAAAATTTGGAAGTTATTTTGGCCTATGCCCTCTTATAGACTATAGGAGTCTTCTTGGCATTTCCGAAGATGGAGAAAATGGAGAAAACGTGATTGTCACTTTAGGCAAGAATATTGCAATCAAATACAGACTAAGGGACCAAAAACAAATAACTAGTTGGACCACTAAAGAGAAATTCACTTCTCCAGTAATTTTCGATTCGAGTACCCAAAACTACGTGGCTGTAATGAATTACATTTTCATTAGATGCTGGGATTCTGACAAATCAAACTTGGATAAGGTTAAAAAATTCAAATTCACATGGAATATAAACTCCATTGTTGCGATAAACAAGATGAGTTTCGTCGTATTCGAAACTGGAGATATTGTCTCCCTAGAATATGCACTTAAAAATCAATTTCATACCTGAAGAAATGATTGATAGAAAGAAGGAATACATTATGGATAATATTTGTTGTCATGTGAAAACAGATAGATATATTGGTTTGTTAATAGGCAACTCTGAAACAGATAAAGTTAGCTATATGCTTTGGACAAATTTTGATTCGGTTGGAACTAGATCAGAATATATTAGACTCTCTTTGAAGCGAACTTCTTCTGATTTAGTTGGATGTTGCTTTCATTTATTTGACGAAACAGTTCGGATCGTCACCTTGTGGTCTAATGGAGAATTGTATGTGAAGTGCTTAGAAGATAAGTCTGAAGATCTTGGTGAAATGCTTTGTATTATAGAGTCTGTATCTTGCAAAGAACCACTCTCAATAGTTAGTCTGGATAAGGATTACTTGCGATATATGGAGGCAATAGTAATCAGGAAGGTGCCTTATTAATAATTTACAACAATCAGTTCAAAGTAACTCAATGTCAATGTCAATTTAAACTATTAACTGTAGGAGGAAAAATCTACAAGATTCAAGAAAAACTAATTCTACCAGTGGGACAAAATTTGGCAGTTGTACCTTACCACTTAGAAAAAGAACAATTATCAGCGCTGATAGGAAGTCATACAAGTCGTTCGAATGATGCTAAAGATATTTTAGTTGTGAATCGATTGGAAGAATTAAATTGGAATATGAATGAAAAATATTAAAAGAAGAAAAGTAAAGTATATACCATTATCAAAGATTATTTAGATCAAGGATTTCCAGAATCTATAATTTTCAAAGAGCTCCTACCGACATGCATTGAAAACATCAATATTAAACACCTGAAGTTGCTTTTAAGTGAATTTTTAGATATACCAGAAAGCTGTCATGCAACAGTATTGAAATATATGTTAGAACTTCCTACAGAATCTTTCAAAAAATCTAAACAGGTTTTAGATGAATCATACCCCAAAGAGTTACAGCCTCAGGAGAGGTATGAAATTTTAAAACTAATTCTTGACAAACCAGTTCCAGAAATTAATAATAACATTGTTCTTTGGAGATTAGAATTGGATAATTTTTGAAGTTACTTAGGTTTATATTATATTTATTGAAAGTTGACACTAATTTTTGTATTCAGTTGTTAGTGAAATGGGTGAACATGATGGTTTGTTCAAATTTTCATCTGTTTTTTTCATCTAAAGATGAAAGGATTGTACAGATATTATCTGAATTTGATGAATTTATAAATCAATCATATTCTAATTATGAAATTTTAGATATCGTAGAACTTGTAGGGGAAAAAACTACCATGACTAGTTATACTATTGAAAAAATTGTGTTATGATTTTAGTTCATATTGTAAATAAATAATTTATACCATTTTCTGTTATTTTTATTTGTGCAGTTAACAATTGCCAGGAAATCAGGTTCCCTTTTCAGGAGGTCATATACCCATATGCTGGAAATTTTTACAATTATTCTACTGCAAGTAGGAATTTTGATGAAATATTCAATATACAAAGGATCTTGTTTTGATACTGAATTCGATGGCATAGGTAAGGTAAGATTGTCGATCATAATCTTATATCTTATCTATTTCCATAGTGCTTTGTGGAAATAATTTATTTTCGACAAATGTAATGACCCATTTATATGTGTTAATAGTAGCAATTTAGTTTGTCACGGAGAAATTTCTGATAAATCAACGAATTAACGTAGTAAAACAATTCATATTAAATAGTTCAGTTGTGCAAGATCAAAAAAAAATTCGTCGCGAATTTAATGTGGAGAGAAACGAAAGAATTCCAACACGCCAGACCATAATGAAGTGGGTAAGAGATTCTGAAGATAGAGGGAATGTTGCATTAAATTTTTGTGGAAGTATGCGTATAGTCAGAACACCCAAAAAAAGACAAGCTGTGATAAGAAGTTCGAATGGTTATGCAATGTTCATCAAGCAGTCAATTGCGTTGCACATTTCCAACAGAACATTGCGAAGACCTGTGCATTCTGATATGCACTTCCACTTATACAAACTCGAATTTTGTTGCAAGAAAACTTAGCTGACATAACATAGCCAGCTAATTCCCCCTATTTGACGGCTCTTGATTTTTTCCTTGGGGATATCTGAAGAAAAAGGTTTATGAAAGGGGTCCCAACACCATCCAAGAACATAAAAAACATATTACAGAATTAATGTAAATTCTGTGAAAAGAATGAACAAACAAGAATAAAATCTAAAACTTGTTATGCAAAATTTTAGATACCGATTGCAAAAATGTATAATCAATGAAGCCATTCAGAGGATTTTATTTTTAAAACATAAATTGGACATATATATATATTTATTTTTGTTTCAATGAAATGTTTTTTGCTCATATCACAGATTTTTGAAAATAGGCGACACCAAATGCCTAACCCAGTATAAGTATTAAATTTCAAATCCATTGGATAATTGTAAAATTATTCAAAAAGTAATATTTAATTTTTTTGCAACTTGAGAAGTGAAGAACTGATTGATTGAATTAAATGCAGATCCAAAATCGAATCATAGTCTTTCAAATATGTGGTAAAAATTGAAGCATGAAAACACACACTTAAGATTCCCTATCACATAATTGAAAGTAACAAATTAAAACTGTAAAATAAGCTCTTCTGCTAATACAAATCAAATTTGAAATATTAACAAAACTTTGAACAAAATACACTTTAAATAAAGTTGATTTTTCAGTATAATTCACGTGTGATAATTTTTCGAGGTATCCCTAATTTAAATTATCGTTTCTTATTTTTCATGAGTTAAAACCTAAAATATTCATATAACACTAGAAAATAAATCACAAAATAGTATGAAAACCTAAAATATTCCTGAAAATTCGAATTTAATCAAGCACCTATTTGTATTCTTCCATACATTTTTTTATAATAGTACACATTATCTACATACCAATATCACTTTATTGATTTCAATACATAAAATAGTTTTATATAACATCAATCACAATTACAAAAAAACTACATTTTCTTTGAACTCAGTAAGCAAAGAAATATTAATAATATCCTACTCGAGAAAACTCGGCCATTATCAAAATGAATGATGAATTTAGTCTTGATCAAAGGTTGTGAGCTTGCGCTCGTCGTTCACACAAAACCAAAGTTTTTAGTTTTGATGGCCAATAATAATAATTTTTGCCTGAGTACGGTTCTGCTACTATACAAGGGTATGTATAATCGGGAAATACAAGTGTTTTGCAGTAGGTAAATGGGCATCGTCAGCTGGCCTGATTGTAACTGATGGCATTGGTTGAAAACCATCTTCACTTGCTGGAAGAGCGGGAGAACCAGTCCAGAAATACACCTGCAACAAAAACATTTTATTTTTTTCGTTTTTCATTCATTGCTACGTGAATTTTTTGTCGGATATACCGAAGATCAACTGAATATTTATACATATAATTGATTTGTTGTAAATCACAATATTAACATAGCTCAGTAGCGACAATCCATTGTTGAGCCCTATTCAATAATAATTTGCTTCAAATTTTTTTTTTATTATTTGTATTCATATTGGAATTTTTTTCTCTTTGATTAGTCCTACACATTCTTTAGTCTCTCACAGAATCAATAAATTATTATTATTATATCAGACAGATCATAACGAATATCCTCATATAGCAAATTACCAAAAACTCACCAAGTCTTGCCTTTCCAAATGGGACATCTTTTCCACAATTGACCAAAGCCAACGTTTGAATTTCACCAGTCTCTCGCTGCTCTCTCCTGATTCGTCATTAAAAGAGGTGTAAGATATAAGCACCGATACATTGATATCGCCTACACCATTTAACAGTAGTCTCAAATCTTCAGCTGTTAGGCCATCTAAGGCTCCTTCAGGTAATACATCAAATATTCCAGTTCGAATTGCCTACATCAAAAATATCGAATGAATTAATGTAACTGTGAATACTTCCAATGTTCCAATAATTATACAGGGTGAGTTATTAAATTTATTATTTAATGAGAGGAATTACAGTTGAAGTTTATACACAACGTAACAAACCACCCTGTAAAAAATGTCTACATGGATCTGTATTCAGAAAATATGTGTCTCCAGAAAAATGACAGTATCATTTCAATCTGAAATGAATCAATATAAAATGTTCCAAAATGAATATATTATTACTATTTGCAATTTTTTCAGTGGATCCATGGTTTAAAAAGTGAAATATACAGGAAGAGTTACTCGAAGATCCCGGTGGAGGTCCAGAAATGTCAGGCATAGAAGGAGCATCCTGTACTGGTTCAATTGGGACAAACGGTCTGGCGTCTATTCTCAATGCTCTTCTTTGATTGTCTCTGATTACTCTGTTTGATCCTGAAGAAATACGGATGGTGGCGGATAGATTTAAATACTTATTTATACAAGGTTGGGATATAGCATGGAACCAAGTAAATATCTTTTGAAAAAAAATTTTGAGCAGATGCTTTTGAGCGCTAGTTCATTGGCGAGCAATGATTCTATTACCTCAAAGTTTTGTGTAGGCCTTAAGATTCATGCTAAGTATATGAATGCAAAACCTCAGCAGTATTGGAATTATAATCTGGAAATTGAGTCTAACCTCATCGTTTGAGCTCAAAATTCGAAAATTTCAGACAAAACAAAAATGAGTGAAAAGATATATGTAGTTGTATATTTACCCCTAAGTTGTGCATTTCTCCTCAACACATCCCTGTCCCTTCTCAATCTCTGCAAAACGCTATACTGAGAGTATTTATTGTCCACTTGTGCACTCTCTAAATTAGGTAATTTCTCTTGCGATAAAATCGCCTCTGCAATTGCTGTGTAGAAACTGCGAGCAACTCCAGAACCTTCACCTGGTTCCTCTTTAAAAAGTAACCTTAACTCTATTGACTCTATAGACATATCAAATGCCGAGTCAAATGACTATACACCGAAGTTCTTCAGCCCTCATCGAACTATTTTCTCTATTTGTGAATCATGTAGATGTAGGTCCATCAATTAAATTTTGTCTTGATACATGGATTTCTCTCATTCTTTATTGGCAATTGGAATAAAAGAATACATTTTTCGAACCAATTTGATGGCTCAAACAAGTTCCAAAGTACATCATTCCATTATTTTAAATTTGTATTGATGGCGATTTTTTCCTGACATACTGGACAAATAAGATGAAATCTGAAAATGAAATCAACACTTGAAAAATAATCAATAATTGATATTAGGGATAGTTATCTTTCAAAAGCAAAGTCATCTTTGCCCATTTTCAATATATCATACCATAATCGAAAGCGATATAATAACTACGACAAATGGGTACAACAATCTCCTTTTACTTGAGTTTTAATGGAAATCCCATAATTTCAAGCTACAAATAACTGTAAAATAAGCGAAAACCCATGTTTCGAAATGTGAATCTGATATCTGACGAAAATGTAAACAGATTAGTGATGGGCCATTCGAATGCAAAATCGAATGCAGCATTCGATTCTTGAAAGTATTCGTTGCATTCGAATGCAATATTTCAGCAATTCGAATGATTTTGCATTCGGTTTGGAGCGACACCTATCATAAAAATCAGGTACTATGTCGTTAAGGTTCAATATCTCAGCATTTGCCTGCTTTTTTTTTAGGAAAATGAACTCTATTGCCATTCATTCGGTCCAAATTTCGAATGAATCATTCGTTTTGCATTCGGTTTCGGGCGGCATCTACCTGAAATTGTAGTTACTATGTCCGTAAGACTCAATATCTATGTCATTACGTGCTATTTCTTAGGGAGGTTTTCGAAATTGAGCTCTATTGGAATTCATTCGGTCTAAATTTCGAATGAATCATTCGTTTTGCATTCGGTTTCGGGCGGCATCTACCTGAAATTTTAGTTACTATGTCCGTAAGGCTCAATATCTATGTCATTACGTACTATTTCTTAGGGAGGTTTTTGAAATTGAACTCTATTGCAATTCATTCGGTCTAAATTTCGAATGAATTATTCGTTTTTCATTCGGTTTGGGGTGGCATCTAGCAGAAATATCAGACACTATATACCATTAAGGCTCAATTTCTCTGCTTTTGCATGCTATTTCTTATGAAGGTATTTGAAATTGAACTCTATTGGAATTCATTCGGTCTGAATTTCGAATGAATCATTCGTTTTGCATTCGGTTTGGGGTGTCAACTAGCAGAAATATTAGATACTATAAATCAATAAGGCCCAATATTTCTGCGTTTGCATGCTATTTCTTATGGAGGTTTTGGAAGTTGAACTCTATGGGAATTCATTCGTTGAAAATTTCGAATGAATCATTCGTTTTGCGTTAGGTTTGGGGTAGCATCTAGCAGAAATATTATATACTATATATCAATAAGGCCCAATATTTCTGCCTTTGTGTGCTATTTCTTACGGAGCTTTTCGAAATTGAACTCTTTTGAAAATTCATTTAATGGTTTCAAGCATATAAGTTCTTATGAGATGTTAGCTCATCGAAGAAAAATTAAACTTCAATGTGCAAGTTCTTGTACCATTGC
The DNA here is from genome assembly GCA_013421045.1 of Propylea japonica. Classification (NCBI taxonomy): domain Eukaryota; kingdom Metazoa; phylum Arthropoda; class Insecta; order Coleoptera; family Coccinellidae; genus Propylea; species Propylea japonica. The sequence goes on from CM024240.1 coordinate 92,924,859, forward strand.
GGATTTATTAGGAAAATCAGTACTTTACATTTTTTTAAGAATTTTCCTATGACATCACTAAGTTGAATGTTTTCATATTGTTTCGCTTTAATAAAAGGTGATACTACCATCTTTCAAAAAACATTTTTTTCAAATCAGTAGGACCTTTATGTCCAAAGAAATCGATATTATTTGGAAGGGTCAACTAAAATAAAAAAGTAAATTTAAAATAGGGGCCACTCCAAAACTGACGAATGAATTCCAATAGAGTTCAATTTCCAAAACCTCCATAAGAAATAGCATGCAAACGCAGAAATATTGGGCCTTTATTGATTTATAGTATCTAATATTTCTGCTATTTGCCACCCCAAACCGAATGCAAAACGAATGATTCATTCGAAATTCAGACCGAATGAATTCCAATAGAGTTCAATTTCAAAACCTCCATAAGAAATAGCACGTAATGACATAGATATTGAGCCTTAGGACATAGTATAACTAAAATTTCAGGTAGATGCCGCCCGAAACCGAATGCAAAACGAATGATCATTCGAAATTTAGACCGAATGAATTCCAATAGAGCTCAATTTCGAAAACCTCCCTAAGAAATAGCACGTAATGACATAGATATTGAGCCTTACGGACATAGTAACTACAATTTCAGGTAGATGCCGCCCGAAACCGAATGCAAAACGAATGATTCATTCGAAATTTAGACCGAATGAATTCCAATAGAGCTCAATTTCAAAAACCTCCCTAAGAAATAGCAGGCAATGACATAGATATTGAGCCTTACGGACATAGTAACTACAATTTCAGGTAGATGCCGCCCGAAACCGAATGCAAAACGAATGATTCATTCGAAATTTGGACCGAATGAATGGCAATAGAGTTCATTTTCCTAAAAAAAGCAGGCAAATGCTGAGATATTGAACCTTAACGACATAGTTCCCGATTTTTATTGTAGGTGTCGCCTCAAACCGAATGCAAAATCATTCGAATGATCATTCGATTCTCAAATTCATTCGTTCATTCGGTTTTCGATTTTTGAAAGAATTCGGTTTTGCCCATCACTAAAACAGATTCTGTCTGTCAAAATCCCGCTCCCACAATGTAGTCTGGGCGTACTGTAACATATCAGCACAGTATAGACACTCGATTCGCTCATTCCCTCATCACTCGACCACTCTCGCTTGGTCGGTCGTTTTCCCTCATGTTCTCACTAGTTTTTAACACACTTAAACGCATTTTATTGAAAAATCAGAATAGACGTTTTGTTACTGATCACGTCTTCTTTCCAAATCAATTTTTTTAAATTCAATTGGACGACCTCAAACGCATTCAGCTTCCTCGAAAATATGTCAAAAAAAAATTCAAATGGGAATTATGTGAAAACTATTTATCCGACCGAATCCAATTTTGGCACACATGAATTGCACGTCAATAGCTACTATCGTGTGAAGTTTCAGTTCTTAATATTGCAAAATGGCAGAGTTATGAGTTAAAAGAAAAAACACGCAACTTTCCGGTTTTTTTCCGCTTTTCTCCAGTTTTAATTATTCGATCGGATCGTTTGACCCATCATTCTCTTCACAATGTGATTCTCTACAATTCATCCCATTGCAACGTTATCACTGCATCAATAGTTTCCATTTTGCAACGAAAAAACTAAAAAGAACGCGTATTTTTGTTGTTTTTTGTTAATAACAAACAAAAAAATGGCATTTTCGTGTTGAAAACATGGTGGGAATAAACTACGGACTGTCCTGCTCGGAATGGCACAGGTGGCTTCCAGGTAGTATTTTTGTCAAGGAAATATCTCTATTGCTTGGCCTAACCACGGATTCGTCATCACGCCCACGGAGTCAAGCCCCACCGTTTGAGGCCATTTTCGGATCAAAATTCGAAAATAACAGTCATTTAGACAAACTCATAGGGCACTCGTTGAAGTAGAACGACACTCAAAAATAAAAAATCTAAACATCATCCAAATTTTCTCTCCTTACATACCTAATGGAGAAGTCGATTGAATTTCGTTACAGTGATGTTTCTGCCAAACAGCTGTTAGCGCAAAACAGCACAATAAAATCCAACTAAATATAAAATGAGCTGCCTGGATTTCACGACTCCCCCACCTCTAAAATATTCGCAATTATTCCAAATCTCTGGACTGACAGTGTATTATCGAGGTTTCAGTGCATTATTAGAAAAAAAAATCATGTCTTACCAGCGTCCATCATTCTGGCAATGGCGGTCGACTTCCAACAAGAAAAAGTAAGTGGATATGTGATTAATATCGTCGGAATTTTGATTGGTTTACATAATTAGAATTAATGTGGACCTGGCATCATCATAAGCTGATATACTGCTAATAATAAAGTGTTGACAGAATTCAGGTGTTCTTCATGGATTTCGGAACCGATATCCGATTATTTTTTACAAGTATCATTTATGTTTCGTGAAAATCGGATAATTCAAGGTTTTTGATAAATATTCTTGACCATCTTTTTAATGTGAATTTTCGATCTTCGAATTTTTTTTTTTTTGGCCAGCGGTAGGTCAATTTATTCTGCATTAGTATCGTGCATCATTTCTGGTGTTGAGTATGTAGGTAGGTATATGAAATCTTTCGATACCTACGTAGTACAATTAGTACCCCTACTTGATGTTATCAGAGGTTAGATGGAAAAATTGACAGAACGAGAATACGATCGCGATAGTTTAAATTGAATTGGAATCCAACCTTTCAAATTTTCACATTATCATTGTTCAGTTTTAGTCGAATTACTGAACAGTAAAAAGACGAAATTTCTTAGTCAATTTCTTTATTGTCACTTACTGTAAACTCTCTTATTTTTTCAATACAAACTTGATAAGACATGAATTTCAAAGGTAACTGAATTCTGAATTCCAACATTCTCCCACGTCAAAAATAATAAGGTAACTAGTGCAAATTTTATGAACATATCGCCTATATTCTCCATGGTTGGTTTTCCATCAACAACTCTCACTCTTTTGTCTGGGCCTTGATGTAAATTTGTGATTCTGCCTAGTCGCCAAAGTGTTGGATATCTACCATAGTAATACCCAGCAGATCTTGGAGGCACCCTGTGAGGTCTTGGTGATATTTCCTTCAGCATGGTTTTTCTTACCCTCTCCCTGTTTCGAGCCACGAGTTTTTCTTCCAGCTCCCTCACCAACTTCTTGTAGTAACTTCTGTAGTGACTGCACTTATTCGAAGAAATAGACTCATCACTCTGCTTGCTAGCGAAAAAGTCATCTCTAAACTTAGGACATTGGCAGATTGCTTGGTTATTCTCAAATGATCTCTTTGTATAGCTCACCTGGTCTCGAGTTTGAGACTTACAGAAGGTTTCAACAGTTTTTCGACGTAGTAAACTACATTTTTTCCTAGAATCAGCTTCCAAATTTTTGGATTGTAAGCTGCTTTCGTCGAAGCTCTTCAATCTATAGCACATACTGCAGGGACAATGTTTTTCTGGTTCAGACCTTTCGGCCACAGCTTTTAGCATGCATTTAACTGAGCAACATTTGTTCTATGATAACACTGAAAAACCTCCACTGGTGCTTTTGCAGCCAACTTCAATCTGAACGATCTATACTAGGCTGACCAGATCTATCGTTGTTCGATGACGGACAACCCAAAAAAAAATATACAGGTTTGGGTGCAGCTGACCACTCCAGTTTGCAGAAGTATTCTTCTATCGGGTTCTCCACCAGGTGTATGGTGAGTTATTGGAAGTTTATCCTTGCATTTGCAACAACTACAGGTACTATGACATGCATAAGATAATTATTGGATTTCCAGAAAATTCTCTTTTGGGTTTTCACTCCCAGTCTCTGAAACAGAAACAATTAAATTTTGTTCAACTATTGAATGCCTGTTTCTCCTTTCACGCTACCTATCGTGATTCGTCTACGAATTCTTCATCAGTGAAATCAATCGACGAAGTATGGACAAATCACGTACCGGGTTTTTCACTATAATTTGACCCCCCTTTTAACTTGTTACTGAAGGAGATACAAAAAAATGTTTCGTATAAAAGTTTCACGAAATCAAATGGGGTTTTTTGATATTAGTCCAGGAACTGAAATATATACAGGGTGACCAGTATATTGATGGCAACTTCATGTTTTTCAAATGGAACACCCCGTATATTTTTCCATATTTGGAAACTCTGAAAATTGAAGAGACAGTGTCCCATTTGAAAAAATATAGTTGCATTCAATGTTGTTCACCCTGTATATCTTCCCATTGACGTTATTATAATTCCAAAAATAAGCATTTTCAGTAAACGCACTCTGCCACTTGTAAAATGATTATAGATCTTGGCAGGTAGTTCTTAAATTTAAAACTCTGTGATTCTCAGAATAAAAGAGATAGACCAACATATGTTACATATTCGAAATCAGGGGAAAAAGGGCTAGCCAAACATGGAAAAATATAGGTACAGGGTGTTCCATTTGAAAAAATGAAGTTCTCATCAATATGTTGGCCACCCTGTATATATTTCAGTTTCTGAACTCATATCAAAAACCTCAGTTGATTTCGTGAAACTTTTATACGAAACATTTTTTTTATCTCCTTTAGTAACAAAGTTAAAGGGGGGGTCAAATTATAGTGAAAAACCCGGTACATCTCAACAAAATAGTCAGTAGTTGCAATTAGAATTGAAATAATGTGTGGAATCTGATTTGAAAATATGAAACTTTCAAATAGTTTTTCTCCACCACTGCTACAAACTACTCCTACATTCAAGGAAATAAAATGAAAATCCAATGTTCTTATATTCAAGATTGTTAAATCGAAATTGACATTGCATTAAAATGAGGATTTTGAGGTATATTGATGATTCTGATTATAGAATGACAAGGCCTTCTTCAATATCCAATAATTTAATTAACCATTTTATTTTTGAGTGTCTCTGGAACCAGATAGGTCGTGATTCGCTATATATTTCATCGAAAATATGTACTTGTTCCTTCAAGCGTTAGTGTACTGTTTGAACCTTACCTAAATTATTTTTGGCAACGTTTATAGTTGAACCTCACCTTGATAGATATTTTAGGAAGAGTATTTATCTTTTCCGAGATCGATTGTATAAATTTCAATGACTTTAATCATATCAACTCAATACTATTCTATTTATTCGATGGTTTGTTATCTGAAATTCCGAATAATCTCAACAGGATTTCAATATTTCAATGAAGCTTGGATTTTGAGCGCTCGTTCTCCTTAAACGAGTGCTATATCGTTTTGTCCAAATGTAATTTTCTAATTTTGAGCCAATTCTGTCCGATGGGACCATCCTTTCGAAGCACGATAACTTTCGAAGGTATTATCCTGGAGACTTAAGATTTTCAGGGTGAGTTTGGGTCCCAAATGCCTCTCGATTAAGTTCGTTAACCAGCAAATTGTACACGGTGTACACTGTGTACTCCACTGTCTCATTTTGTACACCCTTCCCCTAATATTATATTATTATTATTGTAAGCTTTATGCTCGGGTTTCTTAGGCCGTCTTCCACTCTAGAAGATAATTTTTTTGTAACACGGAGTACACTGTTTACAATAAAAAAACTAGAGAATTGAATAACTTGTTTGGATTGTATTACACACCTCAAGACTGGCTGTATCTCATCCGGATAAAATATTACATTGACTCCTACTATAGCAAATAAGTAATAAAGGAATTATATTCAAACTAGCGACCCGCCCCGGCTTCGCACGGTAATTCGATCCAAGTAAAACTGTTAAATAAAGATAGTTGCATCAAAATTTTATCATAAATTCCCTAAATTATGGCGCCTACCGACCCTCTAAGTTAGAAAAGTGATCAAATACTAACTTGAAGTCTTTGTAACACTCAGTTAAAAAAAACATCAAAATCATTTCAGTAGCTATGGCGTCATGCGCTTCTTGACACGATCACGCTAGATTTCCGCGAGAATGAGGTATTTTCCCGCCGTAAAAAGTAGCCTGTGTCCGTGCCTAGGATCCTATCTTTATATTAACCAAGTCTTATAAAATCCGTTCAGACGTTAAGGCGTGAATGAGGTAAACTTTAAAAACAAACGATTAAAAATCACTAACTTAATTAGTTTTCTGCCTACTGCCTACGCCTTAAACACGATAGCATGAATATTAATAGCCCATATCCTTTTCTAGGTTACTATATCTATCACCTAACTAAATTTCATCAAATCCGTGCATCCGTTTAGGCATGATAGAGCAAAACTCCCAGCAAAAACCATAAAAAAATCAGTTTAGTTTTCTGCCTACTTCCTACCCCCTAAGTACTATGACGTGATTATTTTGATCTTATATCCGTTTTTAGGTAACCATCTATTACCTTACTAAATTTCATCAAAATCTGTTCAGCCGTTTAGACGTGAAAGAGCAAAAGTCCCAACAAAAACGACTAAAAATCACTAACTCAACTTAGTTATCTGCCTACTGCCTACCCCCTAAGAACGATGGCGTGATTATTTATAGCCTATGACCATTTCTAGGTTATCATCTATTACCATACCAAATTTCATCAAAATCCGTTCAGCCGTTTAGGCGTGAAAGAGTAACAGACAGACAGACAGAGTTACTTTCGCATTTATAATATTAGTATGGATGATTATTTTCAGTTGATTCATAGAACGAACGAAGACAGCTGAACAAACATTTATTACTTGACGTGAGCCAAAACTGAATGGTATCGAATACACTATTGAGGGTGACTGCATTTGTGCCGTAGTTAATCAGCTGCTCATTTATAATTAAAAGTATTATCCTAGATCCCATTGCCTACATTCGTCGAGAACGACCTATATACACTTCTTCTATACTTCACCTACATACCATCTATATTCAGTTCAATATCGTCCAAGGTTTAGAATATTCTTTTCTTTGTATTTATAAATGAAGTTTAAGTTCAAACAGCACTAGAATTTTTGTATAATATATTGAAATAATCTTAACCATGTCGAATAATGGTTAATTTTTTGCCGATCTTAGGGCACTTCGACATGACTTTTACAATGTATTTTTTTTGTGGAATTGGTGAGCCCTATCAACAATTTCTTTTCAACATTTTGACCGAGAATGAAGAAGAAATTAAGTCCATACAAACCGACACCCAATGTTGATAAACTCCTATATGATTATTTCATACTTTTTCGCAGATGCCGATGCCGAGTGCATTACATTATCGATTATTGGTTTCGTTAATTTTTCAGTCTATTTCGAATAATAAAATGTTACGAATGTGAAAACTCAATGCCTGCTCTAAGAACTTCCAAACAATTCGATGTTCCGGGGACCACACTATGAAAGGCAGATAGGTCCTGAGACTGTTTTAAACAAAGAGAAGTATGAGCTATTGATGGTGAAATGGATGTTTGAAGTCGCAAAATGTGAATCTTTCATGACTAAAGCTACTCCGTCAAGAAAATAGGTCAAAATCCACTAAGAAACTTCCAAATTCAACGACTCTGGCTTAAAAATTTTTGAACTCTTCTCAATTTTCAAAGAGCACTTTGAATGAGTTTAGTAAACACCAAATTTTAAAACGCAATAGTCAATTTTAAAATATAAAGAGAAAATTTTTTCTTTTGAATTTTGATATCCGGTCTCTCGGTAACGAAGCCGTTTCGGACCATGTTTGTAAAAACTTTTCTTCTTGAAACCAGTTGAGAAGTCCATTTTGGCACTTTGACGTTATTCTGGAACACCCAGTATGTGTTATTTTATCAGATTTCACGATGTCATTCATTGAATTTATATATCCGCTTAAATATTTATTTTTCTCTTATTCATACAACTCTTGATTCTTGTTGATTTCACAGTGTCGATAATTGGTCCTCATCTATGTCGATAATTGGTAATTTCAATTCCAGAGCTGTCGATAATTGGAACATCTGACTTCCAACTTGATTTGTATTTTTTTTAAATGTCAAAACTTCTTGTTCACGATTTCGTGTTTGTTTTGAGAAGCTAAAGGTAAATTGAGTTGAAAACTGGCTTTTATGTGTGAAAAAATATTTGATGAGTATCCGAAAAACATTGTACATTTCCAAGTTTCGACTATAGTGTCGATAATTGGTACATTTACCTTAATTTATATTCTACTTCTGTAACTTGGCTTGGTCTCGTGGGTACACATGGATGAAAGGGTTTCTGTTGTTAATAATATCAAACAGAATTTTGGAAGACACCAGCATATTGGCATTGTCTTTTCTCACAGAAGAAATAAGATTAATAAGAGCATCCGTTCGTTAACTTCAGAAAGCATTAATCACAACTTTAGTGTTTTGCATACATAGGCATTCAAACATGGAACAGTGAGTTGTACATACTTCGAAGCTTATCTGTCACCATCAATAGCTGTGCCAAAACTGTTTTACTTCGAATTTTTGCTGTTCCAAGCCTGACACGAAATGAATTGCTTGAAACGTGCTGCAAAGTCGATAAATTTAATACATTTGGCGAGGGTTAATCGGCTGCATTCACGAAACGAGTTCACGCTATGAAATAGTACCTATTTGAAGACATTTTTATAACCACAATTTAGTAGATATCTAATTGAATGACTTATGAAAACGAAAGAATTCATAATTACGTGAATAGTAAAAATTTTAGAAAATCCCTGAGCAGGAGCTTTTGAGTGCTCGTTCATTGGTGGAGTCATAAGGCTATAACCCCAAAATTTTGTATAGGACTTGAGATTGAAACTAAGTACATACATATGAATACAAAATTTCAGAATTATATTCTGGAAATTATTCAAAAATAGAATATAAAAATTTCGTTGAAAACAAGTACCAGATGGATTATTGTTCAGGGGTTCTGAGAAAAAAGTCAAACTTTTCTCGAGCTGAAATCCAGTGTTTCTGTTCTATCAAGAGTATAATTTTTCATCTTGTGGATATGATAAGTACTTTAATTGTTCGAAAGAGCCAATAAGGGTGTGAGGGGAATGGCTCTCATATCGAGCATTTGTTTATTTAATTTTTTAATAATTTTTTTTTAAACAGGGTTGCAAGGTATGGAGCAATATTTAAAATGCGTGATTATTTAAGCTTCTCGAATTCAGTGTTTTTTCTATCAGGAAGAATTTGTTTCTTCAAGTGAAAATGAATAAATTCTAATAAGTATTCGACTTTCGACATATCATAAAAACTATGAAAAATTTGTGCCCTTCAAACTAAAGAAAGATTTTCAGTCGGTGTTTTTTGCAAATTCCAATTTTCCATTTCATTTTTTTTATTCTCATATATCGAGTGATATTTCTCACCCGACACGGAAATTGAAATTTTGGGATACGAACCTGCAATTTTTGAAAATTTTTTCTTCTCGATCTGATGCAGAATCTGGATAGTAACGAGCTTGCCCAATAACAGCGAAAAATTTCCCATATTGACGAAGAGATGGGAGTTAATAGTTTCAAAACTTTTGCAAAAAACACCCTGTATCTCTGAAACTAGTAGCCTTATGGGACATTTAAACCCACAATCTACATTCAGTTTGAGGTCCTCGATCTCCAGTTAGCCGTTGTGCCTTACGTCACCAGTCACCCTGTATATTTGACATTTTAAAATGTTTATCTTTATATGTTCCAGTAGAGTTTTCAAAGTTCTCGTAGTGCTTCTGAATACTTAGTGTACGGTTGCCATGAAGATTGCACATTAAAATAGCTTAAATTGAACTTTAAAATCGGTCTTTCGGTGTTCAATTACGCACACCTTAAAATCACCTCTTATTTTGAGGTCGACGGAAAAGTTCATTTTGCAACCAGGAAAAATCGTCATAGAGTAGGCTATAATATATACCTAATATTTGTATTACTTCATATTGACGTTCAAAATTCCATAACCTACTTGACAACGATTTTTTTAACGCACATGCTCACATGTAAAAACTATCAGTAAGTAAGATCATTTTGCAAATGTATGTAATTTTCGAATTTTGAGCCGAAAATGGTCTCGAACGATAGGGTTAGACTTCCCGAATTCGTGGTCAAATTCAATTCTGTCCGTGGACCGTCCGTTAGCACTAGTCCTAGAGACTTCAAATTTTCAGGTTGAGTTCAAATCCCAAATGCCTTGGTTAAGTTCGTTAACCAGCTTAATGGTACAGGGTGTTTCCTAAAATATGGCCATTCAAAATTTTTGTTCCTCAATATCTCAGAAAAAACGAAACTAATCGAAATGAAATGTTAAATTGGAACACAACTGCCTCAGTTTTAGAGAAAACATCACATTTGCTCCCCATCATGTATCTACTGAAAATTAATGCACTGCCCAACTTTAACTGGCTGAATTGAAAAAAATTTACTATATGCTATTTCGGCAAGTGACTTTAAAAGATGGTGTATTTAGTCAGCATTGCAAAATGATATAATACTAGCAAGCTTATTAATTAAATAAGAAAAAAATATTCTGAAGAAACCCGATACTGAGCTAATTCTTTTATTTAGTTGAAATGCTCCTAATCCTTTAGGCTTTCCTATGCCCATAATAATTGTAAGGCATAAGTTTGAGTGAGAAGAAAAATAATTAATAAAGAAACACTATCAGGCAAAATATTGTGACGCAATTGATGGTTAAAGTTTTACATGAAATGCAATTATTGATATCAAAAGTTTTTTCAACTTTTATACCATTTTGGAATCTTGACTGAATAGCATAGTACATTTTTTTTCAGTAGAGCCGGTTAAAGTTGGGCGATTTATCAATTTTTAGTTCCTGGTGGGCCAAAAATGTGATATTTTCTCGAAAACTGAGGCAGTTGTTTTTTAATTTCAGAATGTACTTTACAGAAGGGTTATTGAGGACACTGACAAAACTATATGAAAAGTAAAGATTTGTAGTCGCAGTAATCAAAAGATCATCACAGGATGACAATTTTCTCATTTTTTTTAATGTCAATGATTTGAAAAGTACCAAACTCAGATTTATTTATTATTTTCTGATAACTGTCACCACCGGGCCTATCAATCGTTTTCGGCTTGATGTTGATTTTTGGGACACCCGTATAATTAGTATAAATTTCAAGTGCTATACAAATTTTAAGGTAATAACCTCATTGCTCCTTCAACGAACGAGCTCTCAAAAGCACCTGCTCAGGGCTTTCTTAAATTTTTCTATGTAGTAAATGAAGCAAGATATAGAAAAAATCCAATAGATGAAAACTTGTAGTTTTAGTCGCTCTATATCAAAAAATCATGGAAATTGAATTATAGTCAATGTCGTACATTTTTATCAATAAATTAAAAAAAAATTCTTTTCGCACAACTCTACTGTGTAGGTATAGGTATTAATTTGTATCAAGTTAGGGCGAAATCAGCCCCTTATCGTAAGTAATTGCATACGTTGAGTGCATCAAAATAACCGATACTTTTGCATGACAGCGTGTTGTCAAAAAATTACTCATTCATTTTCATTTGTTGAGAAAGAGCCCGACACCGAAGGTGAACGGCTCTTACTCCAAAAATGAAAATGACCGAATGCAGTTTTTCGATTACGACAAGCTGGAATGTCAAATTATTTGGTCTCTTTTTTACCGACTAACCTCTCAATTTCGACACAGTGCAATAATTATGAGGTAATTGCACTTCATTTAGATGGGATTTTTGACAGGAGAGAAATATTCACTATAAACAACAACGCCAATTTTCTAACAAATTCGTGAAATATTCGAATAAATTTAAGAAAAAACAATTACACAGTGTAGCGCAAAAAACAATGCATTTCCGGACCTACATTTATTGTAACTTTTTCCATAAAATGATCTGCGGATTCACCTTATTAAATATTGTCATATCATTTTTAAACACCGTGTACAGAGAGTTTCGATCTTCATTCACACAATCCCGAAATTTCATTTCAATTAGTTCTGTTATATTGGCGTTATTCAAAAATATGATAATTTGAATTATTTGACCAGAACATCTTCATTTCAGTGTTAAAGTCACCGGTTCTAGGACTAATTGACAAAAACTTTTTAAAACAATAATATGGAAAAACGTAAAATGCAGATGAAAGTCATCTTACACAATATATGCAGTGAAGTATAGAAATATCGATCACAGGAATTCTGTTCTAATATTAGGTCTGAAAAGGGGTTAAACTAAACGGATTAGCATTGACAACATTCGAATAAAATTGATAGCTTAATCCAGGAATAGAAATCGTTTATTCAGCTAAAAATAGAGCGATATTTCGAACAAGTCGGGAACACGGAAGAACAGATTAAAGTTACTGAAAAACCCACAATTCCACCAGAAATTATCACGTATGTTTTTATTTCGGATACTTGGACTAAAACTTAGTGTTATCCGAGTGACAAAGCTTTGTTATAATAAAACGCAGTTGTGCCAAGCTATTTTGTGTCTTGCCATTATGTTACCAGGAGAAAATCGGAGAGGGGTACTGAAATCTATCTATCCGGGACTGTTTCTGCATCTGATGCTAGTGTGTTAGTATGTTATCCGAAACCTGTTGACTACCCCTTATTCATCCGGTGTTAACTTCTTCCGGTTTTGGTGTTAGAAGTGGTGGTGATCAATTTTGGATTCATGGGCAAAGTTCATGAATTTCTGGTGACTTTAACACGCAATTCGCCTACGGAACAGTGGGGTTTCAGTCTTGTTGGGGGCGCGGATGTCAAGACTCCGCTTATTGTGACAAGGGTAAGAAATACCATCTCGTTCTAGAATATATTCTTGGCAATGGAACTTTTGGCATCCTCGAATTTCATCAGCAGATAAGCTGTGTCGTTTTTCTCGTACTCCTACGAGGAAATATAATGCTGCTTTAAATTATATGAATTCTGGCCAATATTAGAATTTATTTATGGTGGATATGCAAAACATCGTTATTGTTTTATTGGGATCAAGACGTTCCGTGATATTTCATCATTATACGATGCACCGTAGTGAATTTCAAACAAATAGAATGATGCAATCTTGAGAAGGAATATTTTTTAAGTAATCACTTGCACCCTTTTGTTTTTCACCTAAGACTTATTATTTTTATTTTATGTCATCAAAAATTACCTATGTTTGATTCGGCTCGAAAAATGTAATACCTTACTTAACTACAGGGTTGGGATAAAGTTCGGCGCCAAATTAATATCTTTAAAACGAAACGGGCGATATTTTTGAAATTTGGCAGCTGAGTGTAATGGACCACAATGCATCTGATGAGCATATTTTCATTAATGAGATACTTCCGGTTTAACCGGAAATGACCTAAAATTTTTTTATTTAAATGGGACACCCTGTATATTTCTGCAGATTCTGAAAGAGCACTTTGTTTCGGATCTGTCCATACCAGGTTCCATGTAAAAATTATCGTGTTTATGTTAATCGACCAGCATGCTTGCAGGAATTGAGACAACGGATTCTTGATGAATGTGCATTAATACATGGAGAAGTCTTGAGAAAAGTTACTCAAGAATTTGTTAATGGACTGGCATATTGTCAGGAGGTGAATGGCAAGCACTTCAAACATTCAAAATTATTTTTTTAAAATTATTTTCAATAAATTTTTTCCACTAGTAAAAGCCCTGTATTTCTTTTTTTCTATAGATTTTCATAAAAAATACGCCATGAAAAGCAGAAAGAGTATTTCGGTTTATTTCTCACTATTGATACAAATAACAACGATTTATTTATTTGAATGGATTTTTTTTTCTCAAAAAATGTACAAAAAAACTGAATTTCTTCTTTTTACAAAGAAGTTTTGCATGGAACCAGATATGGGCAGATCCGAAACAAGGTACACTTTCAGAATCTGCAGAAATATACAGGGTGTCCCATTTAAATAAAAAAAATTTAGGTCATTTCCGGTTAAACCGTAAGTATCTCATTAATGAAAATATGCTCATCAAATGCATTGTGGTCCATTACACTCAGCTGCCAAATTTCAAAAATATCGCCCGTTTCGTTTTAAAGATATTAATTTGGTGCCGAACTTTATCCCAACCCTGTATATTCGATATTTGCAAATGTGATGTTAAGGTGATGCATAATCAAGTAGGTGAGCATAATAATTATGGTTGCTTGATTAATTTTTATAATTATCATGAAAATTTATCAATTACACTGAGTGTATAAATTTATACCTCATTTGGTTTTAAAATTAAGAGTTAAGATAAAATATTTCTATAATTCATAGGATGCAAGTTTGTGTTTCATATTATCTCTCAAAAATATTTACAAATTGAATTGAGGTGTAACGCTGTAAAAATAGATACAGTTTTCACTCAGAATTATATGTTCGTTTTTAATTTGAAGAAACAATTTGAATAAACTATATTTTGGTCGCTGCGTCGCTGTATATAGTGATGTTGTTCCCTTTGCTTAGACAACTGAAGGAAAATTGTGATATCTTCTATACAGTAATCTAGGAATAGTCTGGTGACGGTTTAATACCATTTCGGAGTCTAGGCACCTATGAGTATATCACTCATAACCGCAAGTAAAGACTAGCAAAAAAATAATCAGTCAAAAGTAATTATGAAAATTGAAATGAAGGAAATTTCTGTAAAATTTTCAACAGAATTTTGAAAGCATTTCATATCAACTTTCAAGGCTAAATTCAGGTTCTTAATTTCACAGGTGAGTTCGTTAACCTGCCAAATCGGTCAGGCCCCGTATTCTCGGCAAGTGATCTTTCAAAGCGAATACGAACTTCATTGAGCTGTGTGCATTTTTGCAGGTAAAAGAGGGACTCGCGCAATGAAGTTTTTATATGCTTTGAAATATCACTTGTCCAGAATACGGCACCTGGTGGTTTCCGACTTATTGACAGGGTTGGAGACATTCACATATGCTTGTATGAAAAGTCAGAATCGGTCGATTGGTTTTCGAGTTACTCTCACTTCAACTTCGTCTCATTGATTTTTCATTATTAGTGAGATTACAAATCCGATCAATATCAAACTTTTGAAAATTAGAACTAAAACAGCAACGCACATATTTCTCCTGAATTTCGTTTGAATCGTATGATAAGAATATTTTCAAAAAAATAACAATATTGGTCCACACTGGATCTAAATAATCCCACGTCAGGACTTCAATTTTATTATTATAACCACATTTTCGAAAGATAAGCGAGTAATGGGCTGTTAGAAATACTTTACAACTTTGCAGATTTAACATTATAACGAGGTAATAACAATAAGATTTTTAATGTAATTGTTTGTTGAAATAAAGTTGTTTTAGTCTTGAGAAAGGAACCAACGGTTCCGAAACGTCGACGAAGTTATAAGAGATTACTTATTTGTCCACTTCCCTACGATACCTACATTTCGTTAGCAATATTCCATTGAGATGTTACATTAAAAAAACGATTTCTGGTCATCCCACTACTTCTTTGTATTCAAATCAGAAATGGTATGAAAGTGAAGTATTTCAAACAGGCGGAAACTTTGCAAAGTTAGGGGAAAGTGAGGTAATACGATCCCTGAGGGTCAAATGATCCCCCGCCGTAAATCAGAAACAGCTTGTACCATCTATCCAAATACACATGAAACATGTTCCCCTGCGCCCCTGCGAGTTACCTGTAAAATGTCAATGCGGTGCGAGTGCTTGGCGTGATTTTATTAAAAAATAATGAAAAAGTGTGGCTCTGATCTGAATTTGGTATTTGGGGTGAAATGATCCCTTCTGTGTGTCTAAAATGATCCCTGGAATCATTTTACCCCATTAATAGTTTTTGTTTACAAATCATGCCGAGAATTTATAAACGTAAAACTAATCGCCAAACGAGGCCTGAAGAACAAATGCAAACGGCATTAGAGATGGTATGGCTTACAAAACCACGAGAAGAGAATTTGAGGTCCCTATGATGGTATTAGAAAGAAGAGCCAAAGGTAAAAATAAAATAGCTGTAGGCTCAGCTGAAAAGTTAGGTAGCAAACAAACAGTGTTCAACCTGGTACAAGAACTGGAACTTGTTCACATGGAGCCCATAATAATATACGGACTGGACTGACCACTCAGGATTTCTTAACCTCAGCTCACCAAAAATGGCAGAAAGAAATAATTTACCGCATCAATTTTCCGAAGCTAAAGGAAAAGCTGGACTTGAATGGCTTCGTGGATTTAGACGTAGACATCCAGACATTACATTGCGTGCGCGAGGTTTTAATAAGAATGTGGTGGATGAATTTCTCTCGACTTTGAGAAACGCCCAAGAAAAATATTATTTTTCAACCCATCGAATATTTTTGTTTTGTGTTACTTGCTTACATACTTAAATTGTTATGAACAATACATATTATCATTTAAATAAACAGCAGAGTTTTTTATTTCATTTTTATTTGATATTTATTAACTCATAGTACAAAATGATCCCTGGGATCATTTTGCCCCTACCCCAGGGATCATTTTATCCACAGGGGTGTATAAAATGATCCTTTACTAAACTTTCACAAAAATTTGTAATACAAAAAACTACATAGATGAAATGAAAAATACGCAGGCAGATTCAGAGTTAAGTAAATTCACTACCTTCAACAATTGTAATCTTGCGGTTTTGCCTTCAACTTTAGCCACAATTGAAATTTTCCCTTAAGGGGATCATTATACCTCACCTTCCCCTACAGATATTTGAACGAAATAATAGAGTTCAAGTTCGCAAAACATTATAACCGCAGCACGTGTAGTTATTACTTCCTTTTCTAATTTGTTAATATCGAAGGATAGATCCAATAGCTTTGAGTTGTTGGGAAATTGGAAAATATGAGAACAACACCGTAACGGCCGGCGGCAATTTATCACTGACAGGAAATCGTAAAATATTTTTAGAAAAACAGATTACTTCTGACCTGATTTACTTGCCTTTTAAAATAATCGCGAATATTCGATGTTGGTTCGGTTCTTTTGAAATTAGAAGTGAGGCAATAACAAACTTGTGTAGAATTACCCATATGATATCTCAGGAAATATCGAATAATATTGCTATAATCTGTGCTATTTCCATCATTTCTTGTTGTTATTTACGTATATGTAAGCATTCGGTAGAAGTCCACAGGTAATGTCCAAAGAATTTGATTTTGCGTTTTTAAAAAATAAAAATATTACTTGGTTGCACTCACTGACCAGAAATTTCGAAGTTTAAAATAATTCTGTCCAATTGGTCGTGAACATTTTCTACCGGAATCAGCTGGTGGTTTTTTCAGGGTCAGTACATAAATATAATGTCGGAATATAATAGTCCAGTCAATTTGTGATCAAAAGAACCCCTAGCAGGAAAGTTCTGGGGTAGTTTTGATTTTTTCGATTTTTTATGTTTTTTGGGGTGCTGAATCCGAATCTGAGGTTTGATAACAAAATTTCGTGAGGGAACATTGAAAAAAATACAAAAAAAGAGAAAAGTCTCATTCTTTGGCAGTTTTCTGCTTATAACTCGGAAACTATCAACTTTTCGTGACAAAACCTTTCTATACAGAATGAAAGTACATGAAATTTCCTACAAATTGTATTACCACAGCTTGTTCTGCGACAACCCGTTCTGGCTCAAATTATAGTTGAAAATGAGGTATTTTCTATGACTCAATAAATGAAAATAAATTAAATTCCGTGGTTCCGATAATGCGAACGTCTTGAAATTTTGCATGAACATTCAGTATATCAGTCTCGATTCACAAAAAAAATTTAACTCGAATCGGATATCTTGTTATGGAAATATAAATATTCTTCATTTCAATATTCCAATTCAATTTTCTATGGTTCTCTTCACACTATCGTCACACAATTTTGCATACGGCTTATTATGAGCATGTTGCATTTGGCCGCACCATTTCATTTCGATTGGTTTAGTTTTATCTGGGATATTGAGGAACAGAAATTTCGAATGGCCATGTTTTATGAAACATAGAATATGGCCATTCAAAGTTTTTGTTCCACCATATCTCAGACAAAACGAAACCCATCGAAATGAAATGTTTCGGCCATATGCAAGATGCTCATAAGAAGCTTCATGCAAAATTTGGTGGCCCTAGTGTACACAGAACCATAGAAAATTGAATTGGAATATTGAAAAGAAGAATATTTATATTTCCATAACAAGATATCCGATTCGAGTTAAATTTTTTTTGTGAATCGAGACTGATATACTTATGTTCATGCAGTATTTCAAGACGTTCGCATTATCGGAGCCACGGAATTCAATTTATTTTCATTTATTGAGTCATAGAAAATACCTCATTTTCAACTATAATTTGAGCCAGAACGGGTTGTCGCAGAACAAGCTGTTGTAGTACAATTCGTAGGAAATTTTATGTACCTTCATTTTGTATTGAGAGGTTTTTCACGAAAAGTTGATAGTTTCCGAGTTATAAGCAGAAAACTGCCAAAGAATGAGATTTTTTCTCTTTTTTTGTATTTTTTTCAATGTTCCCTTAGGAAATTTTGTTAGCAAACCTCAGATTCGGATTCAGCACCCCAAAAAACATAAAAAACCGAAAAAATCAAAACTACCCCAAAACTTTCCTCCCTATTTGACTGTACTAATAGCTATAGTTAAGTTTGTTGATTTGCAATTGGCTGGGTACACAGCGTATTCAAAAGATAGTATTCGAGGAGACATTTTTTCTGGGCTCGACGAGGTAGCCTTAAAAAGTATTGTGGAAAACATCGCATACCAAGACCGTTTCAGACAGTACGTTTTCGACTGGACTAGGTGTGCGATGGTTCCCTCTACCACAACGCTTTTTAAGTTTTTACGGCTATTACTTCGAGTCCTGGCAAAATGTTTCTTCGAAGACTGTCCGTCGACTTCGGTAGGTGACAAACCTAAGACATTCGATCGTATTCATTGGACTCATTGGAGGTGCAAATACTGGAAAAAATTCTCATATCTGCTTCAAATTTTCTTTATTGAAAACGCTACATATGTTTTGACACTCCCAAAAAGAGGGTCATGAATAAGAAGGCAAGGCATCATATGACAAATATAAAGATGTATGAAAACTGTCATTAGTTAACAACAGAAAAAAAAAACAGAAAAAAGCAAACACTACTATGGAAATCAAATAGTAAATTATTAAGCAATAACAGTCAAATTTCAAAAAACAAAAAACAAGTTTAACATAACTCACACGTTAAAATAAATGAACATTATTCGTTCAGAAAAGATAAATATGTAATATTAGTAACTAATGAGGACAAACAGATTGCACAGAAAAAATAAGTACAGAAACAACAAAAACCGCAGAAAAAAATTGAAATGACTGGGTTTCCGTTAACAGGTTATATGGAATATCAAAAATGGAAATAGGGAGAAATGGAGTCATCACGATAGGAGAAAGTTGTCTGCAGATGTCTGAAGATGACTCTATTTTTGGAGTCGAAAAATAGGTACAGGGGGTGGCTAGAAATTGGTGGTCTCAAACTGTTAACGCGTTCGCTTCGCTAAAGCATTAAAATATTTCGACCATTAGTCGCTGTCTTCAATAACCTAGTTGATTAAACAACTATAATTTCATAGTAAGCCACGAATTCTTTCACACATACATTCTATTATAACTTTTAAAAACAAATTGTAATTCAAACCTTTCATTTTATGATCTATATTTTATAGTCCCAACATGAACTCAAAGTATCACTCTTCAACCGTTCAACATAAACTTAAAAATTGGTACAGTATATTGCTTTAATGCAACTCTGTTTAAAAAAATCAAAGGATTCAATTTTCTCCGAGTTAACACATCTGAAAGTTAAGAAAGGATGCCTAGTTTTTTTATTTGGAATAATTGATAAGCGGAATAAAGAAACGGCCAATTATTATTTACAATAAAAATAATCATAAGATTCCCGTAATACTAATATGTAAAAATCAAATTGAAAAATCCATACAATTCTGTGATGTGTTGACCAGGTAGGTATATAATACAACTATCAATATCATCAAAACGAAGTTTTCATAACACGTTTTCATTCCAAAATTGTATATCTGTGTATCGGTGGAAAAAACTTGTAATAGCATGAGGCATGATGACAAAAGATATACGGGGTTTTTCCTTGAATTTGGCCTATTAGAAGACTTTGGAGAATTAGTGCCACATCTATCTTAAACGTTTCGAACAGCACTCTCCAGACATTCTCAGGAACCCACATCAGACTTGGAGCATGTTACTTCTGGATATATTTCCAAAAGTAATGAAAGTTGCTGATCCAGAATTTCCGTATCTACAGAGTGATTCCTGACCATGGCTGACCAATGCTAATCATACTGGACCTCAGAGCTGTGCCGATCACTGAAGAAAAGTGCTTCGAGCACAAAGCACTAAGCCCTATTGAAAAGTGCTCCGGAATCTCGAGCACTAAGCCTTATTTTTTGAAAAATGCTCGCGATTACTAAGCACTTTTGAAAAGTAATTCGTTTACACGAGCACCAAGCACTAAGCACTTTTCAAAATCAAACTTAATATTTTCCATCCAAATATCTCTTAGTTTGGAATTTTGATTTTTTCTTTTTAATGTTATCGTGTTTTGAACTGGACATAATTGAAATTGACAATAGGTTTTTTCAGCGAGTCGTTTAATAGATATTTAATCAACTAGGTTATTCAAGGGAGCGACTAATGGTCAAGATATTTTAGAGCGTTCGCTCCGCTCACGCATTAATAGTTCGAGACCATTAGTCGCTTGATTAATAACTGGGTTGATTACAAGATTTTTCCGACGACATCAATATGAATTGTAGATAAATTCTTGATTGAAATAAACTCTTATTTTTTACAAGACATACATTTGACATAATATAAATTTCTATATTTCTATGTTACTGTTGAGTTCTGACATTACTCTATCGCTTCTGTTCATGGAAATAGCACACTGAAACAGCATCAATTGAACATTAAAATTGGTCATTTATATTCAATTTTGTACATATTAAAATCACCTTTTAGGTCGACGAAATAATTATTTTTGATAAATTCCGGACAGGTTACCATGACGACATACCAAAAAAAGTTATAAAGAAAGAGTGACGTCTTGTCAACAAATTAGATGGAAATGTTTCTTATGGTTTTCTGAGCTCTATATGGCATTCATTCAGTTAACAAACTGTAACTAAAATATTCGCCAATAAATTACTTGAAATCATGATAAAAGATACCTGAATCGTATGTTGCATTGCTTAGAGCTTTCCCAAAAAAATTCCACCATTACATCGAAACAATCTGTTTTTTTGTCAAAATAATGAAAACGTAAAAACCACAAAGTCCATAACATACAGCGAGATTGTTTTTTAACACCAGTGTTTGTAATGCAAGAAAAAATGAACAAATCTTTTATCTATAGAAATGAAACGGAAGAAAAAACTTTAATTCTTTCTCTATTTGAAGCACGCGAAAGTCTGTCACTTCCATGTTCCAACAAGTCTATGAAGGGCTTAGTGCTTGGTAATTCCTGAAAGTGCTTGGGAGCACTTTTTCGAATCACTAAGCACTAAGCCCTTTCGAAAAATTCGCGAAGCACCAAGCACTAAGCACTGGTTCAATAAAGTGCTCGCGAGCTCAGTGCTTACGAGCACAAAAGTGCTTCGAGTGCTTTCACGAGCACTAAGCACAAGGCTCCGGCACAGCTCTGCTGGACCTCAGAGTAAAAAGTAAAAAAAAGTGTTTATGTCTTACTCTGAGTAATGATGGAAATAGTGCTAATATCATTTCAATGAGTGCTAAATATTTCGATTTATAACGTTGTTGAGGCAATATCGCCCTTCATTCATACTATTGATTTTCTCGACATTATATTTTATGTGGTTCTAAAATGAAACTTATGCAAAATTTCTTTACAGGTCGGATTTGGTTCTCCCGCTGATGGAGTTCTTCAGCGAGGTGATATCATCACAAAAGTAGGAAACTATGATGCCAGGGATATAAGGCACCAAGACGCACAAAACCTTTTCAAAAATTCTGGAAATACTGTTCGAGTTGTAGTACAAAGGTAGATAATTCCGTTATATTACGAGTATATATTACATGATCAATGGTTTCGTTACTTGTGTGGCTCATAGCGCTGTCTTGTTGAAAGTAAACGTTGTCCAGTAATGTAATGACGTTTGTGGAATGCGTAATTCCAAAGAACGACGAGTAATGAACAAACCTTGGTGTTCTTCAATACTTTCAGCTAAGCAGCGAAAAATCTCGGCTGTTCTTGAGCGACGTGCACGGGTTTTATTCTTCACATCACTAACTTATCCCAACAGCTCGAATTGTTCTACCAATTTCCTTATTGCGGTCCCACAATGTTTACTCTATGTTAATATCTATGTCATATTTCATAATTCTTTATAAGTAGGCTGTATAAAAATAACAAAATATACTAACCGTTGACACCGAGTGAAAATCATTCTTTTCAATATAAAAAACTCAAAATCACATAAAATCATACTGAAATATCCACAAAATCACACCAAAAACGTTCGAGGGTTACTAATCGTTTCTGCCAAATTTTCACCATTTTTATAGTGAACTAGCGACCCGCCCCAGCTTCGCACGGTAATTCGATCCAAGTAAAACTGTTAAATAAAGACAGTTGCAAGAAAATTTTATCATAAATTCCCTAAATTATGGCGCCTACCGACCCTCTAATTTTCCTGCCTTAAAAAGTAGCCTGTTTCCGTGCCTAGGATCCTATCTTTATATTAACCAAGTCTCATAAAAATCCGTTCAGACGTTAAGGCGTGAATGAGGTAAACTTTCAAAACAAACGATTAAAAATCACTAACTTAATTAGGTTTCTGCCTACTGCCTACGCGTTAAGTACGATAGCATGAATATTAATAGCCCATATACTTTTCTAGGTTACTATCTATCACCTAACTAAATTTCATCAAAATCCGTTCAGCCGTTTAGGCATGATAAAAAAATCACTAACTCAATTCAGTTTTCTGCCTACTTCCTACCCCCTAAGTACGATGACGTGATCATTTTGATCTTATATCCGTTTTTAGGTAACCATCTATTACCTTGCTAAATTTCATCAAAATCTGTTCAGTCGTTCAGACGTGAAAGAGCAAAAGTCCCAACAAAAACGACTAAAAATCACTAACTCAATTTAGTTATCTGCCTAATGCCTACCCCCTAGGAACGATGGCGTGATTATTTATAGCCTATGACCATTTCTAGGTTATCATCTATCACTATACCAAATTTCATCAAAATCCGTTCAGCCGTTTAGGCGTGAAAGAGTAACAGACAGAGAGACAGACAGACAGACAGACAGAGTTACTTTCGCATTTATAATATTAGTATGGATTTTAATGATTTCAATGCGTTCTTGAAGCGTGTTTCGTTCCATTTTTATTTAATGGCGTAGTTTCTACTTTTCAAATGTCAAAATATGACAGCTTCAAACGTGACATCTACCGAAATGGCGGGCTATTCAAAATAAGAATAACACCTCTTATTGGATTTTACAATAGTCGTGGATGCTTTACATGTAGATCAATTTTATAAAAGCTTCAAATCTCCGAGTCCATAATCTTGATATTTTGAATTCCAGAGATACATCTCTGAAACATCCTACAAGTACAGGATCATCAAGGACAAGTTCACATAATTACAGTCCACTATCTGTGTCACCGCATTTATCACCTAGAGGCACATCATCAACTTACAGTCCTGGGGGCTCAGCACTGACTCCTTACTATTCCTCGCCACTCCCTCCAATAGATGATAACTATTTCGATGTATTGGACTATTCACCTGGAGCACAAAGACGAACTGAAGAAGGTGAAATACACGTGACAAAACAGGTTAGTTTTTAATGAAAATCATTTCATTATTTTGAAAGGAAAAGCCCATCTTGAATACAAAAAGAATATTACTTTTAAGTGTATAAACATATGAGTAAGATACAGTTCAATAATCTTAGTTCAGTCTCTCTTGAAGGTTTATTATACAGGGTGGCCGGACGATTGACGTCAATAAAAAAAACAGGTTCCCCATGTCATGGGGTATTCGAATCACCCCCATGTATGTTATCCGATTTTTCACGATTTCCGAGTTATGATTTTTTATGAAATCTGAGAATTTTCAACTTGAACATCTTCGAAAAATTTTTTAGAGAAAAGTAAAAGGCTCTTCTGATATTTTTTTGTTGTAAATAGATCGCCATGAATTGTACTTTTATACATAAAATAACCAGCTTCGTAAATTTGATAAAAATTATGGAAATGTTGGTCTCAAGTGAGAAAGTTACGTATTTTGGATCATGATCTGAATTTTCAAATTTGAATTAAAAATGTAAACAGGTTACTTCATGGTTTCTAAGTAGGCTCAAAAACTGCGCTCAACACTCAGCTTTCAGAATCATTAATAAAAAATGGTACTCAACAGTCTACTTTTGCTAGAATAAGCCCTCAAAAATTATTTTTTGCCATTTTAAGATTTTCTGATCAAGTTATGATAGAAAATGCTGAAATCTGCTTAGGAGAAAAGTTTTGGATAAGAAAAAGAAAAAGGTATGGCAATAAATCACACTTCATGTAGATAAAAAGAAATTTATTTATAAAATTTACAATAGGTTTTCAAAAAGGCCACCTCCAGCCTCAATACACATTCTACACCTTCGCAAAATTTATTTTTTTATTTATTGTAATTTTATAAATATTTTTTTTATCTACATGATGTGTAATTTATTGCCATACCTTTTTCTTTTTCTTATCCAAAAATTTTCTCCTAAAGCAGATTTCAGCATTTTCTTTGAGTTGTACTATGCAGAACTTGAATCCTTCTATTGAGATAAAATAATTTGCGTAATATCGATAATTGTATTCTCAACAGACGACTGTTTTGCTTTTTGTATCATTTTTTATACATGCTGGAGCTAACAAAAGTTCAATACCGAATACCCTGTATTTTGGCTTAGCCTTGGCCCTTTGTTTTACTCCATATAATTATATTATATTTTCATTTTATTTTCGGATAATATTCGGTCTTAGATTTCGAATCCAAATTTCTCAAGAAAATCTCGAATGATCTGAACAGAACAATAGCGACTTCTAAGTAATCTTTGCAAACAATAAAATTTGTGAAATGTTTAGTTCTGACAAATTCTTCATCGTGTGCATCATAAATAAGAAATCGAAATAAACTGCAAACGAAAACAAATAGATATGTATGTTAAGTACGAAGTATACAACCAGCTAATGTCAATACGATGTTATTTTCGGCTTCGTGAAGGCTCTTGGCCAACGTCCAGCTGTAGACGCTGTTCATTAATGAAACATTGGATTATATTCATGAAAATTGGATAACCCCCTTTCTCAATGTCGAATTCCAGACCTCAAATCCCATTTTCCAGATTCCTCGTTGCGATCATTCTATTTTGTACAATCTTTCCTAATGGGATGGAAGAGTTTATTACATGATTAGCGCATGAATTAATCAATTCTTGAATATGATCAAAGTCTTAGTCAAACGTCAATGCTATTGAAATATTTTCATAAATCGTTTGATTATCTGTAATGCATTGCATTAATCGTTGATATTCCTGAGTGCTCAGACTCAAAGTCTATAGATCTCTTTACTTTCTTACTATTTAGAGCCAATTTTCTTATACCAATAAAAATTTGATCATTAGTTCGAACGCGTATCATACATGGTGTGGTTTTGAAATATTTTAACTGATATTGCTGAGGTCAAAAGAAACACTTTTCCGATTCAGCCCCGTGTTGAAAAGATACAGGCTGTTGAAAATCAATCAAAAAAATCAATTTTTCTATTTATTTATGTATATTACAAAATATTGGCCAAATTTCGAGAAATTAACTAATTCAATGTGTATTGATACATCAATCCAACGGTTTATATTAGGTATATACATTGGAAATATTATAAAACGATGACCAAGTATGTACTTGAACTTCCTGAATTGATTCAAGTAATGGATAATGATGATGATAATCACTAAAATTCATATTACCCCTACCAATATTTCAAGTGTCAAGGACAAACGGTAATATCAAATCATTGGTGATACAGTATAATATTATAATGAACATATTACCAACAAAATAGACTTAAGAAAAATATCTATATCCGTGTCCCATTTTTATGGTTGATCATTATTGTGAAATTAATAAAAGTGGGTACGGAGCATCTGACTTCAATATTATCAGATTATTTAAATGAATATAACTGTGACCTGAATATCAATTTTCGTCGATTTGTAATTACCTGTGCTCATGGTAAAAACTAAATTCTCTGGTAATTATGAATATGTTATCAGAATTTTCCTCAAACTATCTACTATTTAGCTTCAGATAAATTTTTATCCATAATCGCATTTCTAGTTTAGAGAATATTCGAAAAATAACATTTCAAATCATTACAACTCTAGAACAATTCGACCAATTTGGACTCTCAGCAAACTTAATCAAGGTATTTTGGGCCTTCCCTATTTCTGAAAATTCTGATGTTTTCCTAAGAAACAGCACACCAAAAGAATTGATTTTCACAGTGTCTTCAAAGAAAATGTTGAAAATTATCTACTCCAAATAATTATATGAATGCTCACCTGGAATGATTCAAAGTAACACATTGCGAAAAAATAATACAGAAAGAACGACAAAGGTAGACAATACCTGCACATAGGTATACAGAGTCATATTACAACTATTCAAGTTGCTTTGACAGCAGTCGTCTATAAATGTCTATACAGGGTGTTTCCTAAACATGAGGCAAAAATCAGGGATTGTTCCTTGGACTATTCTAAGAATATTTTGTCCTTTGATGATTTTTGGAAAAACTCTTGTTTCGAAGATACAGGGGAAACAAAATTTTAGATAATAACATTTTATTATGAAAATTACATGAAAATTTAACTTAACCTACAAAAACTGTTGAAAATGACCACCTCTAGCCAAAAAACCGAATTCAAATGAAAACCGTGTTTAATCTGTGTTCCTTACCATCTGAACTTATCAATTTTAAGTCAAAAAACTGGCCGTTTTTAGTAATTGGAATGTTGTTAAACAAATTTAAAAATATATTGTACCTACTTAGTAAACACAGTGCGGTACGCATTTTTATTTAAACTATTATTAATTTTACAAATATGAAAAATGTTTTTCGCCCTGTATATTCGAAACAAAGAGGTTTTCAAATATCATCAAAGGACAAAACATGCTTAAAATAGTCCAAGGAACCACCCCCTGAATTTTGCCGCATGTTTAGGAAACACCCTGTATACTTCAGAAGTATTGCTCTGAAGGAAGATACGTGGCTTCGAATTTTTAGTCGGGGTATCTCAATTATGTTCCTCAATCTAAATAGGAAGAATAGTTTTCGAATTTGATTTTTATTTTCGAATATTTTCACAAAAAGTATCCCATTGGGTCCAAATAACATATTTCGGTTCTCAATAATAATATAACGATGTGAAGAATTTCGACAGAATACCTCGAATAGAAAATCCAAAAACTTGGTGACAGAATGACATAAAGACATAAAATTTTCTTGGCTGAGTTCTAAACGGTCATTTTGGAGTGAGAGTGCTGAAATTCATGTTTTTTAACATCTTCACAACTGAAAATAAGATCAGGCAGAAACTGTTCAACAAATAGATATACAGTAGAGATTCGATAATCCGGATCAATTAATGCAAGGGATGATACGGATTAATGAGGAATCCGGAATACCGCGTTTTACAATTTAGTAGAGATGCAATTTAAAAAAACGGTTGAAATAAATATAGCCTTTATTGTCGAAATCATAAAACGAATATATTATTTGGAATAATTAGATATTTTACGTTTTCCACTGTAAGGGAAAAAGAATGCTGAACAATAGCTTTCTCCTGTATATCTTTCAGAAGCTGAATATCAGTAATTGCCATGACTTATGGAATAAACAGACTGCATCGAATTGATCTATGCTCTAAATGCATTTGCTAACATTATCCCCGTCTTCAAGGATTGAAAAAATATGTGCCTTTTCGGTATTTCAGTTTTGTTAATTTAATATCATTATGATCCATATGCTGTATCAAAGCTGTATGGTTTGGAGGAGGTAGAAACATTCCATTTCACTAATTAATTATTCTTGTCTGACTTTTTTTTTGTCTTATATCATTGTGCACTTTATATACCAAAAGAACGCCCGATCTTCGTCATAGAAATTGAGTTACGACAAGTTAGAACGTAAACCACGTATGCAACGATCGGAAATTCGAATTATTGAGTCTTGCAATCCGGATTATAAGGACATAATACAATCTTGACGTCAATCCGGACTAGTAAATATCCGGATTATCGTTCTCCGGATTATCGAGTCTCTACTGTAGCTTAAATTTGATATGTACACTAATGAAACTGACAACCATTGAGGACTTCAAGCGCTCAACGGATATTACTTAATTAATTTGTGAAATTTGTTTTGAATAAGCACAGGGGTCAATTAAATTAAGAAACTGTTTCAATGTATAGTGCAATCTTTTTTCCCCATTAAACCTTGGGATTATTCCAAAAGACCTTTAATTAATACTTTCATCAGCGGAACACTTTATTACTCTTACGCTAAAATGCACTAATTAACCAATCAATCTCATATGCATCATCACTGAACGCCACTCTCGTATGTAATTTCAATATCCATAGCAAAATAATTCCGTAATCTTTTGAAAACTTGCCAAAAAGTAAACCGAGAAAAACGTATATTTAGACAATCATTTATTTCGCATTACTCGAGTAAATACGAATAATAAGATCTTGTAAGTAAAAATAAACGAAATGCCGAAATAGCAACAATGCGATTTCGAATTGAGGTAGGCCTCATAAATCTCAAACATATTTCTTGAGGAAAAAAAATCGGATTTTCAAACATTAGAATCGTGTCAAATGGCTGCGAAACTTCTCGCCAAGCGGGGATCGTATTTTGGGTTTCGTTAGTTGTATTTTTGCGATCAGCTTGCGCGGTACTTTTTTGAGATGGTTCGGTCGAATACTTTTTCTAGAAATCAGTTCAGCCTGAGTGAAAAAGATGAAGGTGCCTCGATGTGGGTGAGAATCAAGTGTGCTTTTCATCTCTGTGTAAAGAACTGCATTTCTTTAATGTCAATTAATTCAGAGATTTTAAGAATAATCTTAAAATCTCTGAATTAATTAAGCCTATTATAAAATAGGCTTAGGATATGACAACTATAAAATAATTGATTTGACGTTCAATCAGAACATCTAAGTTTCTAAATAGTATCATATTGTATATTTCTTTGAGAGAGATTCAGTATTTGAAGAATCGACTTCAATTGTCGTTTCTTTATATTCATAGGTAAGATTGTAAATAGTTTCAATTAATATTTTGTAATAACAATAAACTTTATATTCATAGAGCAACACATTTGAAGTTATTCTAATTCTGAAGGCGTTATTGAAAGATCAGTCTTATATCTGTATAAATTTGCCAGGGTTTAAAGTGCCAAGTCCCAGAAAAATTGCTTTTATAATACTTCAATCGTTCGTCTCAGAGCGTTTTTGTTCGTCCCAATTCTTTGAGTTCGAATGATTCTATACGAATACAGAAAACTTATTGGTTTGACTGAGCGAAATAATAATAATTATCCAGTTATACTCATCAGACTTTTAATTACCCCCTTACATTAAAATTACCGATTTAATCGTCATAATATTTATATGAGAAAAATTGTAATCATCAGTTATGTGGTACCGGGTTTTTCACTATAATTTGACCCCCCCCTTTAACTTTGTTACTAAAGGAGATACTAAAAAATGTTTCGTATAAAAGTTTCACGAAATCAACTGAGATTTTTGATATGACTCCACAAACTGAAATATATACAGGGTGGCCAAGATATTGATGGCAACTTCATTTTTTCAAATGAAACACCCTGTATATTTTTCCACATTTGGTTAGCTTTTTTTCCCTTGATTTCGAATATGTAACATATGTTGGTCTATCTTTCTTATCTGAGCACCACAGAGTTTCAAATTTCAAGAACCATCAGGCATATTTTGAAGTTGAAGTGAATATTTAAGTGGCCAATTTGATCTTCGGATTGGTAATGGCGCATCCATTTTATGGCCATCAAATAGTCCCGATTTAACACCCTTGGGTACGTTTTTATAGCCGTTCCTGAAGGAAAAAAATTACTTCAGCAATAGAGATAATTAATGAAAGCGGAGAATAATATTAATGATATAAAATCAATAAATCAACCAATGTTAAACCCATAATTAGGAACCAATCCCGTCAACGCACAAAGAATAATGATAATATTGTAATGATTAAAAACAAATTTCGAAGCTTTAATTTCTAACTTGAATCAGAGCCATAATTATGCTATCAAAAATAGTCTGAATAACTTGAGACAACGATAGGATTGAATGAAGGTGGTCATTCTAAAATAATACTTTTAAGTAGATTGTTAGGTTAGGTATTTCACATATTTTTTATTCGGTGTCATCATTTCAAAACTTTGAAACTCTGAAAATTGAAGAGGCACATCCACATACGCATTTATATTCGAGATCAGGAGGAAATAGCGTTTCAAAAAAAGGAAGAATATACAGGATAGGGTGTCCCATTTGAAAAATATAGTTGCATTCAATGTTGTTCGCCCTGTATATCTTCCCATTGACGTTATCATAACTCCAAAAATGAGCATTTCCAGTAAACGCATCTGCCATTTGTAATTTGATTACAGATCTTGCCAGGTGGTTCTTAAAATTTGAAACTCTGTGGTTCTCAGAATAAAAGAGGTAGACCAACATATGTTACATATCCAAAATCAGGGGAAAAAGAACTATCCAAACATAGAAAAAATATACAGGATGTTCCATTTGAAAAAACGAAGTTGCCATCAATATGTTGGCCATCCTGTATATATTCCATTACGTGAATTCATATTGTAAAACCTCAGTCGATTTCGTGAAACTTTTGTATGAAACATTTTACTGTATCTCTCTTAGAAACAAGTTAAAGGGGAGGTCAAATTATAGTGAAAAACCCGGTACAATGGTCTGAAGGTTCTAAACATTCATACAGGTCTAAATTCTCTTTTGAAAAATTTAAGAACCTTTGAAATCTCCCTTATTCGATTAAAATTCCGTGCACTCCGAGAGTGGTTAAGTATGTATATTGGAAATATGTATGTGCGTGTTCATTACATCAGGATGTATCTACCTAGACATAAGGCTTCAGAAATCCAGATAAAAACGATTGAAAAATATTAGATACAAACTTCAAATGACTACAATATTGTAGTTACGATTTCATCTGTCTCCAAATTCAAACGGAAACGCAAAATAGTATTTTATGCAACGAGCGTATAATGATGGCTATTATTCACGAGGTGAAGTTTAGGCCACGAGCAGTAGGCGGGTGGCCCAAATTACCGAGTGAATAACAGCCATTTTATACTAGTAGCATACTATACTTTATTCACGACTACTGAATATATTTCTTGAAGATTCACACATGAGAAATTTTCGTATGTAAATTTCGTAATAAAAATTGCCTTAATTGATGTAATAGAAGTAGATTGTCCCTCGATTGACAAGGAACACCCATATTTGTTAGTTGAAGTACTTTAGAATACTGAAGAAATATCAATTCAAAGAATATAATATTGAAGATAAATCTATGAGGCATCTAACAGCAGTGAATAATATTTCAGTATTCACTTGGGAATAATGGGTATTATTTATGACCGAACAAATAGACATATAATAGGTGAATCATACAATAGTCGCGGATAAATAAATTAAACGTTTTGGTAAGCAACCATTGATTGCTGTTTCAGCATTGTTCTTGAATTGATTAATTCTGAAAGAAAAAATTTAAATTCGCGCATTTTAAATCAAGATTTTTTATTTGGTTATAATGCCAATATAAGTTTCTAAGATATTCATTTCATGGTTGTCATTCTGAGTGAAACGCACTAATGACTGATTTCGTGTCACCTCATGATAATCTTTTCGCCTCAAGAATATTCTCCTGAGTGCCAACTGTCGCCCACAGTTATATTTCGAGGAAAGTATATTTATGAATATTTTAAGGGTTCATAAAACGAATTTTTCGCCAAGGAATAATAAACAACAGTCATACATTTTTAGTAATTCAGTGGAAACATACAGATTCTTTCAAAATCTTTCAGGCGTTAATATGAAAGTGCTTAAAACCGAACTGAAGGTTTACTAACTGTAATTTTCTTGGATCTTATTTCCTGTACTCATCTGTCAATTTCGGTACTGAACTGGAGATGAAGCTGGTAACAAGTTCCACGTGAAAAAATCTTTTATGCGTTTTCATCAAATAATAGAAAAAAATGTTTTAATATTCTATATGTTACGCTGATAAACCACTTGTGTTATATGTAAATGACGTCAAATCATTAAATTCATGAATTCCATTTTTGTGACATGTTTTAATCGTTTCTTCATTTTTGTTGTTTTTCCTCTGTTGTAGCCATATCGTACAACACCTTTAGTCCTTCCAGGTGCGAAGGTGAAGCGAGAAGGAGGGCCACTGAGAGTTATTTACGTCATCATCCGAATCCTGCTGTTAGGGCAGCTCCTCATCATTTGGACGATCTTTTACTGAAACAGAAGGTAGTAGAGCAAGAGCCCTTGAACGCCAGACCTTCGTTATTTTATAAAAGCTGAAAATTTGTCTACGCATGCTCCCAACATAGGTAAGAACGATGGGTTACCCTGGCTTGGCAGGTAAAAGGTATTAAAGGGGTGTAAAATACTGATCTAATTTCGTCAAATTATAAAGTGTGATTTTTTTATATTACCTTTAGAATATCAATAAAAATCACGTCATTAATTGCCAGACACTTACTATAGTGGCAACCCTTGCCAGACACCCTTAATGTTCATTAAATTATATGTAATTCTACTTACGTTATAGTATAAAAGCTGATTTTTATATATGATACTTGGGCAATAATAAGATAATGTTTCCTCATTAGCCAGACATTTTTGATTGTGCCAACCCTTTGACAGACAAGCTTGTAGTTTAGCTGCAGGTGCGAGCGCGAGACAGTATTTTAGGTGCGAGTGAGACGGCATGATTATAATGACTTATGCAAATAAATTTT
Organism: Propylea japonica; assembly: GCA_013421045.1. Taxonomy (NCBI): domain Eukaryota; kingdom Metazoa; phylum Arthropoda; class Insecta; order Coleoptera; family Coccinellidae; genus Propylea; species Propylea japonica. The sequence goes on from CM024240.1 coordinate 92,957,932, forward strand.
TTGGTACAGATTTATATAACTAATCATTTAAGTGAATCTCAAAAACATCTGAAAAAAAGACATCCGATGCTACAACTAAATAAAATTGTTAAAAATTTTAATTTATTCTATCAACAATTTAATTTAGTTGTAGCATCGAATGTTTTTCCTTCAGATGTTTTTGAGATTCACTTAAATGATTATTATATAAATCTGTACCAAAAAATTTAAATAAATTTTTTTTTTATAATGACTTATGCAAATGCATAAGTCATTATAATCATGCCGTCTCACTCGCACCCACTCATAAATACTAGCAGCTAAACTACAAGCTTGCCTGGAAAAGGGTTGGCACTATCAAAAATGTCTGGCTAATGAGGAAACATTATCTTATTATTACCCAAGTATCATATATAAAAATCAGCTTTTATACTATAACGTAAGTAGAATTACATATAAGTTTATGAACATTAAGGGTGTCTGGCAAGGGGTTGCCACTATAGTAAGTGTCTGGCAATTAATGACGTGATTTTTAATGATATTCTGAAGGTAATATCAAAAAATCACACTTTATAATTTGACGAAATTAGATCAGTATTTTACACCCCTTTAATACCGTTTACCTGCCAGAGCCAGAGTAACCCGAACTTCATAATGGTCCATCGTTCTTACCTGTGTTGGGAGCATGCGTAGACAAATTTTCAGCTTTTATAAAATAACGAAGGTCTGGGGTTCACGGGCTCTTAGACTATAGCGACAACCAGATAAGAGGATTATGCAACGCTTATGGCTCAAATATTGATCGTTCTTTATGCTTTTTCATTCAGTGTAAAACTTAGTCCTTTGTGCACCATTTTCATTGATTCTAAGACCGATTCAACTGATCATTGCTGTTATGCATATTTATCTGCTTCTTACCTTAATTCCTTGATCGGCTAATCTTTTAATATATTTTCCAGGTAGCGAATTCCGTCTTGGACAGACTGTCTACGGGGGATCCAAACAAACAAGTGAGTTCACTATTCCCTTCTAACACAAACTGACCGCTATAAGTAAGGCTCTGGAAAGGGGAGTATACCAGACAGACATGCTGGGTCCAACCACAGACTCGAAAATTACAGAACAATTCGAATGAAATGAAATCTGTAATCGAATAGATGCTTATGCTTACCTGTCTAGTCTCCAACTTATTGTTTTGAATAAAAAAATCAATACTTTCTATTAACTATTCTTCAAAAAAAGCAAGCAACTAACAATAGAGTACAATAACTGAGAAATTGACATTACCATTTGTAATTTTCGAGTCTATGGTTGGACCCAGTCAGCCTGTCTGGCATACCTATTTTCTAGTGCTCTACTATAAATCTGCGCCATATTTCAGAAACTACTGATGTACGAAATTTGGTTGAACTTATTTTCGAAGAAGATTTGAGGAATAACTATTTTTTCACAGATATAAACAATAAAAATTTGGCCTGATTGGCATTATTGCTCCACCAATGACCGAGCACTTAAGCACCTGCTCAGGGTGCTCAGTTGTTTCAATAATGCATCCTTTTTATTCATTAATACAGCTTATCTTCAAACATGTCGACTAGAGAGACAACTACGCCAAGCAACAGAGCTACAAATGATTAGTTTTTTGACAAAAAAACTACCTGGACGCCACTCGTGCCATTCCGTGCAGGACAGTCCGTAGTTTATTCCCACCATGTTTTCAACACGAAAATGCAAATTTTTTTATTTGTTATTAACAAAAAACAACAAAAATACGCGTTCTTTTTAGTTTTTCGTTGCAAAATGGAAACTATTGATGCAGTGATAACGTTGCAATGGGATGAATTGTAGAGAATTACATTGTGAAGAGAATGGTGGGTCAAACGATCCGATCGAATAATTGAAACTGGAGAAATGCGGAAAAAACCGGAAAATTGCGTGTTTTTTTTTTTAACTCATAACACTGCCATTTTGCAATATTAAGAACTGAAACTTCACACGATAGTAGCTATTAACGTGCAATTTATGTGTGCCAAAATTGGATTCCGTCGGATAAATAGTTTTCACATAATTCCCATTTGAATTTTTTTTGGACATATTTTCGCGGAGAGCTGGATGCGTTTGAGGTCGTCCGATTGAAATTAAAAAAATTGATTTGGAAAGAAGACGTGATCAGTAACAAAACGTCTATTCTGATTTTTCAATAAACCGCGTTTAAATGTGTTAAAAACTAGTGAGAACATGAGGGAAAACGACCGACCAAGCGAGAGTGGTCGAGAGGTGAGGGAATGAGCGAACCGAGGGGAAACGCCGCGGAAGCCAACGGTCGCCGAGTATAAGAATTGTTGCGCGGATAGCGCACCAAATTTTGTACACATATACGTTTCCCCTCGATTCGCTTATTTCCTCTCCACTCGACCGCTCTCGCTCGCTCGGCCGTTTTCCCTCATGTTCTCACTAGTTTTTAACACACTTAAACGCGTTTTATTGAAAAATCAGAATAGACGTTTTGTTACTGATCACCTCTTCTTTCCAAATCAATTTTTTTAATTTCAATCGGACGACCTCAAACGCATCCAGCTCTCCGCGAAAATATGTCCAAAAAAAATTCAAATGGGAATTATGTGAAAACTATTTATCAATCAAATAGCTACTATCGTGTGAAGTTTCAGTTCTTAATATTGCAAAATGGCAGAGTTATGAGTTAAAAGAAAAAACACGCAACTTTCCGGTTTTTTCCGCTTTTCTTCAGTTTTAATTATTCGATCGGATCGTTCGACCCATCATACTCTTCACAATGTAATTCTCTACAATTCATCCCATTGCAACGTTATCACTGCATCAATAGTTTCCATTTTGCAACGAAAAAACTAAAAAGAACGCGTATTTTTGTTGTTTTTTGTTAATAACAAATAAAAAATGGCATTTTCGTGTTGAGGACATGGTGGGAATAAACTACGGACTGTCCTGCTCGGAATGGCACAGGTGGCTTCCAGGTAGTATTTTTGTCAAGGAAATATCTCTATTGCTTGGCCTAATAAGTCTGCGCCATATATCAGAAACTAGTGAATGTACGAAATTTGGTTTGAACTTATTTTTCGAAGAAGATTTGAGGAAGAAACTATTTTTTCACAGATAAACAATAAAAATTTGGCCTTATCGGCATTATTGCTCCACCAATGACCGAGCACTTAAGCACCTGCTCAGGGTGCTCAGTTGTTTCGATAATGCATCCTTATTATTCATTAATACAGCTTATCTTCAAACATGTCGACTAGAGAGACAACCTGAATAATGTTTCAAGCTTCGCTTTGACTTATGGGTCCAAGTTCTAGGAGCTATACAGGGTGTTCCTAAATTGAACGTACAAACGAAAAGGGGAGATTCCTTAAGTGAGTTTAAGAAAAAAAAGTCCCATAAAAATGGGACTGCAAACGTTTAGTTTTCGAGATACAGAGTGTTGAAGTTTGAATTTTTTTCAAGTTTTTTTCTCATAGTATCTACACTTCACAAGATATTCAACTGAAATTTGACATAGATATTACATTTGAGAGTTCTCACCACGTGACATGGCAATTTCCTCGTGAAAATCCAAATTATGATGGGAAGGCCACTTTGTAAGCTGTGGTGAATGAATTCAGTGTCAGTTTTTATGGAAATTTTCCTGATCTGTAGCGATGATTCATAAAGATTCGATAATCTCGTATAATCAACACATGTTTTTGATTAAAACTTTAACACCCTGTATCTCGAAAACGAAACGTTGCGACCCCATGTTTATGGGACTTTTTTTTCTTAAACTCACCTAAGGAATCTCCCCTTTTTGTTTGTACGTTCAATTTAGGAACACCCTGTATTTAATATTCGTTTTTTTCAGATTGTTCACAAGCAATTCAATTCACCTTTGAATCTCTACAGTGAACCAAATGTTGTCGACACGATTAGAAAACAAACAGGGGTTTCTCCGTGAGTAAATTATTTTACAATGCGAACACCCAAAAACCATCTTCCATATGCTAATTATTCATTCTAGGATTAAGAAATCAGTCAAGTTCAACCCCTCAGAAAGCGAAACTTACAAAGCCATACAAGAAGAACAGTTGGGACAAGAAGTGCATGAGTTGAAACCTGCTCCAACGAAAGTATACACTCCCCAAGTAAAGGTAAATTATCAAATGCTCCGTCAGCCAAAGTAACTCCAATCAGCGTATTTTCCTGCCTAAGTAAGAAAATTGCACGAGCTTTTTTATAAGTGATGTTAACACTCATCATGATTCACGACTAATTAATCAGATTAATTGGATCAAGACATCATCAATCGCCATTGGTCTCACGGAGCTGTAAGAGTTGATAATTATTGAGGAAGCAGTAAAGGACACCAAATGCTTCGACGCGTTCGTCGACTGAAGTTCAAAACTATGCCAAATTTTATTCAATTAATTTATTATACGCTATATGACAACATTCTCGAAAACAATAAGAAGGAACGCTCTTAAAACTGCATCGAAAATTCTAGTACCTAACAAATGTAAAACTGTTTAGCAGTTTAGCAGATAATAAATGGAAATACTGGTCGAAAAAAAATAGCTAGGATCTTGGCAATTATAGGCCAATCAGTTTGCTGTCCCCCCCATGATGCAGCGTTTTTGTTCGAAAATCTGGGGGCGTTCATTCTGATCAGGATGCAGAAATTTATATTCTGATGCTTAGGTTTTCTATAAGTTTTCTAGGGAATCGATTGAGCCCATCAGATAAGTCAAACAGACCTTATAAGTAGGTACGGGATAAGAGGCCCTGCTTTGAAATTTCAAATGCAAACGCTGAAAACGCTCCATAGGGCCCAAAAATGAACAAAAAAATTTTGGTTCCTAGCAACTCTGATTTAAAATTTTCCGCTGAATCCAAATCTGCCACAAAGAAGAACAAAAAAGATGTGTTTCAATTAGAAATTTCAAAGTTTGACCTCATATTTCGTATTATGCCCTTTTGTTTCCAAAATCTGATGGGTCTCTTCGATTCTTCGGGGAAATTTATGATTTTCCACCTGTTCGCGAAATAAATTCAAATAAGTTCACGAAGTTTGAAACACCCTATATCAACTTTTCCAACTTAGAAAGGTTTTGCATGAGTCAATGTGTTGTTTAAACTAAACTCCCATTATTTTCTCTTTTCTCTCTCTTATAAGTATTTGTAAAAACTGCTTTTATTCATTATTTTTTGCCGAGCATTAGACATTAGATGAAACATACATATATTTTGATTCTTTCCAGAAATCAAGCAATGTGAACCAGCAGCCCGCATATACCAACTCTATTGGTCAAGATGAAATAATCCATCAAAGTGGATCTTTCAGAAGACTCATGATGAGTGTTTTACCCGAAACAAGCTACTAACATTGATTAGTAAAATACTTTCCAACATTACTAATTAAGAACGAATACGATATCGAAATTGTCACCCTTATATCATACTGTGTTGTAAGAGTTTAGTTGAAACAGATGAAAGCAATTCTTTTATATTCCAAATTGATGCAAGAGAACGGGTATGGAAATATTATAGGTGATACTGGATGAATGCGTGGTTTTAAATTTATAAATATATATTTCAGGACTGGATCTTAGTAATTTATATATTTTTTCATATGTCATCTTTTCTCTTCTTGTATATAGCCATCCTGTTGAATATGAATTTTCCTCTTGTAAAAAATGAGAACCTTTATGTAGGGGGTATTTAGACATTTCAGCAGTCCAAATTATTATAAATTCTTTGATAATAAACATAAATACATTATTAATATTTCCTTCAATTTTTTTATTCTTGAAGGGGATTATTCCTTAGATAATCTGGTCCTGTTAATTTTGTGTTGAAATCAGCTTATTCGCTGATGCAAATAATATGTGATTTCGCCTGTAGCAATTCGTGAATCATAACTTGTAAATTTTTGTTATTTTAATTATTTTCTCATTTTTCGAAATTTTCGAATCGAGTGTCATCTAGTCAGATTATTAGTCCTAGTTCACCACATTGTGTGATTATTTTAAGAGTTGTAATTCTGTATTCATAATTATTAAAATATTTGATGAGTCGAAAAAGGATTGTTGTTCATTTTAACTATTTATTTATTTATTGAGGTAGAATAAATATTTATTTATGTAATTTTATTTACATCATTTCACAAAGCCCTTTTTCTTCTTAAAGAAAAATTCGATAGACTACTTTGGTCTCAAGATTAAATAAAGTATATCATCGAAACCTATACTCCGTTCACGAAAGGTTGAGCACATAGTAGGCGTTTCTTTATTTATCTGAAGTTGGCAGTATTTGCTGTCATAACCTAAAATAAATTCAATGTTGCCGAATGTACCCGGCCTCGTCCGACGAACTTGCTAGTTATCAGACAACTCTATGCAATATTGACAACATTGCGTATCAATCTGACAAGAAAATAAACATCATAACCTGAAATTTTAATATACACAGTGGAATATGTCAAATTATCATAGCCAACCGACGGCTAACCTTTCGTGAACGAACTATAGTTTTGTTGCTGCACTTGCAAAGCGATTTTGAAATTGTCAAGAAAAGTTATAATTACTGTAGTTCAATAGATCAGGTGAAATTAATTATAAAATAACCATAATATTGTAAAATTATTTATTGAGAGGTATTCACGAATATTCAGAATTGAGACATCTACCAATTATGAGTCTTCTTATTTCAGATGTTCCAGCTCCTATTTCGTATAATTAGCATCCCTCAATAATCGTCCTGTTGGATAATCATTAATATATCCATTACCACCTGGAATAAAGTTTGAAAATTAATTTAATTCAGGAAAACCGAAGCATTCGGAAATTTCAGGAAGCAAATCATCAGCTAATGACGTTTATAAAACTGAAAATTTGATTTCAAATAGGAAAAAGCTGTTTACCTAAAATTTGTATAGCATCCAACGCCATTTGAGTTGCTTTTTCCGCTGCATATAAAATAACTCCAGCGCAGTCTTTTCTACTAACTTTTTATTATCACATGCTTTAGCTACGTTGTATAGATAACTTCTACAGGCACTTAAGGTCGTGTACATATCAGCCATTTTTCCCTGAAACAAATTCAACAATACAATGAGTAAACAAATTGGGAAAGCGCTTTCCCTCGAAAATAGCTATACAGGGTGTTCCTAAATTAAACGTACAAACGAAAAGGGGAGATTCCTTAAGTGAGTTTAAGAAAAAAGTCCCATAAACATGGGGTCGCAAACGTTTCGTTTTCGAGATACAGAGTGTTGAAGTTTCAGAATATTTTTTCTCAAAATCGTTGGTAGATACGACAAAACTACAAGAGACCGAAAAGTTTAGTATAAGAACAAAGCTTCTTTTACATTTTTTCAAATTAACAGTTGCTCACCAAGAAAAAGTTCTGCAGAAGAACAGGTGGCAGTGTTCCAGAAAAAAAATCACCCTGTAGATCTTCTATCGAAATTGCCATGTCACGTGGTGAGAACTCTCAAATGTAATATCTATGCCAAATTTCAGTTGAATATCTTGTGAAGTGTAGAAACTATGAGAAAATAACTTCAACACTCTGTATCTTGAAAACGAAACGTTTGCGACCCCATGTTTATGGAACTTTTTTTCTTGAACTCGCTTAAGGAATCTCCCCTTTTCGTTTGTACGTTCAATTCAGGAACACCCTGTATATTATAGACTAGAATTAATTAGATGCCGAATTGGATCCGCATTTTGGCAGAAAATTTTAATATTTTGGGGATCATGAATTTTTATTTCAGACACTGCAATTCGAAATATCAAAATAAAATTCTCACAAACTGACTCGTAAACTCATTTTTCAGGGTAGTAAATAAAGATAATGATGATTTTATGCTTACGTTCGAATTGATGTCCCGAAATAGAAGCATCAAAATTCTCCATAATCGATTTCAAAGATTAAAATTTTAATAGAGATGTTGAATGAATGTGATAAGACTAATAGTTTTCAGGATATTCAAATCTGACTTATATCGTTATTCTAACATGTTCAAGCACACAAAAACTTCTTTTTTCTTTATTTTCAAACATAATTCTCAGAAGGAACTTTGATTTGCAATTTTCGAATTATAGAAACAAGCCTAATTTTTTGTTAAATTATTCAGGAAAAATTGAGAATACAGAAACCTATCAAAAATATTGCGATAAGTGATATTTTGTATCAAAACTTGTGTTATGTACATTGTCTGCTAGAGTTAAATCGAATAAATTAAACTCTTTTTGTGTGATGATTGTGTGATCATGTTATTATGGAAAAAGAACTCACACCATACAGGGTGTTTCCTAACATGCGGCAAAAATTCAGGGGATTGTTCCTTGGACTATTCTAAGAATATTTTGTCCTTTGATGATTTTTGAAAAACCTCTTTGTTTCGAAGATACAGGGGAAACAAAATTTTAGATAATAACATTTTATTATGAAAAATTACATGAAAATTTAACTTAACCTACAAAAACTGTTGAAAATGACCACCTCTAGCCAGTGTATAGCGATTCATAATAGTCAAAGATAAAATGTTAATTGCTAATACATCACAAAACGAATTCAAATGAAAACCGTGTTTAATCTGTATTCCTTTACCATCTGAACTTATCAATTTCAAGTCAAAAACTGGCCGTTTTTAGTAATTGTAATTTTGTTAAACAAATTTAAAAATAAATTGTACCTACTTAGTAAACACAGTGCGGTACGCATTTTTATTTAAATATTATTAATTTTAAAAATATGAAAAATGTTGTTCGCCCTGTATCTTCGAAACAAAGAGGTTTTTCAAAAATCATCAAAGGACAAAACATGCTTAAAATAGTCCAAGGAACAACCCCCTGAATTTTTGCCGCATGTTTAGGAAACACCCTGTATAAAAGAGTAAATGATTATTATTTATCATTTGGTAGTTTAACCGATCCTTCTGTTTGAAGGGTTTTATGGAAGACCCATACCACTTAAAGAAAATTTCGAATGGTTTTCGATATTTGCATTTCAATCAGTTTATTCCGTACTTGAGCTACTTTAAAACAGTGGTTTCTTCAGAAGTTTATTCAATTTCGAACGTATAGCTGGAATGATCTCGATAAGAAAACCAGAAAGAAATTCAATATGGTAATATATGTATAATAGGTAGGCCAAGCAATAGAGATATTTCCTTGACAAAATACTACCTGGAAGCCACTTGTGCCATTCCGAGCAGGACAGTCCGTAGTTTATTCCCACCATGTTTTCAACACGAAAACGCCATTTTGTTATTTGTTATTAACAAAACAACAAAAATTCCCGTTCTTTTTAGTTTTTTCGTTGCAAAATGGAAACTATTGATGCAGTGATAACGTTGCAATGGGATGAATTGTAGAGAATTACATTGTGAAGAGAATGATGGGTCAAACGATCCGATCGAATAATTAAAACTGGAGAAAAGAAAACGGAAAAAACTCGGACTCTACGTGTTTTTTCTTTTAACTCATACTCTGCCATTTTGCAATATTAAGAACTGAAACTTCACACGATAGTAGCTATTGACGTGCAATTCATGTGTGCCAAAATTGAATTCGGTCGGATAAATAGTTTTTCACATAATTCCCATTTGAATTTTTTTTTGACTATTTTCGCGGAGAGCTGGATGCGTTTGAGGTCGTCCGATTTAAATTAAAAAAATTGATTAAGAAAGAAGACGTGATCAGTAACAAAACGTCTATTCTGATCTTTCAATAAAACGCGTTTAAGTGTCAGTTGCAGGAACGTCCATTAAAATTTAAAGGTCCATTAAACTCTTAATCCTCCATTATTACAAGGAACTAATGGAGGATTAAGGGTTTAATGGACCTTTAAATTTTAATGGACGTTCCTGCAACTGAGCATAAGTGTGTTAAAAACTAGTGAGAACATGAGGGAAAACGACCGACCAAGCGAGAGTGGTCGAGTGGTGAGGGAATGACCGAATCGAGGGGAATTCTCTTCACAATGTAATTCTCTACAATTCATCCCATTGCAACGTTATCACTGCATCAATAGTTTCCATTTTGCAACGAAAAAACTAAAAAGAACGCGTATTTTTGTTGTTTTTTGTTAATAACAAATAAAAATGGCATTTTCGTGTTTAAAACATGGTGGGAATAAACAACGGACTGTCCTGCACGGAATGGCACAGGTGGCGTCCAGGTAGTATTTTTGTCAAAAAACTAATCATTTGTAGCTCTGTTGCTTGGCGTATAAATGTTGCATTTTCACAAGTAAAATTGATTATTGAATCAAGTAACGTATGCTTACCTGAATCAGTTGGAACTCTCCAATTCTAGTATTGAATTGTTTTCTTATATGAGCATATGAAAATGCGATATCACAGCAGGCTTGCATAATTCCAACTGGTCCTCCTGCCAAAACCAATCTTTCTAAGTCTAATCCACTCATGAGGACGTAAACTCCTTTGTTTTCTACACCCAAGAGATTCTCACGAGGAACTTTACAATTTTCGAAAATGAGTTCACAAGTGTTGGAACCACGAATGCCTAATTTATCCAGTTTTGGTCCAGTGGTGAAGCCAGGCATTCCTTTTTCGACAATGAAAGCTGAGATTCCATGTTGAGTTTGCGTAGCGTTCGGATTTGTTTTTGCATAAACCTGATGATGAACATACATTAGTGATTAGTGCAAAACACTACGAATAACAGACGAAACTTTTTTAAAACATCATTGATTTATTGAACAAGGCTAAGGTTTCAGAAGTTGACATAAAATCATTAAAAAGACAGATACACTTTTGCAAATTGCAACAGGGTAGTTATTCCTTAAAGAATCACCTTTTTTTTCCTCGTCAAAATATACAGGTGGCCGGACGATTGACGTCAATAAAAAAACAGGTTCCTCATGTCATGGGTATTCGAATCACCCCCATGTATGTTATCCGATTTTTCACGGTTTCCGAGTTATGATTTTTTTTATGAAATCTGAGAATTTTCAACTTGAACATCTTCGAAATTTTTTTTTGAAGAAAAGTAAAAGACTTTTCTGATTTTTTTTGTTGTAAATAGATCGCCATGAATTGTACTTTTATACATAAAATAACCAGCATCATAACTTTGATGAAAATTATGGAAATGTTGGTCTCAAGTGAGAAAGTTACGTATTTTGGATCATGATCTGAATTTTCAAATTTGAATTAAAAATGTAAACAGGTTACTTCATGGTTTCTTAGTAGGCTTAAAAACTGCGCTCAACACTCAGCTTTCAGAATCATTAATAAAAAATGGTACTCAACAGTCTACTTTTGCTAGCCTTCAAAGTCAGCGAGGTGGAAAAAATTAATTTTTTTCTGACAATATTATTCTTCCATATTGAAGCTCTATCCGTATAGATATATTTTATCCAATCTAGTTATAAATTCTTATTCGTAATCAAAAGGATATTGAGGTATTATTTTGAACCATACCAATACATACCACTAGAACATCAGCATCAGGACCGTTGGTAATCCAGAACTTGTTTCCATTCAAAACATAATAATCACCATGTTTTTCAGCCTTCGTTTTCATAGAAACAACATCTGATCCTGAACCAGGCTCTGACATAGCCAAGGCACCAATGTGTTCGCCTGTACATAGCTGTGAAATATGAATAAGACTTTTATTTTAGTTTGTAATAAGAACCCATACGAAAAAAATTAAACTTTGTACTCGATGCCTATGGTTCCAATAAACTTTGAATATTTAGGAAACGAATCAAGATGTTTTCAAATAGTTTCATCCCTATTCAAGCGATTTTGAATTCCTATCTAGGACTCAGTCTTTTCAATTTTGAAATTGTATTATGAAAAATAATACAAAAAGTCAATATAGGATCCGCATTTCCGCTCATATAATATTAATCAAATAGAAATAAAACAGAATGATAAGTATTGGTTTACCTTTGGTAAATATTTATCTTTTTGTTTATGAGTGCCATTTCTGTGTATTTGATTAACACATAAATTGGAATGTGCACCATAGCTCAAAGCGATGGCTGGACAAGCTCTGCTCAATTCTTCCATAATAACAACGTGATCGGTATAGCTGCCACCTGTTCCTCCATATTCCGGATCTACGGTAATTCCTTCGAACGAAAATAATGGTACATATTAGTATATTTCAAACTTTACTGATAACGTAAATTCAGAAGATTTGTGCGCCAGAAAACTCTGGGAAAACGGTTATAAATGTTATGTACAAAAAACTGAATTTCTTCTTTTACAAAGAATTTTTGCATGGAACCAAATATGGACAGATCCGAAACAAAGTGCTCTTTCAGAATCTGCAGAAATATACAGGTGTCCCATTTAAATAAAAAATTTAGGTCATTTCCGGCGGAAGTATCTCATTAATGAAAATATATGCTCATCAGATGCATTGTGGTCCATTACACTCAGCTGTCAAATTTCAAAAATATCGCCCGTTTCGTTTTAAAGATATTAATTTGGTGCCGATCTTTATCCCACCCTGTATATGTATTCGAATAAAAAAAATCAAAGGAAAACGTTGCTTGTTTGGACACTTTACTATACAGGGTGTCCGGGGAATAACTGTACATACTCTTACCAGAGATATAGTTGGACTAGCTGATTACTAATTGACTATAAAAAATTTATTTCTGGATTTCACTAGAAAGCTACAGGCTGATTTTCTAACTTCATGGAAATACTCAGACCATAAAAAAATCCAAACTTATTGACGGATATTATTGAAGCTTGGGAGGTTATTGCCACATGCTAAGTTCGAGTCAGAAATTAATCAATTATTTCATTATTCCTGGGCCGAACTAAATACTATATGTAGGTACCTAATCCTCATTTAAAGTGTTCAGGGTGAAAAAAACACTTTGCATGTCGAATTACAGATAATTGATTTGCTTTTTAGAAAGAAGCTTAATTATGCTTCAATTTGTGGTATCGCTCAAAGTTGTCACATCAACAATTATTTTTTTATGAATTTTTGAATTTCGATAGAGTTCGAAAAATTCAATTTATTCACATGAACAGGACTTAACCATTTTGTAGAGGTCGAAAATAAATAATAAATTTTCTCGAAAAAATCACTGAAGGTGAGGAAGATTATAATAATTTGTTGATATACTGGGTGGCCACCCCAGACCCGGATCTAATTGCGATGAAGTCAATAGGGGTATTTAAAAAAAATTGTTGATGTGTATAGGGTATCCATAAGCATATTTTAAAATTATTCGTATGTATACCGGGTGTTCGACAACAAAGATATAGACTAAAGTGACACTTCCAAGGTCGTAGCGAGGGGGGGTTGTTTGTTGAAAAAGATAAAAAATCATGAACATTGCGTTTGCCTAAAACGCACAATTAATTATCCCGAGGAACATAAAAATTGTCTATGAGGTTAGTAAGGGAAAACGAAAAGCATGAAACTGGGTCTAAGAATCGAAAACATAGTATTATCACTTTTTCGACACGCCTCGTAATACCTGACAGAATTTTTGTAGATTTTCCCTGCGCACGTGAGACAAATCAACAGAGGTGAATCAGCTTTATTTATTATATAGGTAAATGTCAAAATTTAACCTCGATATAACAGACTCCGGCAGGTAACATACTAATTTCTCCAAATTTTTAAAATTTTTTCAAAAGATTCTTTATAGCATAATTTTTTGGGGGCGGAAACACACAATAATTTCGGGACTTTTACTTATCTAACAGATATTTTGCGAAACTCAAAAATAAAAAATGCTCAAACAGAATTTTTCGAACGTCTATTAATTCGTAAAAAACTAATATTTTCTAATAGAGGTAAAAATTCTTTGAAAACTTACCCAATGTTCCTAATTCACCCAGTTTCTTCCAAAACGGTCTCAATTCTTCAAACTTGTTATTTTTGTCAATTTCGTTTGCTTTTGAAGCCAATCTTTTTGGGCAAAATTGAAAATACTTTCCCTCAACTAAAATTTCAAATATTTTTATAACTTTTCGACTGAGCATATGGGAAACGAAAATAGTTACGTATACTTACTTGAATTTGTTCTGTTGTTAGTCCAAAGATGTGTTCATCGATCGGATAGTATTGAGACACTTCTCTAATATTCGTTTTGTTGCTTACTCTACACACACCTCGAAAAAGTTTTGAAAATTTTAGAGCCATATTTATTAAAAGTTAAACGGAATTATATCCGATATGATAGGCTCATTTGATTTCAATTGACTGCTTTATTGAATTTGGTGTTCCCTATGACGATTATTGTTGTTTACTTCATGAAAGTTGTCGCAACAACAGTGATGATAATGACCTTCTTCTGATAAAATGAGACTCTCCTCGACTATACGAGGTTAAACTCGAAAGTTTTAATGGATTTAAATCGTTCTTCATTATCATTGAGATGAGATTACGGAATTTATTTAGTTATTGAGAAAATGAGTCAGATAAATGAAAGATTATTAAAACCATCAGTGGCGTAACACACTATCCTAATGGGGCCAGCCGTGGGAGGAATCAGAAGAATAGGGCCCAAAGCAAAGCGGTACCCTAAACTTTTATATTTAATGAATTTTTTAGTTTTTTGTCAATGTACCTTATTGTCCACTATAGTTCACCACAACCACCATACAGTTACTTGAAGGCTGCCATTGTCGAAGAATATGTTTAACTAAAGTGAGGTTTAGTCTCAGAGTAAGAAGTTACTATAGAAAATATCAATTAAACAAGGGTATTCAAATTTGAGTACCAGTATCCCTGAGAATATTGTGAAATAATTATGCCCCTAAATTTATGATTCTCCACAGTATTTGCATTCGTTTTTCTCGATCTTTTCATGATCAATGAAGTAGCGAGAAAATGTGAAAGTGTTTACAAAGGGGTAAAATCCAGGATTCAAATAGAACAGAAAACGCCAAAGTCCTTTAACGTACAGGGTGTTCAGATTTCTATGATTTAGTAGGTACTACAAGAGATAGAAAAAAGTTATAAAAATATTATGGTCGGGAAACATAAAAGTCTGATTACCGCAAACCGCTATGGTGTCTAGTTTTTCTTTTTTAGAATTTCGGCAATTATTATAATTGGCTGCAACTTCCGCGGTATGAAAACTACGCTATCGAAATAGAAACATCTTCAACCCAGTTTTTTCACTATTTTATAGGTGCTTTCGAAATATTCGTGCCGCTTAAAGTGTAAGAGCAATTGAAAAAATTATTTTTTCGAATGAAAGCCATAACGTCGATTGATATTTTTAATGTTCAAACATCAAACTTATTGGTTTCATACTCAGTTCCTCGTCTTATTTGTGAAGTAGGTACTCGTTTGAATTATAAATTCAATTAGATACAAATTGCTCTGTAAAATCTACAACAATAATCAATCTAATTACAGCTTGAGATAACGTTGCAAAAAAGAGTAAATAAAGGAATAATGACTATATCCTGAATTGTTTCAAAAGTAGGATAATTCAGTTTTTTATGAGGGATATTAAGTATGTATATAAAATAACGGTTCGGTGGGCTTCTTACAAGCCTGCTCTTGAGTTATAGAAATCACTCCTAAAGAATTGATCACACAGTTTGAAGTTGTGGTGTTTTGAACTTTTCCAACCTTGGCAAATTATATTTATTAGGGGAGAAATCCAAGAAGTGCTTTTTTGCTTCATTCAACTCGATATTGCGCATATCATCTACATACATTAGCCATCCGTAAATATAATATCCAGATTTTGAAAAATGTAAGCATCAATCTTCACTTTTTATTTCCAAAGAAAGTCAAAATATATAATTTATTATTGGTTTGTCTACCCATGTTAGAAAACCCAGCAACTA
This sequence comes from Propylea japonica, assembly GCA_013421045.1. Lineage (NCBI taxonomy): Eukaryota > Metazoa > Arthropoda > Insecta > Coleoptera > Coccinellidae > Propylea > Propylea japonica. The sequence goes on from CM024240.1 coordinate 92,973,740, forward strand.
TTCTGAAGGCTACAACAGGCATGGAGAAAAAATAGTCACTAACGTTTTTTTAATTCACATTTATTTTTTATTTATAAAGATTTGATCATCTTTGCATTACAATACTATACTTGATTTACACTTTAAATCTCACAATCACAATGATTCTTATCGTACAAAAAGAAGTGATTCACATCTTTTTCCAAGATCAATTGTAATCTTTACAAAAACGTTCCACCCTGTGGAAAACACTTCAGTTTTTGGTGCATATACCATCCCAAAATATCCACTATTGTTATCCGGTATCTATTTCTTCAGGGCCCTTTGGCCATTACATAGAAGTATAATGAAGTAATAAACCTCCTCAAAATATAGCCATTTTTGGTGTTATAGTCGCAAGGATGATTTCATTTTTTTTCTCAACAACTGCTTTTATTATTTCTTCTGCAGCATATTTGCAGGTATACCCTTTTTGTGTATTCTCATCCATTTTAACCATACTTTTCACCAGTAGCAGTTAAAGCATTGAGTGAAAGTTGAGTTTGAATATATCCAGCACTTATCACAGTAACATCATATTACAATGAGCAATTTCTGCTCTCAAACAATCAGCAAATGCTTGGAGGGCATGTTTTGATGCTGCGTATGAAGAACGTTCTGGTATTGATACCAAACCTTGCACTGAACTGATGAATACTATTTTTCCACTCTTCTGTTTATCATGCTGGGCAGAACAGCTGGAATCAACACAAAATTTAATTAAAAATATTATTATTAGAATTATACTAATACCTCCTACAATTTGCTTAAATATTTCAATACATATTCAGTGCATGTTAAGAAAATGTAGGTATTGTGTTCGATGTCAGCTTTTTATTGTGCCCTGATGCTACCTTAGGAAACGTACTGCTAATTATAGACGCCAGTTTTTTCATACTGAAAAACTTTCAATTACAAGTCCAAAACTCTATTGACTGATCTTACGACATGCTACTACAGTTGATACGAAATATAATTCACAGCAGAAACTTGAGTATCCATATTAACTAATGTTATTACAAATTTGGTAAATTGAAACTCTAGATAATCAAGGAAAAAGAAGAAATTGTACGAAAACTAAGTATGTAGATGTTAGAATACTTGGAAAAAATTAATTGAATGAACCATCTTTTAAAAAATATTGGCATGCGGATCAATGACATTCTGAAAATTTAAGAAAAGCCCTGAGTAGGTGCTTTTGAGCGCTCGTTCATTGGCGGTGCAATAATGCTATTATCTCAAATTTTGTTAAGTTAAAGTATATGAATGCTAAATCTCAGCAAAAAAAAATTTCATTCTATGGTTCAGATGATGCGATCGTCTGGAAATTTTGAGTGAACATTCAGTATATCAAGCTTGATGCACAAAATAAATTTCACTCGAATAGGCATCCTGCCGCAAAATTTAATTTCGATTGGTTTTATTTTGTCTGTGATATTTTATGGAACACCCTGTACGATTTCGCTGATAAGGAACTTAACTGCAGCATTAGAAAACCGAACTCACCCTAAAAATCTCAAGTCTCTAGGACAATTTTCGGCTCAAACTTAAAAAATTACAGATAATGGGACAAAACGATATAGAGCTTGCTGGTAGAAAGAGCACTTAGAGAGGGTTCAGATAAAGAAGTCTGTACTATCCATACTAATATTATAAATGCGAAAGTAACTCTGTCTGTTACTCTTTCACGCCTAAACGGCTGAACGGATTTTGATGAAATTTGGTATGGTGATAGATGATAACCTAGAAATGGTCATAGGCTATAAATAATCACGCCATCGTTCTTAAGGGGTAGGCAGTAGGCAGATAACTAAATTGAGTTAGTGATTTTTAGTCGTTTTTGTTGGGACTTTTGCTCTTTCACGTCTAAACGGCTGAACAGATTTTGATGAAATTTAGTAAGGTAATAGATGGTTACCTAAAAACGGATATAAAATTAAAATGATTACGTCATCGTACTTAGGGGTAGGAAGTAGGCAGAAAACTGAATTGAGTTAGTGATTTTTTTATGGTTTTTGCTCTATTTATGCCTAAACGGCTGAACGGATTTTGATGAAATTTAGTTAGGTTATAGTAACCTAGAAAAGGATATAGGCTATTAATATTCATGCTGTCGTACTTAAGGTGTAGGCAGTAGGCAGAAAACTAATTAAGTTAGTGATTTTTAATCGTTTGTTTTAAAAGTTTACCTCATTCACGCCTTAACTTCTGAACGGATTTTTATAAGACTTGGTTAATATAAAGATAGGATCCTAGGCACGGACACAGGCTACTTTTTAAAAGCTAGTGTTCTATAATAATAGATTTTCTACCTTTTGTTAGAGCTACAGATCCAAAATAATTCACAGCCATAATTTTCTTATCAACATCTAGATTTGTATCCACTACAGAACCTCTATGAGATATGCCCCCATTATTAACTAACACATCAATTTTTCCAGTTATGGATAAAATCTTGTCAACTACTTTGGGTAAACTCTCAGGATCACTCAGGTCCAAAGGTACAATAACAGGAGGTTGGTTGGAACCTGGCAAATTCATTATATCATTTCGAACTCGATCTAATTCTTGTCTCCTTCTAGCGCATAATACGACTATTGAACCTGCCTTATAAAACTCATGGGCTAAGGCCTCTCCCAGCCCAGAGCTAGCGCCAGTAATAACTACCACCTGGAAATCAAATTATTGAAAGTAAATATCGTTCAAGTGGAGATTAACTTACACACCTTGTTCACTAAGCTAATGCTATTTTTCGCGGAAACTATACCTCTTCTGAATTTGAAAAATATATAACTCAAAAGAAACCCAACACCATATATCATATATGATCTTTCCATCGTGAAATTTTCAATCTAATAATTATTTCAAGCGTAAGTGATATTCACATCATATTTCTTATCTGTTTACATCTTAAAAATTAAAAAAAATATTTTGACACAGGACACAGAGTCACAGAACCACATCCACAGATCAGATACTAGCATGAAGTCAAGGTCAAGTGGAAAAATTTCTTTAACCGATTTCGATTGATGTTGGTTCTTGGTTGGTTCATGAATTGGTCCGTCATTTGTTGACCAACCGCTTTCGATTGATATTGGTTTTTGTATGGTTCATGAATTGATGACGTAATAAATCAGCTGTTTCAGGGTTGGTTAACCGAAACTCGAACCGTGCTGCAGAGCACGGTTCGATCTCTGGTTCATAGTTCTATCTCTTTTTATTCTACAATCTCCCGCCATCGGCCATAACTTATTTGTTATTGTTACTTCAAAAATGTTCGTTATTATTTGTTTAAGATTAAAATAAATTAGAGTTTTGGAAATTGTTGAGTGTTCGCCTTCTATCTCTGAATTGAACTTGACAGCTCGCCGATCAACCAACCGTTTCGTTAAGGAAGAATTCGAATGGGCCGGAACCAACCGGAGGTCGGACGTCATCGTTGATGTACCGACCGGTCAACCATGAACCAACCGCAAAAGCCATTCGAAATCGCTTTTTAATGATCTGATTTCAAACTGCATAGTAGTGAAGGTTTTCCTGGTGTCATCATTGGTGAGTACAAAGTCCATTATCAACATTTTCATCTCCTTAAAAAAACGCTTAACATTAACTTGAAATTTATGCTACTGGAACGCAACGCGAATGACCGTTAAGTTAAATGTCAAAATGTCATTAATTTTGTCGAATGTCAATTGTCATTGTCAAGAAATATCCAGAAATCACATTTTTTGCTGGGTGGCTGCAGCTTGCAAGTTTATTACATCAATTTTATTAGATTTTTAAGGTAAAATTGTGCAAATTGGTGGGATACATATTTTTGACTAAAAGTTTTTCGCATTTTAAAAATGTAAGTGAAAACTATTTTTGGATGATCTTGGTTTTACATTTTTTCAGTTATGTAATATTAGGTGTATACTGAAAGTTCAGAATTATATTGATTCATCTCTATTTCACTTTCCCTATAGTTTTGCATGAGTTGAATAGGTTTTGGTAATTAATTTTGTTACTCTTTTCAATGTTCCATACTTCTATAATTTTGAAAATTGTTCTTCATAAGTTTTCGTGACGTAAATAGGAAAAATTTCCTTACATTTAAAGTTGTCGAACTTGCCAAGATAGAGAGTTAAAATTAGGATAGCAAACTAGGTACATTGTTATTTATTTACCTTTTGCGTCTAATGAATATCCACAAATTGTGCCAAGAATTTTTATCAAAACTTTGAAGCAAATCAATGTCAATGCTGCTTATTGAAACTGGAATACTGTAATCTCCATTCAGGTGTGACTAGGTCAGTTTCATAATACATGACGATTTACTTGAAGGTTGCTTGATTTAGAGTGTGATTATTTGTTATACTTTTTGTCATTATTCATTTGAAATATCTGACAGACTATGCATCGAGCAAGACAAGTAATCAAAGGGGTGACTGGTCCCAAGGGTCAACTATTTGCTGGATGGTTACTAACAAAAAATGTGGCCCCTATATCGGTGGCTAGTAGGTGCTACAATGTACCAGCCGCAGCTGAACCATTTCTGAATGGTAGTTCCGCTACCTATGTTGAAGATATGTATAATGCCTGGCTTGTTGATCCTTCCAGTGTACATGCGGTGAGTAGATATTAATACATGTATATGAATTTCATGTTGATGTTAGATTTAAAATGAAACTATTTTTATAATATTAGCCGATATCTGTTTATTACATTGAAACCCGTTTTGTTTTCTCTCCTAACAATTATTGAAATATTAAGCATGTGTCATAAAAGATTTTGAAATTAGCGCCAAATTGACTTAACCTAAATGCTTAGTCTGAAAATATGATCTGCGGAGCGAGCAAGATTATCTGTGACGTCATGACATTTGTTGTAGAGTGAAAATAATAAAAGAACGCTCAGGCGCAAAGGCTTGTCAAGTCAAAAGAATTCGTAACCTCAAAATTATTATTTGCTGTTTTTCGCTCTGAAACGGTGTCTCTGCTTTCGCGGTACCACATATTGTAACAACAAAATTTGTTTCATCTTTCGTTAAAACATCCAGAACATAAATAACTAACCTAAACTGTCCTAAACTAACTTTTAGGTTAGAATAAAATGACATTTGGAAGAGCTCTCGCTTTTGAGCGGGAGCGAATATATCTGATCTTCTTGCTCGCTCTGATAATAAAAGATCACGATGCAGAGTGAAGTGAGCGAAGAGAGCTTAATAAAAGACCAGCTGAGAGCAAGAAGTGCACGCCGAGCAGAATATTCAGACTAAGCAAAAATTGGCTCATGCCCTAATGTAAAGTGGCGGGAAATACAATTGGATGGCAGGACAGAATGCATGGATGGACTTGTATTTATGTCGCATAATTGAATTGATATGTAAAGAACTTTTACGTGAATGTAGTAATTTTTTCAGCTTTTCTAAAGAAAATTAAGGCTCTTCATCTTTTGAATTAAGAATGAGGTCAACTATTTGGTTGTATTTGACAAAATGTAGTAGTTGGAATTGTAATCAAATAGTTGCAAATTATTGGATATTGTCTGACCAGATAAATTGTTATGGAAAAAGTATTCCACTGTAAAATTTCTATTTTTGATACTTTATTATTCGTCTTCTGAAACGGAATAATTTTTTAAAAATAATATAACCGGACCATCATTCTTGATTTACCCCCCAAAATTACAACAATAAACAATAAAAACATCCAAAACCGAGACACAGTACAAAAATTAGGGAAAAATTCAATTTGTCGTTATTGTATCTTGAATAATTCGCCTTTCTAATGCATTCCGTAGAAATGGCAATATACAGTAGAGACTCGATAATCCGGATCAATTAATGCAAGGGATGATCCAGATTAATGAGGAATACGGAATACCGCGTCTTACAATTTAGTAAAGATGTAATTTTAAAAAACGGTTGAAATAAATATAAGCTTTATTATCGAAATCATAAAACAAATATATTATTTGGAATAATTAGATATTTTACGTTTTCTACTGTAAGGGAAAAAGAATGCTGAACAATAGCTTTCTCCTGTATATCTTTCAGAAGCTGAATATCAGTAATTGCCATGAGTTATGGAATAAACAGACTGCATCGAATTGATCTATGCTCTAAATGCATTTGCTAACATTATCCCCGTCTTCGAGGATCGAAAAGATATGTGCTAAAAGGCCTTTTCGGTATTTCAGTTTTGTTAATTTAATATCATTAGGTTTGTTCCAACTCAAGAATTGACCGTACAATGATCGTCAGGATTCTGCGCAATAGATAAAAATGTGTTCCAACTGAAAATGTATCGTTTGAGAACGGTTTCGTTTTTGTTCTATCCTGCTTCGGGACCGTGAGTGGAACGGTTTTGTGATCGTCATTTCGATCCCTGGTCTGGAGCAAGTACTGTTTGGACGGTTCTTGTACGGTCAAAGTTTAGACGTGCGCATAAGATCGATTACTAACAGTTTCGTGACCGTCAAATTACCGTACAAGAGTCAGCTGTTGGAACAAACCTATTATGATCCATATGCTGTATCAAAGCTGTATGGTTTGGAGGTAGAAACATTCCATTTCACTAATTAATTATTCTTGTCTGACTTTTTTTGTCTTATACCATTGTGCACTATTATATACCAAAAGAACGCCCGATCGTCGTCATAGAAATTGAGTTACGACAAGTTAGAACCGTAAACCACGTATGCAACGATCGGAAATTCGGATTATTGAGTCTTGCAATCCGGATTATAAGGGCATAATACAATCTTGACGTCAATCCGGACTAGTAAATATCCGGATTATCGAGTCTCTACTGTATTTTAATTCACATCTGTGAGTTTGGTTGAAACAATAACAAAATATCTGAAAATAACCGCTGTTATTAGGACCATATGGAAGAAACTATCAAATGATATGCCCCACAATTGTGATGTTTGAAAGTAATGGTGGTTTCAGTATTTTTTGTTTCAGATATTGTATTGCGACAGAAAACATAGATTAGGAATACTATATTTTTCTGTCGTTAAGTTTTGCATTTTATTCAATTTACGTCAATTACTCAAACAATATTATTTGACATAAAAACAATGTGAACGACATACGAAATGTAGCGGCGATAAAAGGAAGTTTTCCGTATCGCATTTTAAATGGCAATATATCGGTTCACTTATTGCTGCTGTTGTCACCAGTCAAAGTTTACAGTTTTTTACATATAAGTGATTCAACATCTCACACATACATACTTGTTCCATATTCAAAATTTTGACGCTGTCTACTGGGATAGCAGGGTGTGTAGCCAGAAGTGAAAATTTTTAAGTAAAATTTCGTCTCTCACAACACAAATGTCGGTCTTTCTGAGCGTTGTTCATGCACATTGCTGTGTTGGGATATTTACAATTTATCTCAAATGGTTTTTGGATCTAACCACTTTTATCACTAATCCATAAGCAAATAAATACGAGCATAAATGATGCATCAATTTTTGCCCATTTCATTAATTACTGTACCTTGCACTAATATTTTATTTATTATTTCTGCCGAATAATCACTTGACATTGATTTATAAAAACAGAATTAGTTGATATGGCTAAAATACACACTTGAGAAATTATCTCAATAATTTGAATTCTATCGTATCCTATATGAAATAAAGAAAACTGATTAATAAATTTGATTCCTATAATGCAATGTTTATATTTTGACTACTAATTAGAGATATTCACTTTCTCTGATTTATTTTGCTGATGGTGAAAATATGATTCATGCTTTCTAATAACTTAATCTGGAGATATCGAGATCAAATGAATTTTGTCTAGAGTTTGGAGAAAATGGAAATTGTTATTGTCTAATCGAAAGCTTCGAACTTAGTTAAACTAAATATTTTTTATGAAAAGCAGATCTGTGTTATTAAAATATCTTCTAAATAAACATTAATGATGATAGGAATTTGGTGCAACTAGAGTTCGCCATCGACTTCTTCCTTCATTCTGATTTCGTTCACAGATTATTTTTCATGAAAAACTGCACGATTGTATCTACAGGGTGATTTTTTTAAGTGTTTCATTAGACGTTTTCGAGGAAGGAATTGTAATACAGATTCAAGATTTGGGATTTCCGTTTAAGAGTACATGAACTTTAATTGTAAAATATTTTCAAGAGGAATCTACTTCCGGTTTCACCGGAAACGAATGTAACTTTGTTATTTCAAATGCAACACCCTGTATATTTATACATATTCGAATTCTTCGTTCAATTCTACACTGATTTGATGTATGATATGTGCAACCACTCAAGCGGTCCTTGAATTATAGCCTGATTATCAAATTTTTTGAAAAAAAGGTTGTCACAAACTAGTGTCCATATCTTCAAAATCCCTCATTACAAGAATTTATATTTGCGAAAGTGGAACAAAAGAAAGTACGCTAATACTGTTTCTTGTATAACTTATAGGGAAATATTATACAGGATGTCTGAAAGAGGGTCCCAAAGTGAGCCTCAATAAAACTATAAAATCTCACTTTTTTCAAATGGCAACCCTATAATTTTGTAATTCCAATCGATAGCTCGTCAAAAACCAGTTAGGGTGTCCCGAACATTCCATACCTCTAAAGTCAGTAGTTTTGCCGTTGTTGAATAAAATTCAAATTTCAGAATTGAATCAAGGTTTCTTGGTCTAACCATAGATTTATTAGGATAGAGGTTTTCAAGAAGGCTTTGTCTGTTGATTTATAATGCATTTTGTAGAACTGTCATTTATACTTTTCTGATTAATCGGGCACTATGCAAAATATGAATTACAGTAACAGTGATGTATTGAATATGTTCTTCATTTATGGTGAATGTAACAAAATATTAGAAAGGACAGTCAGAAATTTTAACGAAGGACATCCACATTGTTATTGTAGTATTAGTTTACTGTTGTGAATGAAATTTTTGTGATAGTTTTGAACTAAGAGATCATTCATTATCTAGTACTGTATTCACTCGAGTCCATTTAGGGTTAAGGCTTCCAGTAGGGAGAAAATTGTTTTGATACCTCCTGAACTTTGATTTCGTTAAAGTCAGTAAATGTGAATTTCGTTCGTTGAATTTCTAATTACCTTTTCTAGGAATTTTTTACATTTGCTGCAAATAAAGAACATACCCTTGATATTTCATTCCAGTGAAATTATTATTGCATGTTTTGCTTAGTGCTTGATCTGTTATAAGAAAAAGTAAGAATGACAGTTCCTAACATAGCCTACTTCAAAAATGCAAGCTTACAAACTGTGCTAAATCTGTCTTTAATCGTGAAATTCGAATTTTATTGAATAACGGCAAAATGACTGATTTTAGAGGCATGAAATGTTCCGGACACCCAAACTGGTTTTTGACGAGCTATCGATTGGAATTATAAAATTATAGGGTTGCCATTTGAAAAAAGTGAGATTTTATAGTTTTATTGAGGCTCACTTTGGGACCCTTTTTCAGACATCCTGTATAATATTTCCTTATAAGTTATACAAGAAACAGTATTAGCGTACTTTCTTTTGTTCCACTTTCGCAAATAGAAATTCTTGTAATGAGGGATTTTGAAGATATGGACAATAGTTTGTGACAACCTTTTTCTCAAAAAATTTGATAATCAGGCTATAATTCAAGGACCGCTTGAGTGGTTGCACATATCATACATCAAATCAGTGTAGAATTGAACGAAGAATTCGAATATGTATTAATATACAGGGTGTTGCATTTGAATTAACAAAGTTACATTCGTTTCCGGTGAAACCGGAAGTAGATTCCCCTTGAAAATATTTTACAATTAAAGTTCATGTACTCTTAAACGAAAATCCAAAATCTTGAATCTGTATTACAATTCCTTCGTCGAAAACGTCTAATGAAACACTTAAAAAAATCACCCTGTATAAATCGAAATTATGTATGCTTCTTCAGTTTATCTCTTGTTCTTCCAATATTGAAATCAATGATTTTGTTTAAAATCGTATTTCAGTCATGGGATTCATTCTTCCGAAACTCAGCATCTGGAGGAGTTGGCTACCAAGCCCCTCCATCCTTGGCACCTTTAGGCAAAAACGAAGTACCTGCAATGTCTTTCCTGCCATCTATAGCAGGAGCAGCAGGAGCACCAGTTAGCGAGAAAGTCATTGATGATCATCTTGCTGTGCAAGCCATTATCAGAAGTTATCAAGTGAGCAATTATTCTATTTATTTCTATTTGGAAGATTCTGTCTGCCCTTTTCAAATACATACACCATTCTATAATTTTTCACTGAAATTTGATCAATTCGGTGTGTTTTTTGAAGGTTCGGACAGAAAACTTCTAATGTATGTTGATGACTGTTAGCGATTGTATAGTATTGATTCAATTAACCTCAAGTGTTGACTAATTTTTTTTCATTTATATTTTTTGTTTCAAAAGCACATTATTCTTGTTAATGGTTATCATGTTGCCTGTCAAAGTTTACATTTATCATGGAATAGTTTTGAAGCACTTTTTCTTTCAACAGCGATGTTTTAATTACCTTAAATACCAATTTTCTAAGCATGAATAAGTGGAATCTCTTTTCATCATAATTCATTCATTGTTTGCATGCATTTTTCGATCGGCATGTAATTTCTCTTGAAATTTCATAAAATTCACAAGGTATTACCAAATATTTCAACATAATTAAAACTCACCAGTAACGTTATAACTAACAATGTTTGAACAGTTGATATTCGTATTATTCTTCTTATTATAGTGATAATTAATTATGTTCTTCGACAAATTTTTGTAAACCCAATAACCTCATAAATATTTCAATTTGGACAGGTTAAGTTAGGTGCATATTGTTTTACTGACATCAGAAGTACAAAATATTATTATGGAGTTGCTAGGAATGATCAGAGTATGTCAGAAAGTGCTCTGTAGAATAGCTCAAAATTGATAAGCTGTTTTTTTTTGGCGAAACATTGATAGTATAGCAAGGAGTAAATGATTGGAATTTGTAGAAATACACAAAGAGTTTACAATTCATTTCAGTTTGATTCATTTGATGTCAGTAATCCAACTATGCGCATTTGTAATTTTGTACATATCATTTAGAAAATATGATATTTCATTATTATATTATTTTTTCTTATCAGTCCTTGATCGTTGAAAAGTGTTATATTGTAAGTTGCTGGAAAATTTTTTGTAAATTGATATTTTGAAAACACTCTGTATAAAGAAATAAATCTTCAATAATTCCAATTTCAAATTGAACTCGTACAGTGAATCAACGATTCAGATGTTTTTAAAATTGATAAGGTTATTCACAATATAACTGAGACTTGAAGTGTGCTTTTGTTGTTACTACTCTTAACTTGCATGAGCTCAACTTGCACATTTGACAGCATTTGGTGTAATTCATTTTGTCGATGGATTTAGGCTCGTGGGCATCTAGTTGCCCAGCTGGACCCGCTTGGTATTATGTATGCCGATCATACCACAACTATTTCTGATAGAAAGGGGGCAGCTCCTGACGAAATTATTCGACAACATAAGTTAGGTACGATACTAAATGTATTAGTGGAAAACAGTAACTAACAGACACTTGACACTTTTACATGTTTCCACTACAAATCTCATGTACTTGTACGAATATTGTTGCAGTTTGAAACATTTCATTTGCATTTATTTATATATTTATATGCTATTGCATTGTTGGGGAAAAACATTGCTTGGTTCTAGATGTATGGCTGTTGTGTATGCATTGTGGTTTCAGAGCGGTATGTACTTTACGGAGCAGAATAATTTTTGGGTATTACTCAAATAATCTTCATGGTTTCTTAATATAATCATATATGATCATTGTTAGCATATTCATACAAACATTCATAAATGTGTTTTCCTATGCTGAATAACCTGTTTGAATGATAATTCAACCTGAAATTGTATTTTTAGTCTTAGTATTAGTTGGGTGAAACTCAAATGAGAGGTTGCTGCGTTACTATAACGAAAAACTTTGATTTGGTCGCGATAAAATCTTATTTTCTTCCTAAGATGTTTGCAGTATGCCGGGAGTAAGAAATTGACTCTAGTTTTACTTCTACATCTTTCAGTAACTTGCTGTTTCAGTAAATTAATCCTAGCATTTTTTAATGAAATCCTTTTTAACAGCATAATATCTATATAATATCACTTACATCTCATTGAAGTTAGTATGATTTGAAAATTATAACTAGACTTCTACAAGATGCCCAGACAAAAAATACGAATATCATTTAATTTTATATCAAATAACTGGAGAATGCGACCAATACTTCAGTGACAATATTTTTATTAATTATTGGTTGACTACTCAGAGGAATTTTCTTTTTCCTCTTTATATACCACATTTTCTCAATAACTTTCTATTTTGAAAGTGAGTCAATTTATCATAATTTCACTAAAGGGGCCCGTTCACTAGGAAGGAAGAATGCGCAGTTAAGTATCTGCACGTTAGCTGTAAAGTAAACGTGTACATTCATATTTCCCACACACAGACACTTTTGCGAGTTGAGTGAGGATGTGCGACAAGCGTGAGATGACGTCGAATGTTAATGGCAGTGGCGTGTCTTGTTATTAAGGAAAAAATTACCAATGTATAATTAGCGAACCCGACACTGTACTTCTAAAAATATGAAACTTGCACAGACTTGTTGGCCATACACGGCCGTTCTTGGTCATTCTTCCCCGTACGTTGAGAAATGTTCACGCTAAAAATCAAAACTATCTTGATACCGACGGAGATAACTGCGCATTCCAAATTTCGAACGGCAGAACGCCATACACACATAGGCCAAGCAATAGAGATATTTCCTTGACAAAAATACTACCTGGAAGCCACCTGTGCCATTCCGTGCAGGACAGTCCGTAGTTTATTCCCACCATGTCCTCAACACGAAAATGCCATTTTTTTATTTGTTATTAACAAAAAACAACAAAAATTCCCGTTCTTTTTAGTTTTTTCGTTGCAAAATGGAAACTATTGATGCAGTGATAACGTTGCAATGGGATGAATTGTAGAGAATTACATTGTGAAGACAATGATGGGTCGAACGATCCGATCGAATAATTAAAACTGAAGAAAAGCGGAAAAAACCGGAAAATTTCGTTTAACTCATTACTCTGCCATTTTGCAATATTAAGAACTGAAACTTCACACGATAGTAGCTATTGACGTGCAAATCATGTGTGCCAAAATTGGATTCGGTCGGATGAATAGTTTTCACATAATTCCCATTTGAATTTTTTTTGACATATTTTCGCGGAAAGCTGGATGCGTTTGAGGACGTCCGATTGAAATTAAAAAAATTGATTTGGAAAGAATAGGTGATCAGTAACAAAACGTCTATTCTGATTTTTCAATAAAACGCGTTTAAGTGCGTTAAAAACTAGTGAGAACATGAGGGAAAACGGCCGACCGAGCGAGAGCGCATTCAAGTCTTCGCGCTTCCCTCTTAGTGAGTGGGCCCTTTTACACACACTGTTTTCACTGTATCCCGTACCACGCGCTTTTAAGTCTTCGCGCTTCCCTCTTAGTGAGTGGACCCTTTAAAATGTACCCATTCACTCTGAACTCATCAGTTCTGTATTCATAAAAATATTTTCATATCGAAAAGGAATATATGTTCTCTTGAAAATTATTCTGCTTCTGTTTATATGTTATATACCTAATACAGGAAAATAATCGGTAAAATGTAGAGGTGTTGGCCTGAATTCTAGATACGTGGTCATCATATAGCCAAACTGGACCCGCTGGGAATAAACAGTGCAGATTTGGATGATAGAACGCCCCAGGAATTGTTATACACACACTACAGTTTCGGTAAGATTTTTTTCTAATTAATTAGCTTTCACCTGTACTAAAACCACAATGTTCCGCTGAAACTTTTGACGCATTTGTCTGATTTGAATGAGAATGTTACAATGCACAGATTTCGTGTTCTGCACAAGCATTTTTGAAATGTCCATCAGTTGAGATACAAACAAAATATTATCACACAACGCAGTAAGTAAATCCTGGAAAGAAACTCAAGTTTGAGGTATGATTAAGTTTCAATACGTTTGGAAAACGCCAGAAATGTATCCCAGTAACAGTCGACTTTGGAAAATTTTGAAATTCGGGAATTTCACGTGTTGCGTAAAAACAATATTATTACGCTGACTAATGCAGACCTAAATATTATTGTATAGGTAAGTCGGGCACAATTTCGTTTCATCAAAGCGTAGAAGTCTTGTTCAAATAGGCACTATTTGTTTCCTCCCAAAAAAGTATTTTAGGGAACGAGAACTGCAAGAATTTAAAAAAATAGAATACGGTTACATAAGTGGAAGGGAAATATATTTTCTTCTGCAGCAGTTATGTTAATCTGAGAGAGTAAATAAAATATCATAAATAAATAAGAGTATGTACGTGATTTACGGCTTATGTGTTGAATTAGAGATTGACATAAATAATAGAAGTTTCTGATTGAGATTGGTCACTATTTAAGCGAAATTTTGCTTCTAAAGTGTAATAGTATATTATGCAACGAACGTATAATGGTGGCTAAAGTAGATTTGGCCCTCAATTGAAAAAGTATTTCCACCCATATTTGTGATTTAGGGTTCTCTAAAACTCTGAAGAAATATCAATTTTTACAATATAATATACATAATAGCTAACGACTTATCTTTCACTAATGATTAATGGGTATTATTATGTGTGAGCAAACAGATGTATATGGGATTATAAATAGTCGTGGATAAATTATATTATAATTCAATTTCTTTGAGCTTTGTTCTCTATCATTTATTATTATTGCAAGTAATGAAATTTTCAATTTAGTAGAAGTGAATTTATTTTTTTTACAAAGAAAATGTTCACATTTCTGCTATGAACACTAATATTTATGAAGCATAATGAATCATTCATATTCATAAATCGACTAAATTGTGTTGAATCCCAGAATTTCTCAACGCTCATTTAGATGAACCGCTAAGCTTTTCTTCACAGAATATCTTGGTGTTCTGAATTTAGAAGTGAAAATGACATAATTCTTTATTAATTGTATTTGTTTTTGCAAATAGTTTTCAATTGTTCCTGTTAGCTGATGCAGCAATTGTAAGAGATTTTTTTTTGTAATAATGAAGTACATTCTAATGTATTTTGAACTAATGTTACGTTTTATTTATTTCATCAACTGGATGGAACCTTAACCCAAATTATAACATGAAATCGTACTCCAAACTAACCCTTTAACATTTTTTTGCATCGCTTTTATTTGTTTTGTCATGTCGTTTTTGTTTTTTTTTAACATAGACCATCCATCTCGAACCTATTCTGACGAACTCAGGAGACAGGTCCAAGAACTTATGAAGAGTAAGATTTTTTTGTTTTTTATTTGAATGTGAGGAATTTTAGATGGGCAGCTTTTTAATAAAAGATTTCGTACTATCTAAAAATTTTCCAAAATTTTATCAACTGAACTTCCTTGGTATTGGTCAAAGATAAGTATTAAGTTTAAAATAATTTTTTTATTTTTTTGCTTGCCAGCAATTGATTTCGCTTTTCTCTAATGCGATCACACATATTTGAAATGTTTCGAACTGTACCAAAATGATGATTTGAGTGTAAGAAACTTGAATAAACAAATTCATTATTCTGAAAGTGAAATTATATTGTTGTCTTAAATTTTGTATTATTTTTTTAATAGATTACTTCAATCTTGAAATCATCAAGTGTTTTATATCACTACAAATGTCAATGCTATGCCACACGCTTGGCGCTTTTCATGAAAATACTATCTCTATTGAAATACATAATATGTAGGTACCTACATTGAACACACATCTAGTTTAGATCAGTTGAAATGAATTTGTTCCTTCAAAACTCTTTTATATTTTATTATAACGGTTATCAATGAAATACTTATGAACCTTCTAACACGTAGATGAGGCCGATATGGATCGTGTTTTCAAATTGCCCTCAACAACATTCATTGGTGGCAAAGACAAACAACTGCCTCTGAGAGAAATCTTGAGGCGACTAGAATTGGCCTACTGCAGGCACATTGGTGTTGAGTTCATGTTTATCAACAGCTTGGAGCAATGTAATTGGATAAGGCAAAGATTGGAGACACCCGGCTGTATGGAAATTACAGCTGAAGACAAACGATTGATTTTGGCCCGATTAACGAGAGCTACAGGGTAAGTGTTCACAACGAAAATTAAAAGTGCAAAAAATTAAAAAGTTTGTTGTTTTCATTGCTTTCTACTTTATTACTTAATGTTCTTACTTGAAAACCTGATTTGTGACATTTATTCCAAAAATTGGATTATCTGTTTAGTATTACTGTGCAAACGGCCCCGACTGTTTATAATGTTTCCGTAAATCGATATACAAAATGAGGATCAACGCGAATAAAAATACAGGATGGGAAATTTACATCGAAAACATACTAATATACACTACTGGAAAAATTGAAAGTATCAAAAAAAATTCCAAATTTTTCGGCAATTTTCAACATGCCGTAACTTGAGAGGAATGGTCGTACAAGAAATTTAAAAAAGGAAATTGTAGCTCCAAGTGTCTAGTTTTTGGATTGGAACTTCATAAATTTTAAGTTTCAGTGGTTTTCGAGTAATGATAGAAAAATCAGCAACAAAAAAATTCTCAAAATTTTACTCTCTTTTTTTTCTTGTCTACGAGCGTGGAAATTTTATTTTTGCATAATCGTTATAATGATAGGATACTTTGTTAATTCAGCTTTAATTTATTTTTTTATTGACCTCAATACGTCCTTTTCTCGCCGAGATATCGGCCTTCAAATGGAAAAGAATCCATTTTTTATCCATTATTAAATTAATGAAAATTTTATTTGTTAGTTTATTTTATTTTTCTTTTTTTGAAATTTATGTACTATCTGAAATTAAATTGTGGAAAAAGCTCGAGAAAATTCTTTTTTGCCTTTTTCGAAGATTATGAACTTCTCAGAGCAAAAAACGCGATCCTTATTTTTTTCAAAAATTCAATCGAGTCAAACAAAAAACGGCTCGCTGGATTGAGTCGACTCTTCGTAAGGTTTTTATCAACATATTGAACTGTGAAAGTCACACTTAACATTATTGGTTTCCTCAACATTTTCGATCCAGCGGTAGATTTTCCAAGAAACAAAAGCCTTTTTTTTATTTTTATATTGATGCGACATGAAGAAAAAAAATTTCTATGAATAAGCAATGGTTGTTCATTAATCGGAGTTCATTTAAGGTCTTGAAACCCTCCTTCAATTTTCTGTGCGATCATTGGTTGCTGAGAAATCGATAATCAAAGACAAATGAATTTTTTTCCATTTGAAGACCGATATCTCGGCGAGAAGTGGACGTATTGAGGTCAATGAAAAAATAAATTGAAGCTGAATTAACAAAGTATCCCGTCATAATAACGATTATGCAAAAATAAAATTTCCACGCTCGTAGACAAGGAAAAAAAGTGGTAAAATTTTGAGAATTTTTTTGTTGCTGATTTTCTATCATTACTCGAAAAATACTGAAACTTAAAATTTTTGAAGTTCAAGTCTAAAAACTAGACACTTGGAGCTACAATTTCCTTTTTTTAATTCCTTGTACGACCATTCCTCTCAAAGTTACGGCATGTTGAAAATTGCCGAAAAAATTGGAATTTTTTTTGATCCTTTAATTTTTTCCAGTAGTGTATGAATTCACTTTACAACCCAAAACTATGATTTTTAGAGATAATTTATTGTTTCAGCTTCGAGTCTTTCTTGGCCCGTAAATGGTCATCGGAGAAAAGATTCGGTCTGGAAGGTTGCGAAATTCTCATCCCCGCAATGAAAAATATTATCGACAAATCGACAGAATTTGGTGTAGAGAGCATTGTAATGGGAATGCCCCATAGAGGACGTCTTAACGTTCTTGCGAACGTATGCCGAAAACCTCTACCCCAATTGTTCACACAGTTTGCTGGTCTTGAAGCCGAAGATGACGGATCTGGTGATGTCAAATACCACTTGGGAACATACATCGAAAGGTTTGTTCACTACTAGTTAAAATAAAAACTGTTATTAGCATAAATTCAGTGGAATTGGGAGAAATATTCAACTTTTCATATTATAACGGAGGTTTTGAGATTTTTTTATGATTTGCGAAAAAATGATAGTCAAATTTAAAATGCGAATATTTGAATGATGAATTACCTTGATCAACTTATCATTTACGTGTCAGTTTTGCGATTTCATATTAGGCTCTTTCTATTTGGAGCTGCATCACTTTCAAACTGATGCGCTTTCTATTTGACAATGTTGTAATTTTGAACTGATGCGCATCACTTCCAATTGATGTTGCTTCTGACAAAATCAGTTTAATTTCAACAATCACTTCAGTTCATCAAAACAATAACATAACCTAACATCTTGGTAAAAGTTAACAATTTACTTCTGAACATAACAGAAAGTGAATTATTATCCTCGGTTTTCATTGCTAGTAAGGAATTATTCATATTACTTTCAGAATTTTCTTCCGAACTATCGTTGATATTCTGATTCGGTATTTTGATTTCAAACCTTATTGTTTCGTTGATTGTCATCCGAAAAAATCATGTTCTATTTGTCAAAATCACTTCACTTCCAACTGAAGTGATTTCAGAAATTATTTCGGCAAATAGAAAGCTAAGATTGTCCCATTTACAGCTTCCATCTTGTAAGATGACTGCCATTTATTTGACCAAAATTTTTAATTTTTCTAGAACTCTGCCATATCATTGATCAATGAATAAGGCCACGTAATAGCATTGATATACAGGGTAAGTCTTTGATTAGTACATATATTTCAACCGTAGATTGCTGAGGTCAAAGAAACACTTTTATCCTCTACCATTTTTTTCGATTCGCCCTGGTTGAAAAGATACAGGCTGTTGAAACTTCATGGAAAACATAAATTTTCAGTAATATCTCGCAAACGATTTCTTCAAATGAAATGACTTTTGGAACATAGTTTTTCATGAATACGATTAATCTTTCCCGAATACAAAATTCCGAGTAATTCGATGTGGAAAGAAAAAAAATCCTAGAGTTTCGAAAAACTGGGTACTTTGGCTGAATGCAACTTTGTCGAAAATATTCACAGAATTCAATTTTCCCTATGTGGTCACTTTGACAAATTTCAAGAATAATTCGAGAATTTGTTATCTGGAATGATGAATGGTAAGAGAACTAGCGAATTTTCTTCAAAAATGGGGTTACAATGAATAAGCTCACCTCTATACTTCTTCAGTGTAAATCCTTATCTATTCAAGCAAATTTCCACACCACTTTCGAAGTACCTATTGCAATTTTGTTTCGTTGAGCTTTGACATACGTTGATCCAAATTTACATTACCTTAGAATACGTTCATTTCTCATTTATTCATCATATTTATTACTACTTAAATGACCTTAATAAGTTATTATTCATGAAGTCGTATGATTTTTAAAAACAAACTAACCACAGAACACCGATGTCAAAGAATCTAGTGCCACGTCTGTGACTTTCACCACCATGCGGACACCCCTTGAAATTCAATTGCCCTAACTGGTGTTTATGAACGTGAAATGTCATGCGTATTATGGTTGAGTTGTTGTTTTGATTTCGGAAACTCTTGCACGGAAGATTTCAAGAGATATTGAAAATTAATGCTATAGCTAGAATAGGTGTTTAAAAGTTAATCCAATATAATCAAAAATGAAGTATGCATCAATAAGAGTTTATTCTGCTTTTCATCACTAGCAAAATTTTGGATGAATCAATCATTGCATTAGAAAATATACAACTGGTATTGAAAAAGTGAGTTTATATTTCTTTCTTTAATACAGCAGCTTATTTGAAAATTTCGAATGGTATATCTACTCGTTTCTTTGATACAATAGCTTATTTCAAAGGTTTGAATGCTATATCTCGTACTTTCAAAAATTCAGTGGTTAGTTTACCAGTGGCGGCATAGCTCATTCTGAAAACAAAAAAGGGCCATATCTTCTTATTTAGGCCGAATCGGAAAAATGGTAGAAGAAAAAAGTGTTTCTTTTGACCTCAGGAACCTACAGTTAAAATATATGTACTAATCAAAGACTCACCCTGTATAGCAAATTATTCAGCTATGTTTGTGAATACTTATAACTTTTATAATATTGACATTTCAACTTTCGAACAGAGACCTTAGATTCGAAATTTGGAGGATCAAAAATAGTCGACGATAAGATTCTAACAAAATATGGTATAACATTTGATTCATTTCTACTTAGCTCAAAATAATACAATATGATTTGATGAATTTTTTTCAACACATAAAAAACACATGATTCCACATAAAAAAAAAAAATTTTTTTCACTCTAGATTGAACAGAGTAACAAACAAAATATCCGCTTGGCAGTTTGTGCTAATCCATCTCATTTGGAAGCTGTAGATCCTGTTGTTCAAGGTAAAACGAAAGCTGAACAGTTCTATAGAGGAGATGGAGAAGGAAAGAAGGTATGACGTGAACTTCTATGACAGATGACATTGTTTGACCATTTGTACTCTATAGGTTATGTCTATACTACTTCACGGAGATGCTGCTTTCTGTGGACAAGGTGTTGTTTTCGAAACGATGCATTTGTCTGATCTGCCAGCTTACACTACTCATGGAACTGTACACATTGTTGTGAACAATCAAATTGGTTTCACCACTGACCCCAGACATTCCCGATCTTCCCCATATTGTACAGGTAATATGATCATTCTATTTCAATGAATATTTACTTTGTTGTCATTTCATTTTTAGGAAATTATTGTACCGTAATTAATGAAATAATAGAGTTTTAGGGAATTCTGACTGTGGATTTGTGTGCAATTGACAGTATACAGGGTGATTTTTTTTAAGTGTTTCATTAGACGTTTTCGAGGAAGGAATTGTAATACAGATTCAAGATTTAGGATTTTCGTTTAAGAGTACATGAACTTTAATTGTAAAATATCTTCAAGGGGAATCTACTTCCGGTTTCACCGGAAACGAACGTAACTTCGTTATTTCAAATGCAACACCCTGTATCTTTATACATATTCGAATTCTTCGTTCAATTCTACACTGATTCGATGTATGATATGTGTAACAACTCAAGAGGTTCTTGAATTATAGCCTGATTATCAAATTTTTTGAAAAAAAAGGTTGTCACAAATAAGTGTCCATATCTTCAAAATCCCTTATTACAAGAATTTCTTTTTGCGAAAGTGGAACAAAAGAAAGTACGCTGATACTGTTTCTTGTATCTTATGAGGAAATATTATACAGGGTGTCTGAAAAAGGGCCCCAAAGTCAGCCTCAATAAAACTATTAAATCTCACTTTTTCAAATGGCAACCCTATAATTTTGTAATTCCAATCGATGGATCGTCAAAAACCAGTTAGGGTGTCCCGTACATTTCATGCCTGTAAAATCAGTAGTTTTGCCGTTATTGAATAAAATTCGAATGTTCGAAATTCTTGTAATGAGGGATTTTGAAGATATGGACACTAATTTGTGACAACCTTTTTTTTCAAAAATTTGATAATCAGGCTATAATTCAAGAACCGCTTGAGTGGTTGCACATATCATACATCGAATCAGTGTAGAATTGAACGAAGAATTCGAATATGTATAAGATACAGGGTGTTGCATTTGAAATAACGAAGTTACATTCCTTTCCGGTGAAACCGGAAGTACATTCTTCTTGAAAATATTTTACAATTAAAGTTCATGTACTCTAAAACGAAAATCCAAAATCTTGAATCTGTATTACAATTCCTTCCTCGAAAACGTCTAATGAAACACTTAAAAAAAATCACCCTGTATATTTGGAAAATAGTATGCCGCATTAGAGGTGACGTCACACGTCAAAGACAGGGTTCCAAACAAACCTCATTTAAACTGGAATTTGAACTAACGATTGTTCTCTGTACGATTTCGTCGTGTTTAAGACGTTTTTATCATAAAAAAAAATTATTTTGTGAATCATATCATTCAGATGAATATTGCAATTAAAAAGAGGGAAATCAAGCCAAGTTGAGGTTATGTAATTATGTTTATATTTTTACGTTCATTCGTAGTTTTACTTATAATACAGACGGAAATGAAATATTAAATATTTCTAAGCCTCCCCATTAGCATTCGTTAATTTTGAGCTGGCAACTGTCTACCACCTTGAATCATAATTATCAAAAAAATTGATAATTGAGCTAGTCAAAATAAAAGTGTGCTATAATATTATGGTTGAATTTCAGATGTTGCTCGTGTAGTTAACGCCCCCATCTTCCATGTTAATTCTGATGATCCTGAAAGCGTGATGCACATCTGTAAGATTGCTGCAGAATGGAGGGCAACTTTCCACAAAGATGTGATCATTGATCTTGTCTGTTACCGCAGAAACGGTCACAATGAAATCGACGAGCCCATGTTTACCCAACCTCTTATGTACCGTAAAATCAAAAATACCAAACCAGTATTGGAGAAATACTCTGAACAGCTCATTGCTGAGGGTGTGGTAACAGCTGACGAAGTTAAAGATGTCAAGGCTAAATACGAGAAAATCTGTGAAGATGCTCTTGAACAAGCTAGAAAGGAAACGCACATCAAATACAAGGATTGGTTGGACAGCCCATGGTCTGGTTTCTTTGAGGGTAAGGATCCACTAAAAGTTGGCACTACTGGTGTCAAAGAAGATACATTAGTCCACATTGGAAAGAGGTTTTCTTCTCCTCCTCCAAATGCTGCTGAATTCGTCATTCACAAAGGTAAGCTTATATTTTAGTATTTCACATAATTACTGTAAAATCCATAGCTACCACTACATTCAACATATCTGGTTTACCCCCTTTGAGTACATTCAGGTGTTCTTTTGACTTGTACAAATTCCAACAAATCCATTTAAGAAAAGTACTAACATATGCCTATATTGTCAGGTATTGAGCGTATTTTGAAATCAAGAATGCAGATGGTGGAAGAACGTACAATCGATTGGGCCCTAGGAGAAGCCATGGCCTTTGGATCTCTGTTGAAAGAGGGAATTCATGTTCGTCTCTCTGGTCAAGATGTCGAAAGAGGCACCTTCTCCCATCGTCACCATGTCTTGCATCACCAGACCGTGGACAAAGCCACCTACAGGTAATTCAACTTCATATTTTTTTATTGATGACGTCTTCAAGAAGGAATTTTATTAATGGCCGGTTTCTGAGGTTTTACTTTAACCGTCCAATAGTAAGCGGTTCGATAAATGTAACCAATCGATAATCTCTTGATAAGGTAGCTGAGTTTCTGACGTCTTTTTCGGTTGTCAGTTTATTATCTATTCGATAACAGCTGATTAACGGTAGTCTCGCAAGTTCCTTCCTAGATCAACAGATGTCGCGACATACAAATTGACGTTTTGATTATGAGTTTTGCAAATTTTAATTGAAACTGCACGCCTGAAACTCAAAATAATGAGATTTTCCATACGAAATATCAAATCGATTTCATTTTCATGTATTATGTCTTATGTATATTTAGATCATTACCACTGATGATTTGAAAAGTTCCTGTCGCATAGAACCGTAAAGATATAAGCACTTGTTGAAGGACGGTTAAAGTGCAATTCCTTTCAGATATTGGAGCTAATAGAGAATTCAATTCATTATGCATATATCATTCTATTCAATTAAAAAATGTCAATGGTTGTATTGTTTCAGACCGCTATGCAACTTGTACCCAGATCAAGCTCCATACACAGTTTGCAACAGTTCCCTGTCCGAATTTGGCGTGCTCGGTTTCGAATTGGGCTACTCCATGACCAATCCTAATGCTTTGGTGATTTGGGAAGCTCAATTTGGAGATTTCAGTAACACAGCTCAGTGTATCATTGATCAGTTCATTTCTTCTGGTCAAGCCAAATGGGTCAGACAGAGTGGATTGGTTATGCTATTGCCCCACGGTTTTGAAGGTACGTTGATAGATTTTATTTTATATTATACTAGCGGCTCCCCCCCGATAGATATTTCAAGCGCACACAGAAATTCTTCAAGTTGATCCAGCGGCTCAGTTACAGTATTGATAAAAAACCTACAGTCTATTTCACGAGTGTATGATTTGAGTGAAACTTTAGCCCCTCTTTCTCCATAGAACATTCGTGAGTTGTCGTTCATATTCGCGCGCGACCGGAATGTGTCGGAGGTTTATTAGAATTAGTGTTGGGAATAACCGAGTACTTTCAATAACCGAGTACTCGATGATCGAGCGATCCAAATAACCGAGTGATAATCGAGCTATTTTTCGCCTGATCCTCACCCTCGGTTATATTCGTAATCGCCCGAGTTGCAAGCGATCATGCTAACCGCTTGTCGCTCATTCAGCGCTGTACGGCCTCTACGTTCATTGCGTTGTGACTTGCGACTTTGTTTATGTTATATTCTTTCTCTAAAGAATAATATTTCTTGTTCTAAAGAATAACACTTTGTTGAAAACAACTTCTCTCTTCACTTTTATTTTCTGACTTAATCACTATCTGACAACTACATACTATTTTAATTCAAATAATTCTTTTATAAGTGAACATAGAACATTGGTTTCTTTCTTTCAATATGAATTTACATAATTTCAACACTTTCCCTTGTAAATGAATGTTGAAATGAAAGATGAATAAAGAAAGAATGTCACTATCCATCCAATTGGTCAGTCACTTCTATTTATATAAGCCTCATCTTCTCGCTTTCCCTGAAATGAAGGTTGTAATCTTCCAGATGTCTCGGTTTCCTCAAAATTTGATCTATCCCTCAAACTTCTTTGTGATATCTCCAAATTTTCTTCTTTCTTTGAATGTCGTTTTCTTTGTCTTCTCTCTCTTCAATTTCTTCTTGATTTTCGTTCTCTACATCTTCCATACGTAGCTTAACCTTGCTTTCACAATCTCTCAGTTTTTCTTCTATATCTCTTATGAGCTTAACAGTAATGCCCAACTCTCTCTTGAGCATCTCTCTTACGTGTCGCCTGTCCTGATGACCCCACTCTCGTGATATAACTGAAGTGTGGAATTTTCCGCCTCGACATTGTTGACCCTCTCCATTTTCTCTTGAATAATCGGTTCAATTGCCGCTTTGTATAGAATTCCACCTTCTTCTCTATTTCCACAAAGAACTGTTTTTCCATCTACCTCCAGCCAACACTTGGTTGAAGTCGAGTAGAATCTGCTATTTTTGTTTCTATCTTGGGCAGCTAACACAGAAAATAAATTTTTAGATATTTTTGGAACGTACCATACATCATTCAAGGTCATCTTCAGTGTATAATCTTCAGTGAAGGATGTTATTTTTATAGTTCCTTTCCCAATGGCCTTGAGAGCTTCATTTCCAGCAGCTTTGATAACGCAGGGGCTTTGAAACTCTTGAAAGTCGACAAACTGGTCCAGACAATTGGTCACATGCTTTGTGGCTCCGTTGTCAATCCACCACACTGATGTTGTACTGGTCTCACAATCAGTCTTAAGCCAATCTTCACTACTAGTACAAAGGGCTACATTGGTATCCAGGGCGTTGCTCTGAGGAGGATTCTTCTTCCGCAATGGTCGTCCATCAGCAATCCACTTTCTACATGTCTTCACCCAATGTCCTTTCTTTTTGCAATAATTGCAAATATCATTTGCTTTTTCCCTCTTGAAACCTTGGTTCTTTGATTCATCACTTTTAGCAAATAATGCTTCTCCAGTTGCATTTTCTGTAGGTGTGAATCTGAAGTTTCTTTCATACATGCAGAGTTGAGTCACTAACTCGTCAAAGGTTCTCTCTTCATTTTTCGACAACAACATCCAACTTGACTTGAAGTTCTCGAACTGGCTAGGTAAGATTTCCAATACTTTGCAAACAAGAATTAAATCTGGTAAAGTATTTTCATTCTTCAATTTCAATCCATTGTTGAGTTCATTCCATAAACTTCTTAATTTTGCAACGTGAGTTGAAACATCCTCTCCAATAACCCAACTAAATGCGAAAAACTGTGTGCATATCTTGAAGAGCTGATCTTTTGAAGATGCCTCAAAATTTAACTTCAATGCTTCCCACGCCTCATACGCTGTTTCTTTATCCATTACTTTCTGATAAACTGCATCAGTCACTGAACTCGAAATCATTGACTTTGCGTAGCTATTTGCTTTACGGAATAATCTGATTTTTTCTTATATTTCTTGATCTCACTCTCTGGAGCATCATTTCTAATAGGTTCAGGTTTCAGTAACTTGCCATCAATCACATCTAGGGCTCCTTCGTGATAATCCAGCAAGTCTCGCATTTTCTGCTTCCAAATTGGCGAATCTGCCTCACCAGCCAAGGATTTTATGTGTTTTGCAAACTCCATAACTTTGAAAGATGATTTGCGTCAACTTTGAAATATGCTTTGCGTCACTCCACACTAAACCCTGTCACAATAGTTTTTTTTTTAATTTTTCCGCTGAAACTTTCGCGGTTACTTTCACTCAATCAACTCGCGAATCCTGCGAACCTGGGCCCATAACCTGTTATATTCTTTCTTTCTTTCAATATGAATTTACATAATTTCAACAGTTTATACCTACTGCCCTCGAAATTGAAGCTCGCGTGTGTCGTATTGTATGATTATCATGGGATCAAAACAGAAGTCCGCTGTATGGAATTATTTCCATAAAAATAACGATCAGAAACTTTCGACTTGCAATATTATTTGTAGAAAAGTTTTGGCTCATTATGGCAGTACTTCAAATTTAAAGCAGCATTTAAACCGGCTTCATCCGACATTAAACTTACAGAACAACAACAAACCATGTGATGAAACTGTTTCTTCAGGTAGCAATGAAAATGCACAAAATTTAGCTTATCCTGGAACTTCCGGAAATGCTATACCGTTCAAAAGACCAGCCAAACAATTGAAACTTTCCGTGTCTACTTTTGGAAATGTTCTTTCAGATACAAAATTGCGAAAATCGATGCAAGTTTGGTGAAAATGATAATAAAAACTATCGGATGAGAATTCACTCGAAGATCGCGATTATCTATGGTTAATGCCGGGCGAAAACACCGAATATAGGGCTTATACTCAACCATTCAAATAACCGACAAAGCCCGATTATTAAGATATCACCCGTCGCTCGAGAAATCGAATTGAAGAACACATGACTCATTTCGATTATCGAGTGACGAGCGGTGTTTTTGATAATCGAGCAGTGTCGATTATTTGAATAATCGAGTACTCGAGTGATTTTCTACTCGAGTGATCCCAACACTAGAAAATACACCAAAAACATTTTTTGACATACACATTAAGAAAGTCGAAAAGTTCAAGACACACCTATACTTATTCTTTATCTTTTGTCAGGCATGGGACCTGAACATTCGAGCTGTCGTCCTGAACGTTTCCTTCAAATGTGCTCAGATGACCCTGACTACATGCCCCCAGAAAGTGACGAATTCGCTGTTCGTCAACTCCACGATATTAACTGGATCGTTGCAAATTGCACCACTCCTGCAAACTTGTTCCACATCCTTAGACGACAGATTGCACTACCCTTCCGCAAACCTTTGATTCTCTTGACGCCAAAGAGTTTATTGAGACATCCTGAAGCCAAGAGCAGTTTTGACGAGATGGTCGATGGAACTGAATTCAAGAGAGTCATACCCGATGATGCTGTAGGAAGCAGTGCTAAAAAACTCATTTTCTGCACCGGTAAGGTGTTCTATGACTTGAAGAAAGCAAGGGAAGAAAGGAATTTGAGCAACGATATCGCTCTAGTCAGAGTTGAACAGGTATGTTGTCGATTTAATTCATTATGGATGAAATGTGTTAATTCATTTGCCGATATTATTTCTTCGAAACAGGAATGTTATTGTTCAGGATCTACGAGTTTCAGTTGGACATCCATGATATTAACAAACATATTATACAAGTCGGAATTTAAGTTCTCCTTTTTTACACTACTGGAAAAAATTAAAGGATCAAAAAAATTCCAAATTTTTCGGCAGTTTTCAACATGCCGTAACTTTGAGAGGAATGGTCGTATAAGAAATTTAAAAAAAGGAAATTGTAGCTCCAAGTGTCTAATTTTTGGATTAGAACTTCAAAATGTTAAGTTTCAGTGGTTTTCGAGTAATGATAGAAAATTCAGCAACAAAAAAATTCTCAAAATTTTACCACTTTTTTTTCTTGTCTACGAGCATGGAGATTTTATTTTTGCATAATCGTTATAATGATGGTATACTTTGTTAATTCAACTTCAATTTATTTTTTTATTGACCTCAATACGTCCACTTCTCACCGAGATATCGATCTTCAAATGGAAAACAGGGGTGGCAATACCCGTTATTGAATTAATAAAAATTTAGTTGTTAGTTTATTTTATTTTTCTTTTTTTTAAATTTATGTACTATCTGCAATTAAAATGTGGAAAAAGTTCGAGAAAATTCTTTTTTGCCTTTTTTAAAGATTATGAGCTTCTCAGAGCAAAAAACGTGCTCCCAATTTTTTTTCTTAAATTCAATCGAGTCAAACAAAAAAACGGCTCGCTGGATTGAGTTGGCTCTTCGTAAGCTTTTTATGAACATTTTGAACTGTAAAGTCACACTTAACATTATTGGTTTCCTCAACATTTTCGATCCAGCGGTAGATTTTCCAAGAAACCACCAAAAGCCCTTTTTTTGTTAAATTTTTATATTGAGGCGACATGAAGAAAAAAAAATTTCTATGAATAAGCAATGGTTGTTCATTAATGGGACTTCGTTTGAGGTTTCGAAACCCACCTTAAATTTTCTGTGCGATCATTGGTTGCTGAGAAATCGATAATCAAAGACAAATGGATCCTTTTCCATTTGAAGATCGATATCTCGGCGAGAAGTGGACGAATTGAGGTCAATAAAAAATAAATTAAAACTGCATTAACAAAGTATCCTATTATTATAACGATCATGCAAAAATAAAATTTCCACGCTCGTAGACAAGAAAAAAAAAAGGTAAAATTTTGAGAATTTTTTTGTTACTGATTTTTCTATCATTACTCGGAAACCACTGAAACTTAAAATATTTGAAGTTCTAATCCAAAAACTAGACACTTGGAGCTACAATTTCCTTTTTTCAAATTTCTTGTACGACTATTCCTCTCAAAGTTACGGCATGTTGAAAATTGCCGCAAAATTTGGAATTTTTTTGATCCTATAATTTTTTCCAGTAGTGTAGTTTATTATTAAAAGTATAGATTATAGAGTAGAAAAATAGGAAACTGACCTCTATAAACCTTTGATTTCAACCTCAGAGTAAGAAATAAATACAGAAGAGCCCCTAGGCGTGAATAGTACTGAATTGTAATCAACCAAGCTCTAGAGTGAGATAGAAAGTATTTCAATACCTTTATCGAGAGTTTATCGATTGGTTATATTTGTCGAACCGTTTACTATTGGACGGTTAAAGTAAAACCTCAGAAACCGGCCATCAGTAATTTTGGATTAATTGAGTTCTATTATTCTCTATTGTCAAATTCATGACGATCAAAAAAATAATGAAACTACTACAAAGCTACAATCTGAGAAGATTGGTGACAGAAAGAAAAACTCACATTCACTCTATAGCTATTATACAGGGTCTCTATAAATGATTATAACAGCGCAGTTGGCGTTGGATTATTATGAATATTTATTTTCTGATGTAAACTTTAGATTTAATCATTCCGAAAGAAATTGAATAATCTGACTGGAATCGAAAATTTGTGGACTTTGCGTAAGAAACGATAAGATGAAAAATTCCAAAGCAACCTACGATGTTACAATCATTTATAAAGATCGTATTCTCATAAAACTTTCAATCATGTTTACCTTAAACTTTTGTGTTTGTAGATCTCTCCCTTCCCCTTCGATTTGATCAGACAAGAATGCGCTAAATATCCTAACGCTCAACTCTGTTGGGCTCAAGAAGAACACAAAAATCAAGGATATTGGACATATGTTCAACCTAGATTTGACACTGCACTTACTGGAGCTCGAGATATTGTGTAAGTTGATCTATATTTTTTATATCCACAAGTGAAGATATGATTAACGTTCATTAATGAAATTTCAATTTTGTTTTTAATGCATTATAGGCAGTCTATTAAATTAGGTTTATAAACTTCAAATATCACATGAATATTTGGACGAATCATTAAATGAAAATGTGATATGTACTTTTAAGCCAGTTTCTTAACTTTTTTTGTACGAATTCTGTTTATGTATTTCTGTTTTCATTCTGGCACATTAGAAAATTTATTTAATTGGAAAATGGACGATAGAGTTCGACTCCCTGATGCGGATCCGAGGTCAAATTCATATTATGCCATTGTGGCCGCCCGTCCGGCCGATAACTTTCGGAGGGATTGTTCTAGAGACTTGAGATGTTCAGGGTTGATAGTTGATAGTTTACAGAGGGGTTATAGTCCACTGCGACCTTAAGGTCTATTGTGCCCCCTTACAGAGCTGTTCTGGCCAAAAAAAAAACCTTCACAGCTCGCCTTCCAGTTCCAGAGATCTAATGAAATCTAGTAACTGTGAAGACTTCAACGAGGCTAGTTCCTCACTCTTACAAGTTCTTGTCCAAGGCATTCCGTGACTAGGTGAATGGGGGTTTCTTCCTCCTCCCCACAGAACCTACACTCGTCAGTGTCCGACAATCCCATCTTCAACAGGTGCTTCCTAAGGCGACAATGTCCTGTAAGAAAGCCAGTGAGGAGGTGCAATTGCTTCTTACCAAGATCCAGATATCTTT
The DNA here is from genome assembly GCA_013421045.1 of Propylea japonica. Lineage (NCBI taxonomy): Eukaryota > Metazoa > Arthropoda > Insecta > Coleoptera > Coccinellidae > Propylea > Propylea japonica. The sequence goes on from CM024240.1 coordinate 93,004,506, forward strand.
TGGATCCCGCTGTCTCGAAGTTCCGAAGGAACTCAGTGGAATGATCCATCCCTGGGAGATTCCGCCAGAGCTTTTCCCTCTCGGCTTTCTCCTTCTCCAGAAACTCCTTCTTATAGGTACATTTAGATATACCACAGAAGGGTTCTGGGCCAAAGAGTGACATTTTTGCGCCCTCTTTGGCGAGTGTATTGGCCTCTTCGTTACCTTCGATTCCCGAGTGGCCGGGAACCCAGATTAAAAAGACCTTATTTTTCTTGCCTACCTCGTTGAGTTTGTTCTGGCACTCCCAGATCATCTTAGAGTCGATGACGTAGGAGCTCAGTGCTTTAATAGCAGCTTGACTATCTGAGTGTATGGCTATATCACACTTCTGATAGTTTCTTTCTAGATTTATATCTAGACATCTTTCAATAGCTAAGATTTTCGCTTGAAAGACGCTCATACAGGAGCCTAGCGACAGTGCACACTTGGTGCTTGGCACGTATATCCCGGCGCCTGCTCCTGTAGAGGTTTTGGAACCATCTGTATACCATTTTACGGTATTTTCTGTGAGATTATAGTCGGTGTATTCCCGTTTCCAATCATCTCTTTTACTTAGCAATGTCATGAAGTTTTTCTCAGTGATTACTTTCTTAATCATTGCATCACTAGGGAGATTCGCAGATGAGATGTAGTTATTCAGAGAGAACCAGACTCTTTGATTCTTTATTCTCTCATTGAGGGTTAGTTCGATTTCCAAATGCCGCGGTTAAGTTCGTTAACCAGCGAAATCGTACAGGGTGTTCCATAAAATAGGCCATTCAAAATTTTTGTTCCTCAATATCCCAGACAAAACGAAACCAATCGAAATGATTTTGCATTCATATTTTTAGTATCAATCTCAAGTCCTATACAGAATTTTGAGGTGATAGCTGTATTGCTACACCAATGAACTTGCGCTCAAAAGTTCCTGCTATGGGCTTTTCTTAATTTTTTTACTTTAGTATTTATATTGGTATGTTCACTAAATTCTTTATCACTACCTTAATTCTCAACATGAAATCCAAAGTGAGATTGAAAATCAGAGCAAGTCTGTTGTGTTCTAGTAGACGTCAATTTTTAATAAGATGAAGGGATATATCGAATTTTCTTTTAGGTGTGTTGCTCTAGTAATAATGACCAATCATTGACTTTTATTAGACATGTTCTTGACTTGAACAGAAAATTCATCCAAATAAATCCTATTGCTGAAACTCAGTTTACAATATGAAAAATTTTTTCCCTACTTTTTACTGTGCTCTTGCATTCGGCAATTGTTTCTGTGTTTGTCCCTGTAGGAGTTATAGCAGAAAATAGTTATGCTAAAGAAATTAAATAACAATTCATTTGTATAAGAATTATGAAGTATAATTTATTTTGTTCTAGTTTCATACCCAATTTATAACGAAAAAACAAATGTTTAAAAAAGGCCTATATTGAGTATTCATTGTGATGTAAATGACCTTGTTACATATCTTAAAAAAATTATTTCCTTTTTATGAAAAACAAAAAAATAAGTGATATTTGAGTCTCGAAAACAAATTTACTGTTACATCTGAATGTTTCAGTAAAACTGAATCTAAAAGTTGGCTCGCTAGTATATTTGGGTCCAATAAGCCAAAAGAAGAACCTATTATTGAAGAGAGCCAAAGAGTTGTTAGGTGAGAACTGATAGTCATATCTTCACATGTAAATAAGTGCACCAAGTCAATTGCAAATTTTCTCACTGTTGTATAATTGTGCATCTTAGGCTTGTTTACTTATTTGTTTTGCTTATTCTAGTTCAGTGATTGCTTTCCTATTTCAATGTAACAATGTACAAGTTTTGATATTGTTTTAATATTTTTTTACCAAACAGATCACAAGGTTTGTCCTTGACTTATCGAAGTTCGGTTATTTCAGAACATTATTGTTATACAGGTCTGGAAATTCGGAAACATACGATATATTTTTCCGTACAGTTGAACAGGTGGATAGTTGAGAGAATCACGTGCTGTAACTGACCGAATCCCGTCGTCTGGCTACAATAATCTAGTCTTGTTTCTCCCTTATCGTTGCACGTGGCAATATGGTAGGGAACCTGCAGTACGCGCATCAAATTATTTAATGTGTCGGGCTACCCGTAATACTCGATTCAATACTTGCAGTTGCCTACCATACTGATAATTTTTGCCCCAATTTACGATAAGAGAGGGACAAGACCAGATTATTATAGCCAGACATCGGCATTCAGTCAGTTACAGCACGTGATTCTCTCGACTATTCATTTGTTCAACTGGACAGAAGAATTCTCTGTCTGATGCATTGTATATAGTATCTTTCCAATGTGAATTTTCAACGTGTATAATTGTATTCTTTTACTAGAAATTGTACGGTGTCTTCAGAATCGTCCTTATTTATCTCAAAAAGCTTGACATTTGAAGGGTTATATAGTCCGTTCACGAAAGGTTGAGCCGTCGGTTGGCTATGATAATTTGACATATTCCACTGTGTATATTAAAATTTCAGGTTTATTTTCTTGTCAGATTGATACGCAATGTTGTCAATATTGCATAGAGTTTTATGATAACTCGCAAGTTCGTCGGACGTGGCCGGGTACATTCGGCAACATTGAATTTATTTTAGGTTATGACAGCAAATACTGCCAACTTCAGATAAATAAAGAAACGCCTACTATGTGCTCAACCTTTCGTGAACGGAGTATAGCTCCATCCACAAAATGTCAACGGAGTATTATTAGCATACATACAATGGGCAGGTCACAATTCATTTCTAGAGAAATTGAATTTATCATATTGTCGTGTACATGTTCAATGGAATTATTCATTCATTATTGGAAAATGTGTACATTGTTATGTTTTTGAATGGTTTATGTTAGATACATTCAATTCTAAATGAGGCACGATCTGATTAGAAACAGGGATGAATATAGTGTTGATTACCATAGTGATTCAATCTCCCTCTCCAATCAGATTGATATTGAAATCTAATAACTTTGAATAAGTAACTTACTTTGATCAATTTTTTCAGCTATGTTGGCAGACCAACTGCTCCAAGTACTGCAACCGGTAGCAAAGCTCAACATCTTAAGGAACTTTCCAATCTATTAGATGCAGCAATGGACGTCAACTAAATTTTATAACTCCTTGATGGATTTGTGACTTTCAAAATAGGTACTAGAATAATCACCATTCAAAACTCTAGAGAACGTATTTAAATTCAAGTAGGAGATGATTATTTTAGTAAATCTTTTTTTCAAACTGCACCAAAACTAATTGTCGAAACAATGTAAGTATGTATATAGCACTGTTGTTTTATGTATTATATTTTGATTGTTACTTGGAGATGACTTGTCCAAGAACCAAACTGTCAAAGATTTAAAAGTATGATTGTAAGTGCTAAAAGTATTGTTATGCTTATTCTCGCAAGAGAGCTGGTCAGGTGAACTGAAAGTATTTTTCATTTGTTATTTATTTATTAAATTAAAAGAATGTATGACTTATGGCTGATGAATAAATTTTACTCATGTACATTTGATTCTTGCTTTCATTCGTCCCTCTTTCTTCCATTAGGTAGGTTGGCCACAAAATCTCTTTATGCAGAATAAAGTAACAAATACAGTAGAGACTCGATAATCCGGATCAATTAATGCAAGGAATGATCCGGATTAATGAGGAATCTGGAATACCGCGTTTTACAATTCGTTCGTCATAAAAATCTGAGCAATCGGACGTCGATATTTTCGCTCAGTCTATTTCGACGGAGCAAAGTGATTTTATCCATAGAGTTTTATGTTTTTTATATATTTTTTTGTTTTATGCTGAGTTTCCTGATCTGACAACCGATAGATTGAAAAATTCTGACACCTTTATTCTTCTGTTTTCATTTATTCATTAAAACTTAATTAATTCATTAACATTTTTCGATATAGCTATCGTAGTTATGAATGGACAGGAGGAGATATTCCTTTCTCGTTTTTTTTCTTGTAATTAATTAATTAATTAGGATCTTTCGCTACAACTATCGCCGTATTGATCGACCAGAAGTGGATATTGCATTCCTCGTTTCCTTTGCATTCAGTTCCTTTGCAACTAATTATTTAATTGAGATTTTACGGAAGAGCTACGAAAAGGGGGAAAGTATCGTTAAAAGATGAGCATATTTCCCAAAATAGTGATCTTTGAAATCTCATAATCTATAAATGTAGAACAGAGCATTATGTTCTGTGGCAGATGCTCTGTACCGTTCGTTTATTCCCAGATATTACAGATGAATCTGTACGATCTGTGGTCACGTGAATAAAAAATCCGTCTGCTCGCGGAGGTCAATGCCGAACGGGCTTACTGAATTTTCATGCAGATTTTTGTGGCCATAATGTTAACAGAACCATAGAAAATTCAATTGGAATTTTGAAAAGGGAGAATCCCCATATTTTTATAACAGGATATATAGATACATTCTCTGATATAATCTTGTGTAATTTAGATTTCCTTTCGTTCAAGGAAAGTGGGAGGTTCCAATTGGAACCACCAGGAAAGTAGACAATTTCAAAAATTCATCTTTGTAATTCTATTCTTCGCAGAGGAAAGGAAAAACTGCTTTATTGATCATAAAAAATTCAAAGTATTCAAAGGAATATAAATTTCGGGCTCAAAGGGTTAATTCATTTTAATGTGAAAAGTTGCAAAGTATTTGGTGCAATAGGCCCCTGGTTACAAATTGACTGCAATGCAACTGGTTATCTGTCAATTTTTAACCTGGGCTAGTGATCGAGTAAGTTTCCAAAAATGTTGCACCTTGTTTTATATTCAAGTATGTCAGAGAAAAATCCTTTCAGTAATTGAGTATCTTCTATGAAAATAATTAAGTGTTGTTTATAATTGTAGAGGGGACCTGAAATGATACTACGATACTCATCATTTAAAATAATAACTATATTCGACGAACATAATACAATTCAAAAATTACAATGTTTCAATATTTTACAATGAGTCTGACAAACTTAACTCATTAAATTATTATAGGGAAGTATTGTAATGAAAACTGGAATTACACAGGAATATTAGGGATTGAGAACATGATGAATTTTATGTCAATTGAAAATGTACATTTCTCTCAGAGAATGATATTACCTATCATACCACATAATCTTCAACAATAAAATATCTAACAAATTCAATACAACTACTGGCGAGTAGTCTTCCACTTTTATTATTTTACATTACTATATAACTTGTAAATGCAAAATGCAGCTGCCACCATCGAAACTGTACAATGTAGAACTTTTCTTTTTGTATCATCTTTTCTTACTAGGACTACAGGTGTAGTTGTTGTAAGTACCCCAAGGATTGGAAGTCTCGCTATTTTTGATCTATCTCTTTCAACCTAAAAAATGCATTAACTCAGAATTTGACACTGGTCATATAAATGTGATCAGGACAGCTGTACAGACAAAGATGACCAAGTCAAAGATTATATAGTATAAAGATCGGAAACGACACGATTACAGTGTATGAGCGCCATCTCTGGGTCAAATGTGAACTAATGTCACTATAGAAGGGTTAAAAATAAAAATTCTGGTTCTATGATAATAAGTTTCGAAATCAATATACATGGAAATGTCATTGATATAAAAAAGTACCAATCAATTCGTTTGCACAAATATTATTTCACTTCGAACGGCTTTTGCCGTTAGTGTCGTCTCGAAAAAAGTAGAAAAAAGATTAGTTTGTACCCTTCAGTGATGCAGATTACGAACGAGATAGTGAAACTGGATGATCAACTGGTGTTTTATGGATGTAAGCAGGTAAATCTATAATTATCTTGGCTTGATCAACGTCAAATATCTGTTGCTATTTCCACGATAGAGGCAGAAATAGTGGCTGATAGTGAAGCTGCACGGAAAATGAAATGGTTAAATTGACTATTCAGGAAGAGTTTTCCGTCAATTCAAACAGTGATGGTGGACAACGAATCTGCAATCATTGAACTGAGCCAGAAACTGGAATTCCACAGACTCACTAAGTATATTCATATTCAATCCATGTATACATCTTACAATAATACCCTAATATTTCTGTAATATCTTCTATAAATGCATAATAAAAATATTACACATGAGATACTGCATTTTATTGAAAATTATGGATTTAAAATATAAAAATGAAACATCCTGAAGGGAATACGAATTTCGCATCAATTCTTATTACAGTTTCTTTATATGATTTCTAATCCAAATTACAGATTTTATATAAAAATTGATCTTCAGTGCCATCTCTGGGTCAAATGTGAACTAAAAAAATCTAGTCGTTTTTTAGTACTACGAATATAGGGGCGTTTCCTATCTTTCTATACTCTATAATCTATGGACAGTACCAATATGAATAAATATCATATTTTAGCAAGGGTAACAGTGGCGATGCCAGCTCTTGAAAACTGGGGGGCCAAGGAGGGGTCAGGATTTTTCAACAGGGTCATGAGGAATGAATTTATACAGTTTCGTTTAGTATTTGCAAAATTTTAGGGGATGCCCAGGCCACTCCTGACTAGTGTCACCACTGAAGGGAAATGGTTTTGTAAATTCCTCTGAAGGAACGTTTGTATAAAGCATGAATATACAGTAGAGACTCGATAATCCGGATCAATTAATGCAAGGGATGATCCAGATTAATGAGGAATCCGGAATACCGCGTCTTACAATTTAGTAAAGATGCAATTTTAAAAAACGATTGAAATGAATATAGGCTTTATTATCGAAATCATAAAACAAATATATTATTTGGAATAATTAGATATTTTATCCACTCATATAAACTAATTTCTATGTGTAATAGTAGCTAGAACACAACCATAGACATGTCTATGAACCGAAAAGCGAGTGTTATGATAACACCCGCCCATAACTCCCGCTAATAAAAATACCTAGGAAAATGAAATTGTTCACAAAAAAAATGAAGAAAAAGTAGGATCGATCCGGAAATCTATTCAGCCATCAAGATAACGTTCTAGCGATTCATTCCAGATTTATTATTGGAAAACGTAAATTTTTGAAGTTGCGAAAGTACTTGATTTGATTAGTTAGAGACTCTGATTTGATTCCCGACTACAGAGTACAGAGGTTTGACAAAATGTTGTCAATGCTTTGACAACTGTTCAAAATTTTTTAAATGCAGATTAATTCGAATTTTACTGAAGAAGTCGTGGATAAAGTATAGTATTCAATTCGCGGTAATGCTCAAAACACACTTGATGAATTACAACACTCGCCTAACGGCTCGTGGTGCAAAATTCATCTGCGTGTGTTTTGACCTGCATTACCGCTCATCGAATAATATACTATTACGTTTTCTACTGTAAGGGAAAAAGAATGCTGAACAATAGCTTTCTCCTCTATATCTTTCAAAAGCTGAATATCAGTAATTGCCATGAGTTATGGAATAAACAGACTGCATCGAATTGATCTATGCTCTAAATGCATTTGCTAACATTATCCCCGTCCTCGAGGATCGAAAAAATATGTGCTAAAAGGCCTTTTCGGTATTTCAGTTTTGTTAATTTAATATCATTATGATCCATATGCTGTATCAAAGCTGTATGGATTGGAGGTAGATTTCATTAATTAATTATTCTTGTCTGACTTTTTTTGTCTTATACCATTGTGCACTATTATATACCAAAAAACCGCCCGATCGTCGTCATAGAAATTGAGTTACGACAAGTTAGAACCGTAAACCACGTATGCAACGATCGGAAATTCGGATTATTGCGTCTTGCAATCCGGATTATAAGGATATAATACATCTTGACGGCAATCCGGACTTGTAAATATCCGGATTATCGAGTCTCTACTGTATATTAGAATTTCAGTTCGCTACAAAAAGGATTTGAATACAAAAACTCACCTGATACTTTACACAGTGGTCAAACTGCCATGAAGCTGTGTATAAGGCTGTCGTTAATAAAGAACCTATACAAAGAGAGCCCTGAGGTATAATATTATTCGGCCACACAAAACCTACAAAGATATGATCAATTCATGAAAAAAAGAATCGCCCATCAAGTGAACCTACCTGAAATGCAGGACGTTAGACCCGACAAAACAGCAGTCTTATGAATATAATTTCCAAATGTGATCCAACGAGCTGTTTCATCTCCTAGTTGTGTCGGTTCAATCACAATGACTGAACATTTAGCATGCAAAGCTTTTTCCAATTCTATGGAAAATCCATGTTGTGAATACTCACTATCATATACTTCTCTAATAACGGCTATATTCGTTGAATGAAGTCTGAAAACCAACAGTTATTCGGTTTGTTCAAATTCTCAAGTTTCGTCAAATACTACCTGTCCCCTCCAGCATCCATGATGTGAATATTTTTGTTCTATTGTCACGAAAATTCAATTTTATTGTGCCAGTTTAAATAACCTACATTTTCCAAGATCCCATGTAAATATTCAATAAATGACAATAAATCTAAATGTTTAAACTATTTTGGGTAGTTTTTTGTTTTGGATGACGACCACAGACAAAATAATGACTAAAGTCGAATTTTGGCCATAGATTAAGATGTAGTAGATTGGAAACCGTGACGGTTTAACCGAACATTGTTTACTGCGACATCTATTGGAAGGGGGTAAAACTAAGTGGGTCTGATCAACAGGATTCTATTTTATTCATGGAATTATCAGTCTTGTTTCACTCTGTCCCCAATAGGGTGCAGGAAATTTTGAATTTTTGATGGAAGGCAAGAATACAGCTCTGTTAATGTATTCGTATTATTTAAAACAGACTTTATTTAAGTGATTATAATAGCGCAGTTAGCTTTACTGCTTGTTCACATAAAAATAGAAATGATAACATTATAATTCAAAACCAACTACGCTGTTATAATCACTTTTTCAGCGTCCTCTATAGACTACTTATTGAACTAATTAGTTCACCCCCAGCTCAAGAGGGCGCAAAAAACGGTTTCGGCTCTTAGCATTATGTTCTGTGCTGTGCTTAGCATTGGACCATAGATAAAATAAAATCTTTCCAATCTACTTCCCTTTATCTATGCTTGTCTTCTAAGTTCTAGTTCTTCTAGATTAAAAACATAATCTGTAATGAGGAATATTTAGTTTTTGTACAGTATTTTAATTTTCATCTAAATATCATGGCCTATTCTTGTAATGACTCAAATTTAAGATGTGCTTCATGAAAAACTGAGATTCATTTATCACATTGTTATTAAAAAGGAGATATTAAATATCAGGTCTAGTGATTCACATGAAGAATGCCTAGTTCTCACTTATTTGGAATAAATAATGAAGGTAGAGTACACACACTTTCAACAACAGGCTCTTTTTGGAGAGAATTGCCTTATGCTGGACAAGAGTTCAAGAAATTATCCGCATTACCTCATTTTTTGTGGGCTGTCGGCGGTGATCGTCAAATATATGTTTATGTTCATGGTTTAGATGTTCCCATTAGGATTAAAGAGGAATCTTATGAAAATGAGGTATATCTTCAATGTATTTTCGTTACTATTATGTACTATAGAAATTTGTAGAGGTGGTACCCTATTGAAGGCTTTTCATCGAAGTTACTACTGACTGATAGATTTCGATTTTCAAATGCCGAAGGAACTGTTGACCGGTCACTGGATAAAATTCGCCTTCCATCATTGGCTTGGCAGTGGGAAGGCGATTGGAAGATTGAGTTAACATTAAATGGGCAACCCTTAGATCATAATGGATGGACATATGCTATGGATTTTCCCACCCAATATCATCCTAAGAAACAGTGGACAAGCTGTGTTAGAAGAAGACTGTGGGTTCGTTCAAGAAGATATAGTGCTATGAATTCTTGGTGTGCTATTGCACCTCTTCATAAGGATGCTACCAGTGTAAGTATTCAAAACTTACTTAACTTTTGTGTTGAAATATAACTACAATGGAACTTGCCTATAACACAAAAAAAATTCGTTAGAAAGAAATTTCGTTATACAGAGAATTTGTTTCTATAGTCGGCAATGTTACGGTAGGCTTCACTGATAAATTTAAGTTCATCATTCAAACTTAAGCACTTCATTTTAGACATTTTTGTACAACTTTCACACTAGAGTAATGGTTAGATTGAAACCAAACAGCCAGAGGTGTATTTAAAACTGTTTCAGAAGGATCTCTCTGCCCGCTGTAATGATTTAGTTTGAGGTCGGGATTTATTACGTATGGAAAATTTTCGGAAAAAACCCACTCTTATACCTTCTTACCAATACTGAATCAAAGAGTGATGTTCTTTGAATATTTTGTTATAGAGAGAATTTACTTCATTTTAGAGGGTGTTTTTAACATGGAATTTGGATTCAAGGACCAATTAATAGGATTAAAAGAAATGGTTATCACGTTATCAGAAAACATTGATAAGAATAGATCACAGTTTGATCAATAAAAGTTCAAAAAAGATTCTTGAACCAAATACTCAAAACATACACTTTCATAAGAATTCCAATGAAATTGAATCTAATAAAAAAACAACATTTAGCAGTGGAAACTAATGTGATTTTTTTTTCAGGAACCTTTCATTGATGTTTCTGTTGGTGGCCAAAGTGTAGCTGGAGCAGAAGAAGGCACAATGATTGTATGGGCCATTACATCTTTGAATAGGGTATGTTGTTTTGTTATTCATGGAATTCATCTGTTCGTAACCATAATTAGGGAATTTTATGATACCTTGTTAGACTGTGCAATAGTATATTTCTTCTTTAAGAAGGCTCAGACAATATTTGAGGAATTTCCCTCTGGTGAAGTTAAAAAGTAAATAATATGGGTGCAATAACAAGTTCCTCACTGAGGCTGTATCTGTTATTTTATGCAAAGATAATATTTTTTCATATGCCATACATTTTCGTTGGTTCAAAGGGAAAAAAGAAACACTCCATTTATTTGTACCAATTTTCATAGTCTTTTCTTGATTCTTGGTTCCTAGTTAGAAACTATGTTGAATATAGCTTTCTATTCTATCCATTTATACCGAAATATAGACATATTGTCACTGATAATTCCAAAATACAACATATTTTTGAGAAGTACTCATGACACTGAAGTTTGCAGACCCCCTTGTCGCATTATTTTGTACTGCAAACTTCAGTGTCGTGTCATGAGAACTTCTCAAAAATATGTTGTATTTTGGAATTATCAGTGACAATATGTCTATATTTCGGTATAAATGGATAGAATACAAAGCTATATTCAACATAGTTTCTAACTAGGAACCAAGAATCAAGAAAAGACTATGAAAATTGGTACAAATAAATGGAGTGTTTCTTTTTTCCCTTTGAACCAACGAAAATGTACGGCATATGAAAAAATATTATCTTCGCATAAAATACTTTCAAAATAAATTTATTTCATGTTGTGTCAAATCACCCCCTGGACTTCGGAAAGAGAGGGGATTGCAACCCTAGATATTTCCCCCTTGTCGCATGATTTTTGTATGGCGTTGCGGAATAATGGATAAGAAGCAGTATTGAAATAGTATGACACAGATGCCGTACAAAATCAAATGACCAAATTTACCCTGGTAATTTTTGGAAAATAAAAAAAAATTTCGACTTTGTGGCTCCACATTTTTTTACGGCGCTACGCGTTTTCTTATTATTTTTCATGGATCTATCGATGGTATGAATTCCGTACAAAAACATGTGACCAAAATGTACCCACTCTACCTGTACTTTCGAATCCTCACCTGCACTCAGTTGGACAGCTTACAAGAAGTGACGGCATAGTGCTGAATCTTATTATTTTATGCTCTTATATCGTTTTAGATAGGTCACCTGGTGGTTCAAATGACCCATAAATTTTTCAACACGGGCCTGTAGTCTATGTTACTTTTTCTCAAATATGGAGCAAAATTTTGAAAATCAATGTTTTTTCTAGGTGGTTACATATGTTTTTAACTATTATTCGAAATGAGATTGTGTTCTCATCATTATTCTATCAATGAATCAAGGGGTTAGACTGAACAGTACACTTAAACATTGTTCTTTTCAACTTATTGTATATTGAAAGAGTTTGTATTTTCGATGGAATAATTGAATAAAGACCTTCATTATTATTATTATTGTTATTCATACTTCACAGTTCTTTAATGCTATGAATTCTTTATTCTTGATATTTTTATGATCTATCAAAAACGATAAAGAAAGTACATAGACCATCTATTATACCAGCTGCCATCGTTTTCTGTTTAATATAGCCTTATTTTGTAAATCTTATTTGTCGCAATTCAAAAAGGTTATCACTGCAAAAATTGTCATTGCCTATTTCATTTTCTGAGGCAATCGTATAAAAAAGAGAATACATTTTTTGCACTTATTCTATTTTAAATATTCAATACCAATCAATTGTATGGTAATATTTTCAGGTTATGTTCAGAGTTGGAGTAGGTGCCAAATCGCCGGAGGGTACCCGTTGGAGTGAAATTGCTGTTCCCCTTGGTAATGAAGTCACTCAGATAAGTGTTGGAGCCACAGGTTTAACATGGGCAACTTTTGCATGTGGAAGAGCTATAGTACGTGTGGGAGTTACAAGAGATAATCTACAAGGCACTAATTGGGTAGAAGTAAGAAACCCTGGAACAAATAATTTGAAAATAATTCAACTTTCTGTTGGAACTAATGCAGTATGGGCAGTTACACAAGACAAACAAGTATGGTTTAGGAAAGGAGTGAAAGGTAATAATTGCCAAAGACAACTTGACCAAAAAACTGTGGTTTACTCTGTACACAGTCAAGTTAAATAGTACATTTATTCCTTTATTCAGTACATTTATTTTTCTTGTTTAAGTTGGAAATTACCTCAGAGTAAGAAGTGAACATAGAGATGCCCCTACGCATATCAAGCATTAGAGTGAGATGGAAAGCATTTCACTGCCACACTGGGTTGAAGTAAACAATAGGTTAGATTTGCACTTCTACAATTTCAGAATGTAATACAACATTTTCGTAAATTTTGCCATAGCTATAATTACCGGAATACCCTAAAGCATCAATAAACTGCCACCAAATCAGTAATATAATTCAGTTTATGAACGTCAAATCGGAATGAAAATGTAAAACACTATGCAGAGAGAAACTAAACATCAACAGACGATGTTGCCAAACTGACAGAATTGTCTGTAACAGTCTTGTCTCTCTCTTATCGCAGTATGGTAGGGAACCCGCATTACACATATAGAATTTTTAATTTGTCAGGCTGCCTGTAATACTCGATTCAAGTATTTACTGTTGCCTACCATACTAAAGAATTACGCTCCTCTGAACGATAAGAGAGAGACAAGACTAGAATAATGAAGTAAGACAACTGAATTCAGTGTGTTACAGCAAGTGATTGTCTAGACTATTCATCTGTGCAAATGGAGGGAAGAATTCTCTGTCTGATGCATTGTATATCGTATATTTCAGATGTGAATTTCCAAACCTGTAGATAGAAATGAATATGGATAGAGATTTGTTAAATGTGTTGAGTTTGCATAAGTAGCAGAAAAATGGAAATAATTCAAAGCCAACTGCGCTGTTACAATAATTTATAAAGACCCTGTAGAATCATTGGCCAATTAAAAATACAATTAGTAGAAATGGTCACAGTTTCTTGGTTTAGTAATATTAGTTGGGACTAATTATTGGCAATAATTAATTTATGCATTTTTGAATCTTCAAGGGGAGGGTGCCGGTATGAGTGAAGATCTGGCTATAGGTTCAGGTTGGATTGAAATGGTCGGAAAAATGGCACTTGTATCAGTCTGTTCCAACGATCAAGTATTTGGTATTGGAGCTGATGATAGAAGAGTATATTTTCGAACTGAAGTTTCTCAATTCGATCTTACTGGGAAAAGGTGGAAAACTTTGACTGCTCCTCTTCAAGTAAGCCGTGCCAGTAGTAATGCTAGTCTTGGTAGGGATAAATTTCATCGTAGTACTCAGATGCTGGTGAGTATTGATATATTGTATTGTATGATATAGCCCATTCTACGCCAAGCAACAGAGCTACAAATGATTAGTTTTTTGACAAAAATACTACCTGGAAGCCACCTGTGCCATTCCGTGCAGGACAGTCCGTAGTTTATTCCACCATGTCCTCAACACGAAAATGCCATTTTTTTATTTATTATTAACAAAAAACAACAAAAATCCCCGTTCCTTTTAGTTTTTTCGTTGCAAAATGGAAACTATTGATGCAGTGATAACGTTGCAATGGGATGAATTGTAGAAAATTACATTGTGAAGAGAATGATGGGTCAAACGATCTGATTGAATAATTAAAACTGGAGAAAAGCGGAAAAAACCGGAAAATTGCGTGTTTTTTCTTTTAACTCATAACTCAGCCATTTTGCGATATTAAGAACTGAAACTGCACACGATAGTAGCTATTGACGTGCAATCCATGTGGCCCAAAATTGGATTCGGTCGGATAAATAGTTTTCACATAATTCCCATTTGAATTTTTTTTGGACATATTTTCGCGGAAAGCTGGATGCGTTGGAGGTCGTCCGATTGAAATTAAAAAAATTGATTTGGAAAGAAGACGTGATCAGTAACAAAACGTCTATTCTGATTTTTCAATAAAACACGTTTAAGTGTGTTAAAAACTAGTTAGAGCTGTAAAAATTAGTTATGTCCAATATAATCATTAAATTGAACAATCGTTCGATAGATAATGTTCCAATAGCATTTGTGTACTTTATACAACCATATCATTGATTCGTAGTCCTAAGAAAATAGTTCATTCATTTGAAGATTTTGGAAATCTTTCATTATTATGATTGGAAATTGAAATTTTTCGCACAGTAATTGCCCTTCAACGAACGAATACATCGTTTGACAAATATAAACACGTAAATCTTGAGGTTATGTCATATTTGGTGCGTGGTGCGGTGCTTGAATAAATACAAATGAATTTCGCTCGTTGGTGCGCTGGTAGGTGCTAGGTAAGGTGCGTAGGTCAGTGCTCCGTTTTGGACACTCGTATAAGGAAACATGCTTTATTTATTTTTGAGGGGCGAGGCTTGGTGAAGTGCTATGATAGGAGCGCCGTTGTGGACGCCTACTTAGCCCCTCCTATTGTTACGATCTCTCTATCTATCTATTGGGAACGCGGCAGAGTAGGCATCTATTTCTCTTTCTAGTCCAATCAACCTCCGACACATTCCGGTCGCCTGCGAAGAATAGGCTACAGTTTTACTCATTCTTCATTCTTTTTGAAATGTAATAAAGTGCTTTTTGAGAGTGATTTTGTGATATTTGGCTTCTTACTAATACTTTGTTGAATTGTGTGTAACTAACACGCTTTCTTGCTTTTCTAAATTACAGAGTCGGCCAAGTAGCATGTATGAATCTTCCGCGCTCTGTGATTTTAATGAACAATCTCATTCAGCACCAACAGTTCCGACCTCTCTTCCAGTAGGTGATCTAAGTACCAAATTCGAAGCGCAGCCGAAAAATTCCAAAGCGTGGAGTCCTGTTCATTCAGTTGGTTTTGTGGTTGGCATGGAAGTACGCGCAGATACAGATGAGAGTATCTGGAGTAGCAAGGATTCCTGTATATATGCCGATGATGAGGAACTTGGTTGGGCTGATTATGAAGCTCCCTGGTCTTGGGTTGAAGCTGGGGCGTGTTACATAGAAAATGGTCAGTCTCCGAATTGGTTTAGTATAGGAAATGGTAAGTTCATTTCTTATTTGGTCACAACATTCAGGTATCGTCCAGCGCTAAATATCTGGGAATAACTTTGGATAGTTTTACAAATTGGGGTGAACACCTTACAAGTCTCAAACAAAATTAACATCGGTCGTGTATTCTTTTCAGTTTATCAATCTTCATTTACAAAATAAATTTCACTCGAATAGGATATGGTAATACAGTAGAGACTCGATAATCCGGATCAATTAATGCAAGGGATGATCCGGATTAATGAGGAATCCGGAATACCGCGTCTTACAATTTAGTAAAGATGCAATTTAAAAAAACGGTTGAAATAAATATAGGCTTTATTATCGAAACCATAAAACAAATATATTATTTGGAATAATTAGATATTTTACGTTTTCTACTGTAAGGGAAAAAGAATGCTGAACAATAGCTTTCTCCTGTATATCTTTCAGAAGCTGAATATCAGTAATTGCCATGAGTTATGGAATAAACAGACTGCATCGAATTGATCTATGCTCTAAATGCATTTGCTAACATTATCCCCGTCTTCGAGGATCGATATGTGCTAAAAGGCCTTTTCGGTATTTCAGTTTTGTTAATTTAATATCATATGATCCATATGCTGTATCAAAGCTGTATGGTTTGGAGGTAGAAACATTCCATTCCATTTCACTAATTAATTATTCTTGTCTGACTTTTTTTGTCTTATACCATTGTGCACTATTATATACCAAAAGAACGCCCGATCGTCGTCATAGAAATTGAGTTACGACAAATTAGAACCGGAAACCACGTATGCAACGATCGGAAATTCGGATTATTGAGTCTTGCAATCCGGATTATAAGGACATAATACAATCTTGACGGCAATCCGGACTAGTAAATATCCGGATTATCGTTCTCCGGATTATCGAGTCTCTACTGTATTAAGTTTCTTCTCTTCAATATTCCAATTTAATTTTCTATGGTTCTGTTAACACAAAGGTCACAAAATTATGCATGAGGTTTATTATGAGCATCTTGCATGTGGCCGCTAAATTTCATTTCGATTGGTTTCGTTGATATTGAGGAACAAAAATTTTGAATGGCCATATTATTTTATGGAACACTCTATACCATTTGGCATATGGGAATTGAACTCGCCCTGAAAATCTCTAGACTCTAAGACAATTCTTCCGAAAGTTATAGTGCTAACGGTGAGCCGGCTGGACAGAATTGAATTTGACCACGGATTCGTCGTCAGAAGGCCAAACCGTTTCGTTTGAGGCCATTTTCACCTCAAAATTCTAAAATTACAGATGTTTGGCAAAACGATATAGCACTCGTTAGTAGAACATGCGCTCAAAAATAAGCGGAATAAGTTACGTCGTTTATTATTTCAACCTTGAGTTCGATGTTTCAATTCAATTTTCTTTTTTTACTAAAATATTTTGGTGTTTGGAATTTCATGTATAGTCCATTCACGAAAGGTTGAGCCGTCGGTTGGCCATGACAATTTGACATATTCCACTGTGTATGTTGAAATTTTAGGTTATGATGTTTATTTTCTTGTCGGATTGATACGCAATGTTGTCAATATTGCATAAAGTTGTCTGATAACTCGCAAGCTCGTCGGACGAGGCCGGGTACATTCGGCAACATTGAATTTATTTTACGTTATGACAGCAAATACTGCCAACTTCAGATAAATAAAGAAACGCCTACTATGTGCTCAACCTTTCGTGAACGAGTATATATTTCATACACCCCCTCCCCAGCTTTCGCCAAAGCATTATCATTCGGTGTTCAACCAGTGGCGGCTCCTCAGGGGAGGCAGAGGAGGCCGGGCCTCCCCTAATTTCACTGCATTTTATTCAATTTTAAATTCAAATTCGAATGAGTAATAATAACGTTTCTATATCTGTATTATATCCATCATTCTATCTACTATACAAATGTCAAATTAATAAACATTTGTTTATTATTCAGAGATCTAAAACATGCATACATTATCCGCAACACAAAATACGTATAGCAGGCAAACCTCTTAGCGGAGGAGGCTCGCCTCCACGAGTCGAGATTCGTTAGCCTGTAACATTTCAAACTTCTTCACTTAAATTCAAGCTGTAGATCACGTGACCGGAGGCCCGTCTCCACCGCAGCCTTCTTTCCGCTTCTAGGCGAACGAGCTTAGCCGAAACTGGCGTCCGATCGGCCCGAATCAACCCCGATCATCGTGGATAGAGATCAGCTGTTGTTTTGATTTCCTCCCTTTTTATTAACGAAGTATTAATCCTTTTACAGTGAGTTTTATAAAGCTTGATCGGCAATCAAATCATTGATTTAGAATTAAGTCGATGGTTTACCTCAAAAATGAACTGAAAATTGCTCAGAAATAATGACATTTCATTTATCACCGTGATCGGAGTTTTATGAAACCCGGCTTTAGCGTGTGGTTTGTAGTTTTGTGACATTTTTCGGAAAAGTATGTAGGGGTAAGATTCCAATATTTCAGCAAGAAAGATGGAAACGGAAAGAAGAAGTGAGAATAATAATGCAAGTAGTGAACGCAAGATCCTGTAGATTTTATTTTGAATAATAAATTCAGTAAAATGCCTTATGATGATAAAATTTTCATAACTCAAGTAAATTTAATTATTAATTCTGTTCATAATCGTTCGTTTTGCGTAGAATGGTATAATACATGCCAGTGGCTGACAGGAAGTCCAGTTCGAAATAAATTATTTTGTTGGTTGCGTGGTCTTGGGCCTCCTCTGATTGAAATCTCACGAGCCGCCACTGTGTTCAGCCTCTCCCCAACGAAAAATCCTAGCCACGCCACTGCACTAAACTCATGAATATAATTTCACCAAATATAAAACATTTCAACAAAAATTTTCGAAGTTAATAGTGATTGTGATCTTATTATAATGACGGCTAAATTAACTGTGAGTATGCTCGTTTTGTTGCTTTCAAAAATCTGAACTATTTATGTTGTTTATCATAGAACGAGAACGACTTCGGTTAATACCCATTTAAATTCGTAAAACTAGTCGCAGTGAAACCTTGGATTGAAAATTGATCAGGTGATAAAGTTCAAGAACTGAGTAATTACCAGTATTTATTTTGTTCCCATAACAAAATCATTCATTTCTTGCGTAACAATCGTCATAACTCAATCATTCAAAAGATGAGGACGCCTTCTTCTATTTTTTATGTATCTGAAATTCACGTAGGATCAAGCATTGAAGAGTTGGACCGGCCATGGCGTAAGCAGATTCTGGATTTGTTGAAGGAACGGCTTCCAAATGTAGAAAAATACAACTCTTATGAAAAGGCAGTGGACACTTCTTCTTGGGTACAAACCGGAGAAGCTAGAGTTAGCATGAAGAAGAGACCTTTTCTTGACTGCTCTCTCCAATTGGAGTGGCTACAGAATAATGGTACCTTGACAATATTGAATCCTGATGGGGCTTCCACTATGGTAAGTTCCCATTTTTTGCATAACTAAATTTTCATTAGGTTTGTTCCAACAGCGTATTTTTGACCGTACATTGTACCGTACAAGGACTCGTTTTGTATCGCATTTATGCGCAGGTCAGTGCGGTGTACGGTTCAAGGGCTGGTTCACAGTTTCAGGTTGTTGGAATGCTTTTGTGTACCCGTGTATCGTTAAAAAATTTGAATTTTGTGTTTACAATTTTTATCAGCGTGATATGTTTCTATTGTCTTATTCTTTCGATCTTATTGTCACTGACAAAATAAATAATCCCTAGAGATTTATTTTATCTAAGTTGTTTGTTGTTACATATTTCGCTAATCTAATTATCTAGTCTGTCTTCACATCCTTTGAGCTTGAAAAAGTATTTTTTTTATAAATGAATTCTTCAATAGTATGTTTGCTTGAATAAGTATCGGAAATGTAATAAAACTTCGCCGATGAATGAAATATAGTGTGTTATTTTACATTTCCGATACTTTGTATACTTGGAAGGGTAATTGCCAATTTTTAATTCTCTTCTAAATCAAATATCTTGCTCAATGATGTCTATTATTTTTTGTTTATTAAGCTTTTCATCATTACTTAGTTGCTTTTCGGAAATAAAAGTGACTTCCCCAAGTACACGGGATTACAAATGTGGTGCAAAGGAAACCAAATTCTTAATTTCAGTACATGGTATTCATATGGAGAAAGTGGGCTTCTTTGAAATGAGAATTCTGAAGCAACTTTGGAATAAAAACTGCTCACGTAATAATTAAAAATTTCAAACATTACCTCACCATACACTGTTTTTACTTTTAATTCTATAATTCTAATACTTTCTTCAAAGTTTCCAAATAATGAATAATTTCCATTGAATATATCGTTTAATGAGTAACAAAACAAGCGAGCAAAAACGGAAAAAAATCAGAGACCTGTCTCTGAAAATACCACAAGAACAAATGCGATAAATAAATGAACCTCATATCAATAAATAAGAAACTTTCTTTCGATCTGAGAAATAAACATAACCGTCCTAACCTAAAATAAATAGAAATCCAAATGGCGCAGGTCAGTACCAAACCAGTACAAACGATTCCTGCCTCCTAGCAGGGATCGATTTGACCGTACACTGTACCGTACATGGGACGGTACATAGGTCAGTTGGAACACAAGACAGCGGTTTGGGATTGTTCACTGTACCGTCCAAAAACGCTGTTGGAACGCCTTTAATCTACTGCGCATGTGGTGGATGACTGCTGTTGGAACAAATCTTTAATCATTTCTTTATCTTCGAAAAAAGTATAACTTTCCGTTGGAATATTTTTCAGGCATCTTTCAGTTTGAGCGATATAACATGTATTCAAACCTGCACAGAGCCAGGCAATCCCAGATTAGCTTTATACATACCTAGATTGTCTCCTCCAGTAGTCAAACTTCAGTTCACCAGTGACAATCTACTGGAAGAGTGGCAGACTCACCTTCATGTAACATGTTCAAAAATCCATAACATCACAGGTAATTTATTACATTTATTATATTTTCAGTGAATGAATATTTACCATTTTGCAGGTAAACCTAGCGATTCATGTGTTTGGGCAGTTACTAAATTGGGAGATATTTTCGTGTGGGATCCCACAGAACTTGAGAAGCATCAGCTCAGAGAAGATGAATTCTATGTGCAGAAGTATGATCTTAGTGGAAAGGAATCACCAATCAAAGTGCCTTTGAGAGTTGGTATGAAATATATTCAGATATTTCCTTCTACATCCTACATAAATTAAGGCGAATGAAATGAAAATTAGAAGAAAATTGACCACCGGATGTCAGATTACAGGCTTATGTATATACCACCTCAAAAATCACTCTTTATAAAATTCTTCCTAGGACATTGCACTATTTAATTGACTGTTATTTTCAGGATGTTTTCCTGGAACTATTATCACTTTATCTGGATGCGTAGGAGATGATGCCGAACGTATAGGAATCAATTTAGAAGCGGAAAACACATATAAGCTCAAAGGAAAATCATTTACAGAATTAGAAAATATAGTTCTTCATCTAAATCCGAGGTTCAGTGACAATCGTGTTGTGAGAAATACTATGATCGATGGTAAATGGGGTAAAGAAGAATGTGAAGGACCTGTACCATTCGCTAAAGGGCAAGAATTCACCCTAAAGATAGAGACAACTGAGGATGCATACGTCATATTTGTGAATAATGAAAAATTTTGTAGGTACAGACATCGACTACCACCTCAATCAGTTTCTCATTTGAGTATTTGGGGTAGGCTACAACCATTTAGATTAGTGATTAAAAGCCCGGAAATTATAATAGATCCGTATAATGTATTCTGGCGTCAGATTGGTGGTCATGTGCGAAAAATTGAAAGTTGTAACGTTGGAGTTACATGGGCTATAGGGCACGATCAGACTGCTTGGGTGTTCACAGAAGGGTGGGGCGGAGGTTTTCTGGGTAACATGGAGAGCCATAATGTATTTCCCATGACTGATTGCCAGGATTACAGAGTTTATGAAAACCAACGATGGAATCCAGTTACAGGTTTTGCTTCAGCAGGTTAGTGCATAGAGATAGGATAGTATAGAGCATAGAGATAGAATATTCTATCTCTATGGTATAGAGTTGCCATCATTGAAATAAAGGTGACAATCGTTGAATTTTTGGAGGAATTGTGATTCTTGGGCCTGTTTCTAGTTAAATTGTGATTTTTCTGCTTAGTAATATACAATGAAATGGTATCATGCACTGTAAGGCTTTCTTCAAGTAGAAAGGAGACAGATCAGAAGAAAATTAGAGGAAAAACATATCACAGGAAGGGATGAGTACTGAACACAGAATTCGAATTCGAACACAGAAAATTGAAGGAGGGTTTCGAGACCTTTAATGAACTCCTATTAATGAACAACCATTGCTTATTCATAGAATTTTCTTTTCTTTATGTCGCATCAATATAAAAATTTAACAAAAAAGGGCTTTTGGTGGTTTCTTGGAAAATCTACCGCTGGATCGAAAATTTTGGGGAAACCAATAATGTTAAGTGTGACTTTCACAGTTCAATATGTTGATAAAAACCTTACGAAGAGCCAACTCAATCCATCGAGCCGTTTTTTTGTTTGACTCGATTGAATTTTTGAAAAAAATAAGGATCACGTTTTTTGCTCTGAGAAGCTCATAATCTTCAAAAAAGGCAAAAAAGAATTTTCTCGAGCTTTTTCCACATTTTAATTGCAGATAGTACATAAATTTCAAAAAAAGAAAAATAAAATAAACTAACAAATAAAATTTTTATTAATTTAATAACGGGTATTGCCACCCCTGTTTTCAATAACGGCTCTCAAACAAATGGATCCTTTTCCATTTGAAGACCGATATCTCGGCGAGAAGTGGACGTATTGAGGTCAATAAAAAAATAAATTAAAGCTGAATTAACAAAGTATCCCATCATTATAACGATTATGCAAAAATAAAATTTCCACGCTCGTAGACAAGAAAAAAACAGTGGTAAAATTTTGAGAATTTTTTTGTTGCTGATTTTTCTATCATTACTCGAGAACCACTGAAACTTAAAATTTTTGAAGTTCTAATCCAAAAAGTAGACACTTGGAGCTACAATTTCCTCTTTTTAATTTCTTGTACGACCATTCCTCTCAAAGTTACGGCATGTTGAAAATTGCCGAAAAATTTGGAATTTTTTTGATTCTTCAATTTTTTCCAGTAGTACCTGCGTTACTCTCAAACGCATGAATTTTCATTTCGTACTATATCCCACATCTGGTTTATGATGATTAACCGAGCGTTTCCACGTCATCGACTGAAGGTTAAATCCACATAGTTGGACTACCACTATTTGTATGAAAAACGGATAAACATCTCGCTACTACGTTCAAGGTTCATGCATATGATGAAGGTGTTCGTAAGGATCCCAGGAGATGGCGTTTTTTCTGTTATTCTCAGAAATAGGCGACAGTTCTTCAAATAAGGGAACCTAGAATGCCTTTCAGACGGAGCTCCTCCGTACTGAAGAGCCCCAAATGAGAAGAAATAGCTATCTATGGATGCTCTGTTTGATATTACCACCATGCATGTTCTTTGTGCGTTGACGGGATTAGTTCCGAAGCATGGGTTTAATATTGGTTGATTTTATTTTAATAATATTATTCTCTGCGTTACTCTTTAACACATTACTTTTCATTTCGCATTACTGTTATTTTTATTGCAGGTTTACCTACTGATAGGCCAATGTGGAGTGACGCTACAGGCAAACAGAAACGTCTCAAAGATCAAGTTAAGCTTCAGTCTAAACACTGGCAATGGATTTCAGACTGGATGGTAGATTATCACGTACCAGGAGGTGTAGACAAGGATGGTTGGCAATATGCTGTAGATTTTCCAGCTACCTATCATGCAAGCAAGAATTTCACTGATTATGTTAGGTGAGCTAATGAATCAAAAAATAATAATACGATGACTTGAAAATCAACCATCTCAGGAGGAGACGTTGGTACAGACGATGCTCTGTGTCAACATTTGGACCCTGGCAGGAATTGGGGCACACAAAACTGTTAGATGTGTCACTTGCACCTGTTAGAGATGACATGGAATCTGTGATCAGCGTTTGGGCATTGGCTTCTGGTGGTCAACCCATCATACGTGTGGGAGTTTCCAAAAAAAATCCAATGGTATATAGTTTTTTTATTTCGATGGTGTATGAAAATGGACTATATATTTGTTTATGCTTATTTATTTGTGGTCTGTGATGGATCACTGTTGGTTTCTTTTATCCACCCCAAGCAGGAAAGTATTTTGTTTGTTTGGACGTAAGGCCGCCGTGACAAGAGAATTAGAACTACAAGGAATTACTAAACCTAAACTTTTTGTAATATTTATCTTCTAATGACTATACTTTCCTTTTCAAAGGGCAATGGTTGGGAACATGTGAATTCTGATAAACCTTTGAGTAGTATCAGTTGTGGACCTTTTGATAGAGTTTGGGCAACAGAGAAAAAGGGCTGCGCATGCGTTAGGTTGGGTATAACAGAGGACAAACTAGAAGGGGAAAAATGGATAAGTATTCAACCACCAAATAGCGGAGAATTGAAACAGATTTCAGTGAATACGATAGGAGTTTGGGCTGTAGATCATTTAGGAAAACTTCATGTTCGCAAAGAAATTTCTACAAATAATCCTGAAGGAACGCATTGGCAGACAATAATCGCAGGACCTCCTGTTTTGAGTAAGCCAGAACGTTTTTTTCTTTAAATATTAAAGCAATCAAAATATTTTTAGATTCCGGTACACATACAACATGTTTCAAGCAAGTGAGTGTTGGCCGTATTGGAGTTTGGGCAGTGACTGACGGAGGATCTATTGTTAGAAGGCTTGGTATATGCCCCAACAATCCAGCAGGTTCTGGATGGGACATTTTTCCTACAGTAAGTTGAACTTATTCGGTATTCTAATCTGAAACTATAATCCGTTCACAAAAGTTTGAACGCATAATAGGCGTTTGTTTATTTATCTGAAGTTGGCAGTATTTACGTCCGACGAGCTTGCGAGTTATCAGAGAACTTTATGCAATATTGACAACATTGCGTAGCAATCTGACAAGAAAATAAACAATATAACCTAAAATTTTAATACAGGGTGGGGCAGAAAAACTATCCGATTTCAAATCCCTTTTTCTCAGAAGAGAGAGCAGGTAGAGTAGTGGGGTAAAAACGGTTAGAAAGCTGGTTTTATGCCATTTGTCAGTAGTCAACATGCCTTGGTCTGGTGAACATCGTGCTTTTGTTATTGAGCGGTTTATCGAATGCGGCGGTTCGATAATTGTTACACAACGTGCTTTTCGAATTCATTTCGGACTCGGGCGTCATGATCCTGTTCCACATCACGCTACGATTAAAGTGTGGGTGTCAAATTTTAGACAGACGAGTTCAGCATTGAAAAAGAAGTCGCCTGGACGTCCCAGGACAGCAACAGGACCTGAAAACGTGGCCAATGTGAGAGCCGCGATTGAACGTTCCCCGCGTCGTTCGGCGCGAAAACATTCGCTCGCTTTGGCGATTTCCAACCGCAGTATTCGGCGAATTTTGCACCGGGACCTCAAAATGCATCCCTACAAATCGTTGTTGCACAGAAATTAAGTGAAAGGGATTTTGAAACCCGTACGAACCTGTGTCGCGATCTCCGAGAACTGCCAAACGACGATGTTGTGCTCTTCACGGACGAAGCCCATTTTCACCTTTGTGGCGCCGTAAACAGGCAGAATTTTCGATATTGGAGTGACGAAAATCCTCGGGAAATCCATCAGGAACCCCTCCATAGAAGAAATTCCTGTGGAAATGACGGTGAAAGTCATGGAAAGCTACCGCGAGCGCCTAAATAAGTGTATCCGCTCCCAAGGACGACATTTGAGTGATGTGCTTTTCAAAACTTCAATTTAAAAATGGCATAAAATTTACGATATGTTAGTAAAAAAAAATTTGACAAGCTGAGTGGTTTTAATTTTATAACGTTTTGAAATCGGATAGGTTTTTCTGCCCCACCCTGTATACACAATGGAATATGCCAAATTGTCATGGCCAACCGACGGCTCAAACTTTCTTGAACGGACTATACTTAATTATTCTTTTTGGAAGTTTTGATTTCCCCAAATTTCATCCCATATTCTTACTCTGAGCGCTGAGAAAGCAAATATTTCAAGTAACTCTATCTTGGTCAAAATCGACAATGAATAAGATCGACACATTAATTTTGTATCTGGCAATTATTGATACTTACCATAGAATAAATTGGTATTCAAATGAAAAACATTACTAGTCACATGTGAAATTTAGAGCGGATCGCAGCTGTAGAAGGCTTTTTAGAATTTTTGTGAACAAATGATAGCTTTCAATCGACAGAGTAGAATACCGCTCAGAAGGTTTCACTCTAAATGAGTAGCAGAATATACCACTAGAAACTTCTAACATCAAGTCATCGCTCCTTTCCATTGTTTCGTAACACCTAATTGTTCATTAATTTCTTACAGGAGAAGTGGCACCACATAAGTATTCAAGCTCTTAACTAACGGATATGAGGTATGTAATTTGATTGAGATTCAATTTCTGAATTTACTATCTATTGTGCAAGCTTCTTCAGATTGAAAAAAGCTAATTTTTTTTAAATTTTCGAATATTTCTCTAGTCTACCTTACACAAATAGTTTTCATTTGTTTTATAATTTAATTCATACGATACTCATATTTTTTTCTACTGACTCGAATGTTTGTAAACAATGATAGGGACGAAACAAACAGTAGTAACATTCAATATTAATAATTGAATGATTACTTCTGATTTGGCTAATTTGAAACTGAGAGTATTTTAAATTTTGATCTCATTTTTGTTTGAGTCATAATTTAATTTGTTACCTGAATGACATCATCTCCACTCGAATTACAAAGCTCAAATATTAATATGTGAAATACTGTGATGTTATCAAAATAACTTTCAATTCCCAACTTCAAAATTTGGTTTATGTAATAGTTATAACTGAAACTAGTGAGGGGAAGTTTGACATTTTATTGAAATTTTTTTTTGTGCAAATTTTTGTACCTAATTGCTACTGCTTTCTATGACTACTTAACTAATTTCTGGAAACTTAATAATGTATAGTGAAGCAAAAAACTTTTGAATAGTGAAAATATATCATTCCATATTCTAAGCATTTCTTATGGTACCCAAATGTTATTTATGTATTTATTGTTTTATATGTGTAATTTTATTTTGTGATCTCTTTTGTAAGCTTAATTTGTGAAAAGGTTGAAAGATGAATTAAAAGACTAATATTTTATCTTATATATTTTCTTCAATATTTTAAACATTCCATATAAACCCAACACAATCATATAAACAATATCTAATTGCATAAAACTATATTGGATATCATTTGTACACGTACAAAATAGAATACATCAACATTCAATGAGGTAAATAAATAGAAAGGAAAAATTATTACAAGTAGACAAATTCAAACAAAACATAATGTAAAGGTACAAAAAAGGGTGCAAATACTGTACATTAACGGTGATGATAATATTGTACTGCTCCAATAAACACTGGTATGAATGAGGATTATTTGGACTAGTTAAGTTACTTTTCACAGACATTCTTCTTCAGTTCTGAAAAAAAATATACATAAGTGTTTTCAATATTGAATTCAATCTTTATTTATATATACAGGTTTGGAAATTCACATTGGAAAAATACGATATTCAATGTAGGTATAAGAGAGAGTATTTGCAGTGCAGTTGGACAGTGCTATACTGGACATATTTACATGCTTCGCTTTCTTTTGACGCGATGGATGGTCCAATGAACAAATAATATGGTTGTCCCTCTCCAATCGACTATCACGTGTAGCGTTATTTTTCCTGAAAAAACTGAAAAGTGATTTTTGGGTTGCCTATATTAATAATTTACAAATAATCGAGAAATTATGTTTTCTTTCCTTTATCGATGACGACACATATGGTAACAAGATAATTTTATTCTTTGTTCGATTCGTTTCTTTTTTCATTCTGTAATAAGAAGTCTAATGATATATAGAAATTCTTTAAATAATTTTCTTCGTGGAAAATCCAATTTTGGGATAATAAGCATTTCTATAATTAAAAATATATATTGCTGGTTTGTATTTGATGGTATAAAGCACATATATACCCTTGGGGATTAAAAAAGCATTAGATCAAGAATTAAGGCCGCCCAATATCACAGTAAGTCCTACAACTTTCTCCAGGAATAATTTGTTTGTAATTTCTATTTCCATATTTTTAGGGCCTTTTTTAATGTTTCTGGTTCTTTTCATATAATTGAAAACTGGTTTTTCTCTGGTCGCTGTATCTGGGAAATTCTATTTCGATCACCCCTTTTGTGGTGAACATTCTACAACCTGATCGAAGCTAACAGTTTTGTGAACGATAATTCAACCAACCCTAGCTATTTGACGTTATTTTTGGTGGAACATAGGACATCAGGAAAAACATTAGTTTATGATATAGTAGGAGATTGAGGAATAATTGGATATTTTGAGGCTATTTTTCCTGGTATGTAGAAGACCTTTTTTTTTACCATCGCCATTGACGTCAATTTTCCATCTTTGGACCATTTTTATTTAGCTGTTATCATCGGAGTTTGCTCAGTACCTACAGTTATATACGTCATTTCAATCCTAAAATTTTCAATCTAACATATTTATAATTGACATATTCTTTGACAATCTTATCAATTTTTCAATTATCAATCAATCAATCAAATCAATTTTTCATTTTTCTTCATAACTTTGTGTGATTACTTTGTGGTTGAATTCAATTCATATTTTGCTTGTCAGATTGGAAATTAAATTATATTTCATCGTAGAAATTAAACAATAAATTATATCTATTACTGCTATTCAATAAACACTCTCCTTTTTATTATAAGAGAGTCAAAGAAAATATTCATCTAAAAGTAAAAATTATTCTAAAGATTGTTATTGAACTAAAGCGAGTATCTTTTTCAAATAAGAGTTTTTTTAAGAATTGGTTAATCTATGTACATACTGTGTGAAAACTAAGCTTGATCAGCATAGTGGGATCTAATTCAAAAGGTGTATATCATTTTGATAGTGAGTTTGAAATATTTTATGTAGAGGGTGATAAATAGAGTTGGTACCTATCGAAAACTTTATTATTATTTTTCTTTATTTTCTTGATACCTACTTATAGAGTGAATAAAGTTGAAACTGACAACTTTATTAACTTTATCATCATTATTTCTATAATACTTCTGAATTTGATCGGTGTTTACGTATTTGAGCCGAAACAGATTGCATTGAGGTATATTTTTTTTTATTTCGGTTAGAGTTGCTGGGACAAAATACGTTGGCGCCCCATTTTTCCATCTTTTGAACTCACGCCGTCTCCACTGATAGCGAACCGAGGTCGTCCCAACAATCTCTTGTTTTTTTTGTTTGCTCATTTGCATTTAGGTATAATTAGTAATTTTTTTTATATATTCACTTTCTACACTTAGAAGCGCTATACACGGACAGTCCGACGCATTGAGTTAATGCACCATGCTGCGCGTAATACTTGATGCGAGAACTGCAGGTTCCCTACCATACTTCTCGATTAAGTCACTCCCAACAATAAGAGGGAGACTAAACTACAAAATTTCAGTCAGTCGTTTATTCAGAGAGTTACAAATCACATGAACCTTTCCATTAAAGTACTGGTCAACTGCACCGCATAATTCTCTCTCTGATGCATTGAATTCCTATGTTTCCGTTGTGAATTTCCAAACCTGTATAAGCAATTATAGACACACATGGTTTAATTGCGAATGAGAAGAAAAACAAGTTGTTGGATAGGTACTTATAGTCCGTTCACGAAAGGTTGAGCACATAGTAGGCGTTTCTTTATTTATCTTAAGTTGGCAGTATTTGCTGTCATGAGGTAAAATGAAGTCAACGTTGCCGAATGTACCCGGCCTCGTCAGACGAGCTTGCGAGTTGTCAGACAACTCTCTGCAATATTGACAACATTTATGGTATTCGTTTTGAAGAGTTTCGAGCTCCTGAACTGTTCCAGCGCTTGTGCGCAGCCAATGGCAAGCCGTATTTTGAGCTTTTGAGTTACTCAGGAGCACGAAATACTTCAAAACGAATAGGCTAATTGCGTATCAATCTGACAAGAAAATAAAGAACATAACCTAAAATTTCAATAAACACAGTGGAATATGCCAAATTTCCATGGCCAACCGACGGCTCACCTTTCGTGAATGGACTATAGGTAGGCGATGATATTTTTATAAATTTTTTTATATATTTATGGATATATCTGAAAAGCATTAAGTTCAGGTTTCAATTAGGGGAGCTTTTGCAAAATGGCATAACATTTAGAGTGTTCATAAATGCGACAAACTTCAGGAGGTGGGTATTGCTGTATAAAATTAAGTTGAGTCTTTCCTATAACGAAAATTTCCCCAGACCACCACTTTCCGAGATATCACCCCTAAAATATGGTGACTAAAATTTAGTTCTTGAATTTTTCTAAAATTCTAGTGGAGCTAAAAACTAGAAATTCTGCAATTTTTGTGTACTCGCAGACCAGAGGACTCAGCACAGGTATTTTTTCAAAAATTCCTTTAATATTTTACAGGGGTGAAATTAGCAACCCTTACTTCATTTATATCAAAACTTTTTTTCGAGATGAAGTTTTATAAAATTAAATATGAATTGAAATCCTTTTTTTTATCCCGAAACCAATAGCTGAAGAGGAAAACCATTTTTTATTTTCATTTTAATTAAAATCTAACAGGATTATTAAAAAAATACCCGTGCCATGAATTTAGGACCACCCTTCAGAAGTATGAAGCTTTTGATGATATAAGACTTAAGTGTGAAGAAACAAAAAAAACTGTTTGTAAAGCCGTCAACAATGTTGGTATCTACTCACCTGTAGTTTTGCAAGTTGAGGATTGCGTTCTAGTGCTAGAATGTGTTGTTGCGCATGCGCCAACTGCCTAGAAGCGCTTCCCAACTGTTCAGAAAGAGCTGCTGCTTCTAGCCGTTTGACTGACAACTTTTCTGAAAGTTCCATCACTTCTTTCTCTGCTGCCTTGCAAATTCCTGCTTGAACTTCGCTACTTCCTTCTGAACTTCTGCTTCGTGTGCCTTTCTCATGGCATCCAAAGCTGCAAGTGTTGCTTGTGTCTCTTCTTGAAGAGCCTGTTCTTTTTCTTGCCTTAGCAATTCCAATTCTTGGGCATGCTTTTCCCGCATTTCTTGCACTGTTCGATGATGCCATTGTTCCATTGCAACGAGCACTCTTTCACATAATAATTTCAATTGCTCAATGTCATTTTCTTGGTGGCTATCTTTACATGATGCTAAAACGCATCGATAGGCAGCTCTCAAACTTTCTACTTGCGATGAATATTCGGCCCCCAAATAGACTGGACGTTGGACATTTGAAATATCAGGCCTAAAATGAAAAAAATGTTATCATCATTAATAACTTCGATCCTTCTAATTGAGTAAAAGTGCTATTATCTAAAGATTCTGTAGGTTTAACACTAAACGTTGATTGGTTAAATACGATTTATCTAACTAAGAAGTATATTCAGTAGCGTATCTCATGTAATTTTATTAAATGCAAAAGGAGATTGCTCTAACTTTATCGTGAGAATAGGAAGGTTATTCAAGTGACTCTGGATAGATTATACAAAGTGTTATATATCTTTATCCACTCCATTAAACTAATTTCTATGTGTAATGGTAGTCATAACATGTCTATGAAACCGAAAAGCGTGTGTTATAATAACACCCGCACATAACACCCGCGAAATTACTTGGTTTGATTAGTTAGAGACTCTGATTTGATTCCCGACCACAGAGTACAGAGGTTTGACGGTTGGACGAAATGTTGTCAGCGCTTTTGACAACTGTTCAAATTTTTTTAAATGCAGATTAATTCGAATTTTACTGAAGAAGTCGTGGATAAAGTATAGTATTCAATTCGCGGTAATGCTCAAAACACACTTGATGAATTACACCACTCGCCTGACGGCTCGTGGTGCAAAATTCATCTGCGTGTGTTTGACCTGCATTACCGCTCATTGAATAATATACTATTTTTTAACTGTAAACAGTTTCATTTTTTTTCGAGTTATAAAAATATCATACTTACATATTAGACGAAGAGGCATTCTTGAGAGTTGAACGAATCTGCGCCAAATTTTCCCTAAGTTCTGAACATTTTGAACAAACATCATTCCAGTCCCTAAAAATGGTAGCATTGACAGGTACACTTGTTTGGTGTTGGAGTTGAGCAATTTCACTTGATATGTCATTCAGATAACCTAAAACGGTTTCAACCTCCGGCTTCTCTACCATAGCATAACAATCCTTACTATTTCTATCTATCATACATAAAAATTCCGCTTCTAAACTTTGGCTTATATGAACTGACTGATTCTCAACGCAAGACCAACACTCTTCACTGTTAATGATGTTATTCAAGAGATTGTCCATGTTGGCATTTCTCTCTATCTGATGTGCTTCAAATTTACCCGAGAGCACGTTTATTCGTGCATCAATAAGTGCTTTGTGTGCCACAATATCCGCAAATTCGTTCAGGAGTGTACTGGAATTATGACTTATTCGTTCAGACTCCAATTTGCGCCGCCAATTCTGTCTTTGAAGCTTATTCAAACTGTTCTGATATAATTCTGTAAGCTCATTAATATTCCTACTGATTTCATCATACAGGTAGTCTTCAACCGAGTCTGCCCACAGCTCTAGTGCTGCTCTTTCAGAAGCAAAGAAACTGAAAAAATAATTGTTGTCTGAGTTGAGGTTGCTTTGGTAAATTTGGGCTGCTCTCAGTAAAACGTGATTGATCTCTGCGTGAATCAATTCAGTATTCACTTTTTCCCTTGTAGCCTGTGTGAATTGATGTTTGGTTTCATTTGTTATTGATTTCAATATGCATGCTTTGTCTGAGATCAGGTGCATAGTTTCTGATGCTAAAACTTCCGCAAGCTGTGGCAACTTGATGGATTTGTAGATGGATAACTGGTTCTCTAACTTTTGTTGTTCTTCTATGAGTAAATGTAGAGATGGATGTGTGTTTCTGAATTGTTTCTTGAAGTTCTTGAATCCGTGCGTTACTGATATTAATGCTTTTGCGAGTACTTTTGATAGGTATTCAGCACTTGTTTTCGATTCGGGAGCTTGCATG
Organism: Propylea japonica; assembly: GCA_013421045.1. Taxonomy (NCBI): domain Eukaryota; kingdom Metazoa; phylum Arthropoda; class Insecta; order Coleoptera; family Coccinellidae; genus Propylea; species Propylea japonica. The sequence goes on from CM024240.1 coordinate 93,037,458, forward strand.
AGGTTTTTACCATTGAACTTATTTTTCAAGGAATTTATCAAATGTGCAGTTTCTTTGATTTCTTTATCAATAATTCTGTCACATGATGCTTCCCCATTCGTTGCAATGTTGAATGCCTCTTGAATTCTCCCTATAACAATATTTTCAAACGCAATTTTTTCTGCAAGGTAATTCAATTTAGCTTTAGTATCATAACTATTACTTTCAACCATGAGTTTCCTCCTCTCATACATTTCATTTAATTTTTCCATCAATATACTCTCAAATTGCTTGACAACAGAATCAGCTGATGACTGTATAACTCCAATTTCTGCACTGCTCACAATACTGCTGGAATTATTCAAAATGTCACTCAATTCATTCAAATGATGTTCCAAGACATTCAACTTATCTGCATGGGGATGCATGAATCTCTTATTTTTATTATTCTGTAAAACATTCAACTGGCACAAACATTCACATAGCTTAGACTTAGCTTCAAGAATTATATTTTCGAATCTTGTTGTATCTAAGGAATCGTTATGTTCATCTAATTTACTAAGATCACTAACACTATTACTGACATTCAAGGATTCTGTCGAAACATTGATATTTGTAACTTTGGATTCTAAGGTACTCAGTCTCATCAACAATTTCATGGATTCTGAAGCTGTAGCGCTATCTAAACTTTTCCTTCTGAGACGTCGCAGGGATTTGTCATCAATGGGAGAACTTCGGTCACTGCTTCTATCTCTCTTATGTTTTCTCTTAGGTTTTCCTCCTTTTTCTAGAGCCACTATTTTTGCTTCTAATTCGGTAACTTTATCTTCTACTTCTTTGTTGATAGAGAAACTTTCCCTACCTGAAATGAAAAATATATTAAGTTTTTTGCTTCCAGCCTAACAGATTACAAATATTTTTTATTTTCTAACAAACTTATTAGTTGTTATAGCACCTTCATCAACGTGTGTCCATTTGAGTTATTCTCGAAAACTGTTGATGAAAAAGTTGAATTTATTTGTGTTATAATGGAAATATAATTTTACCATAGAATAATTTGCGTCGAAATTTGGATTAATTATTTTTATTTTTCGAAGCATCGCCATTAAATGTGGCTAGCTGTCCACTACCCTTTTGAATAGAGATTTAATGAAAATTTTGAATTAACGGTTTAGTGAGACAGTACATAAAACAGTTCGAGTCCATGTATAAAGGAAACTCCTTTAACAGTCAGTAGGTGGATCGTGTAAGGTTCACTGTGTCTTGTATTATTGCAGGTTAAATAGCTAGTTCTTAAAGTGAGAATGAATAGTCATGAAAACAAGTGTTTTTTAGATATACAGGTTTGCAAATTCATATCAGAAACATACAATATATAATGCATCACAGAGAGAATTTTGCCGTCCAGTTGAACAGTTGCATTTCAAAAGATTCACGTGCTACTTTTTTAACGGAATGTAATAGAAGCACTGAAAATCACAGTCATCAATAGATTTATTGTTGGGAAATTTACCCTTTTAATTTAGATCAAATAAGTTTTCAGGGGGAATGTAGCTAAAGTTACAAATATTACTCGATTTTTTCTTTGATGAAGCAATATTTTATCTCTTGAATCTGGCAACTAAAGAATTCTTGTTGAATGTTAGTTGATGAAGGCTTTGTATATAGTTCCTACACTTTCTATTTTCTATGAAATAATATGTTGAATTGGAATACATTTTCGAACTAGTGACAAAATGATTCAAAATTCTTTAAATTAGGACAAATTTTTCCATCAACTTACCTTTGAGAGATAAAGAACGTCTCTTTTCCCTCAATTCAGTCTTTGATTTATTTCTCAGCTGCTTCTCAACAGCTGTTAACTTAGAAGTCAAGTGTTCCAACCTATTAACTAATAAGTTGATCTCGGCCTCGCTTTCCTCCTTGATGAGTTTTATACTTTCCTCCAAACTGAAGTTGACTATCTCCAACCTGTCGAAATTTTCATGGGCCTCCTTCAATCTCCTCTTAATCGCCTGAATTTCCAAAATAGCCCTCTCAAAACGGCTTTTCAAATCTAAAGCGTACTCTTTCAATTCGTTCGTCCCTAACTCTTCAATGTCTATTTCCAAATTTATGTCGGTCAAGCTTGTCAAGGAGTCAGTTTGCATCGGATTCCTAACTATATATCTACTTTCTACCTCTTGCAATCTCTTGGTAAGTCTTTCGTTTTCTTGGGAAATCCTTTGATATTTCTCGTTTGCTTTTGATAAGTCCTCTTGTAAACCTAATATCACATGTTGCTTCGTCTGTAATTCCCTGGATAATAGACCGACCTTTTCATCGTAACTTTTCGTTTTTTCTTTAACTTCTAGAAGTTGATGTTGTAGGGTTTTTTGTTCTTTTGTGAATTTCATTTCTGTCTGCGAGTTTCGTTGGTTAAGTTCCTTTTCGGTCTTTTCGAAATTGGCAATCAGCTCCTTTATTCTCTTCTCGTAAGTCATTGCTTCAGATTGAATTTTCTTCAGCCTGAAACAGGAATATTTAATTTATTTTTGAATTATTCTAGTTGTGAGAATTGCCTATTGCAAAAATTATGCCTCTGATACTGTAGCAGATGGATGAGCCTAATGAATTTTTTTCAGAAATTAATGTCAACATAAAAATAATCATAACTGCATTCCTAATATGGTTTGATTGCAGATGCTACAAGCAAGAATTATACAGGGTGTTTCCTAAACACGCGGCAAAAATTCAGGAGATTGTTCCTCGGACTATTCTAAGAATATTTTGTCCTTTGATGATTTTTGAAAAACCTCTTTGTTTCAAAGATACAGGGGAAACAAAATTTTAGATTATAACATTTTATTATGAAAAATTACATGAAAATTTAACTTAACCTACAAAAATTGTTGAAAATGACCACCTCTAGCCAAAAAAACGAATTCAAATGAAAATCGTGTTTAATCTGTATTCCTTTACCATCTGAACTTATCAATTTTAAGTCAAAAAACGTTTTAGTAATTGGAATGTTGTTAAATAAATTTAAAAATAAATTGTACCTACTTAGTAAACACAGTGCGGTACGCATTTTTATTTAAACTATTATTAATTTTAAAAATATGAAAAATGTTGTTCGCCCTGTATCTTCGAAACAAAGAGGTTTTTCAAAAATCATCAAAGGACAAAACATGCTTAAAATAGTCCAAGGAACAACCCCCTGAATTTTTGCCGCATGTTTAGGAAACACCCTGTATAACCTAAAATTTTAATATTGCTAGTTATTTTCTTTGTTTTATCAATGAAGGAACAAGAATGCTACAAGTTTCCTCGAATACCTATTGTAACTGTTTTCGACAATTAAAAAAAATGTGTGAAAAAAGTAGTGAAATGTGTTGCATGAATTATTCATTAATAAATATTTAAAATAGCTACAATCCATAGAACTGCATAATTTAATAACAGAAATGATCTACTTTGGAACCAATATACTCCTTTCAAATACATAAGCATTGTCTGAATTAGCGTAGTCTGCTATCCTCATAATTCTAGCGAGCTACAATTTCATCACACACCTAAGCCATTCAGTCGTATTATCCTGTGGTTGGTTGTGTTTGGTGATTCTACAATATGAATTTCTTTAACAAAGAGAAATTACAATTGGAGAATACAAAATAAGAAACCTGCAACTGCGTAAGGATGATAAAAAATGGAAGCAAGCCCTGAGCAGGAGCTTCTGAGCGCTCGTTCTCTGGTGGAGCAATAGGACTATCATCTCAAAATTCTGTATATGACTTGAAATTGATACTTTATATATAAACAATTAAAAAAATTCAATTCTATGGTCACACTTGAAAATTAAAATAATTAAATTTTATGGTTCTGATGATGCGATCCTCTTGAAATTTGGCATGAACATTCAGTATATCAATCTTTATACCAGGAATAAATTTCACTCAATTCAGATATCTTGTTATGAAAATATAATTTTTTTTTTCAATATTCAAATTGAATTTTCTATAGTTCGGATGATGCGATGATCTTCAAATTTTGCACAAACATTCAATATATAAATCTCAATTCCAAAAATAAATTTCATTTGATTCGGATATCTTGTTATGGCAATATAAAGAGTCTTTCCTTTAATATTCCAATTGGAATTTCTATGGTTCTGATGATGCTATCCTCTTGAAATTTTGCATGAACATTCAGTATATCAGTCTCAACTTACAAAATGAATTTCATTTGAATCGGAAAGTTGGTTATGGAAATAAAAAATTCTTCTTTTCAATATTCCAATTGAATTTTCTATGGTTCTGTTAATACTATGGCCACAAAATTTTGCGAGAGGCTCACTATGAGCATCTGGCAAGTTGCTGCAAAATTTCATTCCGTTCGCCCTCGTTTTGTGTGAAATATTGAGGAACAAAAATTTGAATGGCCACTTTTTATGGAACACCCTGTACGATTTTTCTGGTTAACGAACTTGACCGAGCTATTTGGGAGCTGAACACACCCTGAAAATTTCAAGTCTCTAGGACAATCCGTTCGAGAGTTATTGTGCTCACGGACGGCCGGATGGCCGGCCCTGCAGAATTTGATTTGACCTCATATTTTCCATCAGGGAGTCGAACCCTATCGTTTGAGACCATTTCCGGCTCAAAATTCGAAAATTACAGACATTTGGGCAAAACGATATAGCACTCGTCTAAGTAGAACGAGCGCTCAAAAAGATCTGAGTGACTTGGGTTAAATAATCATATGGAAGAATTCAAAAAGTAACAGAAGTATTGAATTTTTTTCAGTTACGATCGATAATGTAATATTGTTTTGTATCACCACTACAGATACAAAAACTCTTGATTGATTGACTCTTGATTGCTTTGTTGAGTTCTGCAGAAGAGCTTATTGAATTTACAATTTCACTGAGATGTAGCAGCACCAATAACTCAATCTATGTAATTATTTTAGCCGCTTATTAAGGTTTTGGAATCGTTCTTAAGAGTTCTGGACCAGAATAACCATTCATTATGGTTATTTGATCAATGAAAGTTATTTGTTTTGATACATGTGTAACCCAATGATCCAAATCGAAGATTTCATTGACATTTCCACAATAACGGTGTTTTTTCAAGAAATAATTTGACTACCCACCTAGCAATTTCTTCTTCCAGTTCACCCCTGTCCTTAAGTGCCTTGGACAACTGATTCTGTAAATCGTGAATCTCCAAATTTTGTCGATTCAAAGTGTTGCTTAGTTCGACGTGTTCCGTCTCCCTCACAGAATCCAATTCATCAGTTGATGTACTGTCTACAGTGTTCTGCCTAGATTGGCACCTAGGCAACCTTCCTCTTAACCTAGACCTATCTTTGAGCCTAGCAGCTGCGAATTTCGTTAGAGGTGGAGACGGTGGTGGTAACTCACTCCATTCGCCAGAAAACCTCCTGTCGTTCTCTGAAGCCGTTTTGTATTCATCGTCGCTGGATAAAAAGACGGAGCGTGGTGTTGTGGGTGAATTAGAACTGTCTGAAGGTGTCGGTTGTAGCAGGACAGGCCTTCTTCAGAGCCTCTAGCCAATTTGATCTTATTCCTGCAGTTACTGCACTCAATGTGACGGCCTGATCAGACCAGTGAATTTCGAAACCGTATTTACTTTCTGTAGCTACTTCGTTATAGCTGGAAACGGAGGATAGCTCTACTGTGAAGTCTGGGTCGGCTTGTTCATCTTGGTCTTGGTATATGGTTAGGGTTGGGACGCACAAAACGATCCATCGACGTACCCATTCGCCTTCAGGAGTTTTCAGCCATAGCCATCCCTGAAAATATAAACATATGATGTAGAATAATTGTAATCAGTTGATAACGAGTATGGAAGTGGAAGATTAAAATAAAAAGGCTCAAATAATCACTGAATGAATGATTTGTTAGTAGTAGTTACGAAGTTATTGATAAAGTTGCATGAAATCTTTCACCAGAGTACGATAGACGCTTCATACACGCGAGTATTATTTAGCAATAACTTCAAAACCGATTTCAGATTTGAATTCTACTCTCATTCAAATATGATATAACTCTAATCAAGGCCCAACAATATGAAGATATACAGGTCTTTTGGAAAAAATTCGGCAAAGGACCCCGCACATTTTGTATGAGAATTGGCTCCCGGTGGATTTGGCTCAAAATTTGATAAGATGTTCTACTAATCCTTCTGATCAAATGTCTCTACAGTAACGAGGCTGAAAAATGCATACTCTAGGAGTTCTTAGCGATTTTTTGTATCCATTATGGCATTATTGTTAAGCCACTGGATTCCTATAAAAAAGTGTCTTATTTCAAGTTTATGCACAAACAGGAAAGGAGATAATGACCAATGTTGAAATTGCCCAAATATCAATTTTGGCTTATAACTCGAAAACAGAAGAAGATAGAGCAATGTGGTAGACTGCAAAATGAGTTTCTCGAAAAATGATGATCGCAAAATGCCATTCTTTTTCTATATCTCTTTGGATGTGTGTGTTCAGGGATCGCCAATTCTTCTGGCCACCCTGTACATAACATTAATTCGTGATGAATACTTGCGTTGCAGGAATTCCGAAAATAAACCATATATTAAATTTTTGGTATACCTTTTTGAGGTGAAGCAATCCCTCTGCAGGTAGAGCCAAACTGGATTCTGGGGATCTGTCTGTTAGTGCAGTCGCGATATCCCGAAGCCTCTCGTGTCGCCAATCTCGTCTGGCTCTGGCCTTATCATCGCATCTCAATTTGTCACGGGTAGGTGGCGAGCCAGAGCTGACCAAATATTCTGAAAAAAAAAAACGGAAATATGAAGAGGTGTGAAGACACAATGGAGGTAGGTTATGTTCACTCAATATTGCTCAAAAAATATTCGAGAAATGTCGTAACAAAGTCGGGAGGCAGAATTGAAATTCTTTTGCTACACACTTTTGACATCTAAGTGATACTGATGACACCGGCATGTAAGACAACTAAAGGGTTATCCAATCAGAGGTGTTATTTTGAAAAATCCGCTGTTTCGGTAGATGTCACGTTTGAAGCTGTCATTTTTTGACATTTGACAGGTAGAAACTACAACATTAATAAAAATGGAACGATATACGCTTCAAGAACGCATTGAAATTATTAAAATTCACTATAAAAATCGTGAAAATTTGGCTGAGACGGTTCGTAAAACTCGAACTGGGTCGTCGTGAAGCACCTTGTCGGACCGCCATAATGAAATTGGTGGAAACATTCGAGCTGTTAGGACAAGTTAGTGATGTGAAGAATAAAACCTGTGCACGTCGCTCAAGAACAGCCTAAAATATTGCTGTTGTAGTCGAAAGTGTTGAAGAGAACCTAGGTTTGTCTATTCCTCGTCGTTCTCTAGAATTAGGCATTCCACAAACGTCATTACACCGCATTTTGCATAAAGATTTGGGTCTTAAGGCTTATAAAGTTCAGCTAACACAAGAACTCAAGCCAGTCGATCACCCATAACGTACATTCGTCAACGTTGACTTTGTGTTACGTTATTACAGCAAATACTGCCAACTTCAGATAAATAAACAAACGCCTACTATGCGCTCAAACTTTCGTGAACGGACTATACATCCTCGTAATACTAATCAAAATTATAAACGAAGGAACGATTTTCATTTTGAAGTTACACTTGAACCGCGAAATGATTATAAATGCAGCTTTAGCTGTCGATCTGAAACTCCTTATGCCGGACTTTAAACCGAAGAGTTAAAACTTATTTCTATGGTCGTCCAGTCGCAGAATATAATTCCATTATAGCACTGAAATTCATCTCGATTCGATGTTAATCTCAACACAGAGCAGCGCGCATCTGGTTTCTCCATGCATCGAAATGGTATAATTACAGATGTAATTAACTCTAAAGTATAAGGCTTCAGCGGAAATTGCACTTTTTCTAATGACTCCTCTCGATTGCAATGCTCTTGAATATCCGCATAATAATAGACAAATCCGAGATTTTCCCCCCGTCGTATCTCTTGTACCCCTGCGATTTTACCAATGAACGACATTCGTATTCGTAATGAAGTCTCGCTGAACGCAAGATTCGATCTTGAAATGCTTCAAATATATTGAAAGGATCAACTTCTATTTTTGAGAGCTCGTTCTACTTAAACGAGTACGTCTGTAATTTTGGAATTTTTAGCCGAAAATGGTCTCAAACGATAGGGTTCGCTGCCTGATTTTTTTGGTCAAATTCAACTCTGAACGGGCCGGCCACCAGATTGGACCAGAACGTCCGATCCATCTTCCGGGAAAAAATGTTATCAGAAAAAAAATTTCCTGAGAAAATAATTTTTCTAGAAAAAAATTTTCCGGAGAAATTTCTCTGGAAATTTTTTTCTCTGGTAACATTTTTTCCAGGAAGATGGATCGGACGTCCTGGTTCAATCTGGTGGCCGGCCCGTTCACCGGACTTGAATCCATTGGACTTTTTTACTGGGAAGCAGTTTAAGAAAAAGTGTATTCAAAGACAATCGAAAATAAATTTGAACTACGGCAGCTTCAGTTTAATGAGTATTATACCATTTTGGAATCCTTACTAAATGCGCCAACCATCGACAAAACATGCCAAACTTGCGTAGTACACATTTTTTTCCAATACAGTCAGTTGAATCTAGGCAATTGTTTATTTTGAATTTTTTCTCTGAGAAGCAAGCCCCTATTTTTATGAACCTAGAGCAGCTGGTATCCAAATTTTGATTACAGTTTAGACAAGCATTATTCAAGGTTACACAGCAAAAAAAGAATTGGAAAAAGTTGATATTTGTGGCACCAGGAGCGAGAAAACTGTCACAGGGTGTGGAATTTTACGTGTTTTTTTAAATGCCCATTATTTTAAAATCATGCAACTTAGATTTTATTTTATATTTTTCTGACAACAAGCATTACTTGCCTTTTCACCCGGTTCCGGGTTGACGTCGAGTTTTGGGACGCTCTTTATATTAATATGCAGTATCGATCTCAAGTCCTATACAGAATTTTGAGGTAATAGCCTTATTGCTCCACCAATGAACGAGTGTCCAAAAGCACCTGCTCAGGATAATCTTAATTTTTTTCGTCGACCTCAGAATGAAAGGCGATTTTAATGTGTACGAAATTGATCATTAATGACCCATTTTAATGCTCAACTATATTTGAACAGGTTTCCTAAAGACCCAATACGTCGTATGTTTTGGGTGAAATTTATGAACAGAAAAAACTGACAACTTAATTCAACCCTGAACTTTTCGGCATATTGGTCCCAGGCTCATTGGTACTATTTTTCCTTAATAAATAGGGATGTTGACTCATGTTACGAATTCATATAAATTGAGGTTTTCCTTATAGAAGGAAATTTTTGCAATCCTAAAAAACCATTTTAGTGATCTTATTATTTTCGTTGAATTAAATAAAGCTGATTCAAATTATGTTATTTATTATCAACTATCACGTGACTGCGAACGCCAATCAGAGGTAATTGACGTCACTATGCCGTACTGTCAATGCAAATTCGAATGTTCGGTACTCAGATCAACAAAATACATTCATAGGCCGGGTTCCACAAAACTCCAATCACCTTGATTATTGAAATGTCATCATTTCTCTGCAATTTTCAGTTCATTTTTGACATAAACCATCGACTTACTTCAATATAAACGATTTGATTGCCAATCAAGCTTTGTGAAACCCACGGTTCTGTGACTTGAACCATAGTAAATATATAGAATATCATATCTATGTTTCGAACTCAAGAAGTTGAAAGCTGAAAGAGAACAGAATAGTTCGATTATTCGTTACAAGAACGATAATCTACAATTTTCTTTATAATGGAGATAGGATTCATCAAGGGTAATAGTAGTAACTTAACGAAGATTGATTCCCTGATGGTCGCAAGCTTCTTTGCTGAAAACAAGGATTTTTGTGCAGTGGACGTAGAATTGTCTCTGTAAGTAGCAAACTTTTAACTCATATTTATTATTACAAATAAAAGAAACACCTCATTCAGCTTTTATAGACCGACATATTCATTTTGAAGGCTTAATTGAACTTTTCCACAAGAAATCAAGCAAAATCAGTTCGCTTTAACAGAAGTCAAAGTATGTTTACCATAGACAAACTGACAAACTAAAAATTTAGTTAGTCTATGATGTCTACCGACTATTGACGTAATCATCATAACGTGCCGTTTCCGCGGGAAAATTAATTCTCTTTTCTTCAACGTATTTTTTATTGGCAAATACTATATTTTTAAGAAAAAAGTTATATTTTCGTGTATGTATAGGGTTTATCTACAAAATAAAATGAATTCCAAAAAATAGTCAACATCCCTATTGTATGTCATAGCGCCTCCTCTCTATTATATCTCGATGGTGTTAATTGACAGATTTTCATTTCATAGCAGTGGTACTATAATACGCCGTCGTAGAAAGAAAGGTAGAACGATTCAAGTTTGATGGTATTCAAAGACTTTCATGCAGATATTCGCGAATATTTCCTATTCTAGCCATTGTAATTGTCATCTAGCAGGGTCATACCATCGCTATGTAACGCTGGCACCGTTGTGTCATTGACCGATCACATTGGCAGGATCATTCATCATGCAATAAACAGGAGATTCAATTAACATGAAGACAATTATAACTTTCACCTGGATACGAGTATCGTTGCTGTGCATTGGTAGATTATTTGCATTGTGTTGAACGTGTCTGATGCAGCAAAGTGAAGAGGTAATTAATGATATTCTCAGTCGATTATCTCATTTAAACAGTTCATTGTTCCTTGGGAGATAGTTCGAAGTCATTAATTGATAAATATGATAGTGATGGGTATACTTTATCAGTACATTAGAGTAAGAAGAAATATTTTACTGTGAACTTCCTCCTCCACTATAAAAACCATGTGATCATAAATACAGAATGGGACTTGCTGATTTAGAAATTCAATTAAATAAAAACTTATGCAATTATCGATTCGATTATTTTGTTATAGACTACAGGCCCGTGTTGAAAAAATTGTGGGTCATTTGAACCACTAGGTGACCTATCTAGAACGATATAAGAGCATAAAATAATAAGATTCAGCACTATGCCGTCACTTGTAAGTACAGGTAGAGTGGGTACATGTAGGTCACATATTTTTGTACGGCATTTATACCATCGATTGATTCGTGAAAAATAATAAGAAAACGCGTAGTGCGTAAAAAATGTGGAGCCACAAAGTCGAAACTTTTTTTTAATTTTCCGACAATTACCAGGGTGAATTTGGTAATTTGATTTTGTACGGCATCTGTGTCATACTATTTCAATACTGCTTCTAATCCATTATTCCGCAACGCCGTACAAAAATTATGCGACAAGGGGAAAAAATCTAGGGTTGCAATCTTTCCGAAGTCCAGAAGATGATTTGACACAACATGGAATAAATTTATTTTGAAAGTATTTTATGCGAAGATAATATTTTTTCATATGCCGTACATTTTCGTTGGTTCAAAGGGAAAAAAAAGAAACACTCCATTTATTTGTACCAATTTTCATAGTCTTTTCTTGATTCTTGGTTCCTAGTTAGAAACTATTTTGAATATAGGTTTGTATTCTACACCAAAATATAGACATATTGTCACTGATAATTCCAAAATGCAACATATTTTTGAGAAGTACTCATGACACTGAAGTTTGCAGTGAAAAATCATGCGACAAGGGGGTCTGCTAACTTTAGTGTCATGAGTACTTCTCAAAAATATGTTGCATTTTGGAATTATCAGTGACAATATGTCTATATTTTGGTATAAATGGATAGAATACAAAGCTATATTCAACATAGTTTCTAACTAGGAACCAAGAATCAAGAAAAGACTATGAAAATTGGTACAAATTAATGGTGTGGTTCTTTTTTTCCCCTTTGAACCAACGAAAATGTACGGCATATGAAAAAATATTATCTTCGCATAAAATACTTTCAAAATAAATTTATTTCATGTTGTGTCAAATCACCCCCTGGACTACGGAAAGAGAGGGGATTGCAACCCTAGATTTTTTCCCCTTGTCACATGATTTTTGTACGGCGTTGCCGAATTATGGATTAGAAGCAGTATGGAAATAGTATGACACAGATGCCGTACAAAATCAAATGACCAAATTTACCCTGGTAATTGTCGGAAAATTAAAAAAAGTTTCGACTTTGTGGCTCCACATTTTTTTACGGCACTACGCGTTTTCTTATCTTTTTCACGGATCTATCGATGGTATGAATGCCGTACAAAAACATGTGACCAAAATGTACCCACTCTACCTGTACTTTCGAATTCTCACCTGCACTCAGTTAGACAGCTTACAAGTGACGGCATAGTGCTGAATCTTATTATTTTAAGCTCTCATATCGTTTCTAGATAGGTCACCTGGTGGTTCAAATGACCCATAATTTTTTCAACACGGGCCTGTAGTCTATTATATCAATAAAGATTTCCCAGTTTATACATCTACACCAAGTACTTTGCCATATCTGAATCAATTATTTAATTCGAAATATTAATACAAAGACCATTCAATGTTCAGTTTGTAATCTTTATATGGGATATAGTGTTGGGTGTTCAATTAAAAATATTCGATGAAAAGCTGGCGACCAACGACTTATCTGATGGTTCTGGTTAGATGTTACAATCCCATTATTTTGCACTTAAGGAGTTGTTCAACACGTTTGGATTTTTAAATCGGGTTCAGGTTTCAGAATTATGAATGAAGAAGATAGAATCTGCGTGGTTGTATTAGCTATATATTGAATGGATTATGAACACCTATACTGCCATCTTGTCTTGAGAAGCCTGCCGTGATATCCAACATTTTCAAAACGTGATATCGTTTAGATTTACCATTGGTTACGAATTTGATGATTGTACCTACTGAAATCGAAAAAACAGGGGATTATATACAATATTCCAAGTAATTATCCAATAATAATCTGTGGAATATAATTATACAGATAATAATACACTACTGGAAAAATTAGAGGATCGAAAAAAATTTCAAATTTTTCGGCAATTTTCAACATGCCGTAACTTTGAGAGGAATGTTCGTACAAGGAATTTAAAAAAAGGAAAACTGTAGCTCCAAGTGTCTAGTTTTTGGATTAGAACTTCAAAAATTTTAAGTTTCAGTGGTTTCGAGTAATGATAGAAAAATCAGCAACAAAAAAATTCTCAAAATTTTACCACTTTTTTTTTCTTGTCTACGAGCGTGGAAGTTTTATTTTTGCATAATCGTTATAATGATAGGATACTTTGTTAATTCAGCTTTAATTTATTTTTTATTGACCTCAATACGTCCACTTATCGCCCAGATATCGGTCTTCAAATGGAAAAAGGATCCATTTTTTATCCGTTATTAAATTAATAAAAATTTATTTGTTAGTTTATTTTATTTGTTTTTTTGAAATTTATGTACTATCTGCAATTAAATTGTGGAAAAAAGCACGAGAAAATTCTTTTTTTTGCCTTTTTTGAAGATTATGAGCTTCTCAGAGCAAAAACGTGATCCTTATTCTTTTCAAAAATTCAATCGAGTCAAACAAAAAAACGGCTCGCTGGATTGAGTGGACTCTTCGTAAGGATTTTATCAACATATTGAACTGTGAAAGTCACACTTAACATATTGGTTTCCACAACATTTTCGACCTAGCGGTAGATTTTCCAAGAAGAAACCACAAAAGCCCTTTTTTAGTTAAATTTTATATTGATGCGACATGAAGAAATAAAAATGTCTATGATGGATCCTTTTCCATTTGAAGACCGATATCTCGGCGAGAAAAGAACGTATTGAGGTCAATGAAAAAATAAATTGAAGCTGAATTAACAAAGTATCCCATCATTATAAGGATTATGCAAAAATAAAATTTTCACGCTCGTAGACAAGAAAAAAAAAGTGGTTAAATTTTGAGAATTTTTTGTTGCTGATTTTTCTATCATTATTCGAAAACCACTGAAAATTAAAATTTTTGAAGTTATAATCCAAAAACCAGACACTTGGTGCTGCAATTTCCTTCTTTTAAATTCCTTGTACGACCATTCCTCTCAAAGTTACGGCATGTCGAAAATTACCGAAAAATTTGGAATTTTTTTTGATCCTTTAATTTTTTCCAGTTAGTGTATATAGAAAACGATGTAAGCGTTCGTGCCGTGCTATAATAAAAAAGCTGAAAAATGTACCTACATATCCATATTCTCATATCAATAAAATGGTAACGGGACCGTTATCAGGCACAAGTCTTTTATTATTCAATTGATTAGTTTGTGCCACTCTTCCTGCATCTTATTAAGTAAATGAATATCTGCTGACCTTTTAAAAGATCGTTTTGTTGACATCAGTTTCAAACAACCCGTTCGAATAAATCGGCAATTATGTCGGTTATAATTTTCGAAAAGATGATCCTGAAATAGTTATATCTGGTCATTGGAATTAAGTAACGATTCAGCTGTTTCGTATGGGCTCTAAAGGCGTATTTATGCAGCTATCTGAATAATATTCTAGAATTCTTTCATTCCGCTTCGAGTCAATTTATGTCTTAGGGTTTTCATCTGAATAAAATTGCATATCTCATTTTTATTTCTGAATTAATTTCGACTTTGTGAAATATCACGGTTTTGGTCTACGCGAGATGTATTCCCGAATAAAGCTGTTTCGAATTGCACGGTTTTTAAAAGAATAAATGAAACACAAAAAACAGAAAAACAAATTGAATATTTCACCAACTTGAAGAGAGGAATCACCTCAGTTTACAAAAATTGCATTGTTGCCTTATTTCAGTGTTGGTTGACGTGAAATTCTTGATGATGGAGTATTAATACATACATACATTATTTGGGCTATATCTACATCCTTTCGGCCAGCATTCGACAGTTTTCGTCAGAATAAATACAGATTTTCTACAAAAAAGCAACTTTTATCAAACAAATCATTTGATATCTTATAGCTCAAATCCCGCCATACTATTTGATGAATCCGAACATTTTTTGGAATTATTTTTTCCAAAAATGAATTTTCATTGTTTTATTCATCATTTACACAAAATAGTACCGTCAATGAGATGCAATATGTCGTGTTAAACTCACATCATGCTGAGAAAGTTTCTAAGAAATAAAATCAAATGTTACATGGTAGATTTGCTACAAACCTGCCAAAATCGGTACTCCTCTGGCCAAAGAATCACTTTTAAAAATCAAAATAAAACCAATCTTGTAAAGCTCGAAAGAGAAACTTCTACACGATCACTGAACACACAACTAACTTCTTGAAATTGAATACACGAAATGTAGGTAATGGAACCCACTTCCGTTCAACTTCCACCTTCCATTTACGTGGTTACTATCTGAATATGTAACCGTGAACTTGAATAAGGATACCATCAAATTCAGGTTACATAAAATTTGCACACCATGAAATATTGTATGAAAGGAGGAAGAGATTACTATTCTTCATTTTATTTTGGACATCATTCCGTATTTGCCGAATAATTAACAAAAATAATTTAATGATGCTGATGTTCATTGAACTCAATTCATTTATTCCATTTAATCAGTGAGATATGTGAATAGGAACCATAACAATTATAGAGCAAGAGCCCGTGAACGCCAGACCTTCGTTATTTTATAAAAAGCTGAAAACTTGTCTACGCATGCTACCAACATAGGTAAGAACGATGGACCATTATGAAGTTTGGGCTACCCTGGCTTTGGCAGGTAAACGGTATTAAAGGGGTGTAAAAATACTTATCTAATTTCGTCAAATTATAAAGTGTGATTTTTTGATATTACCTTCAGAATATCATTAAAAATCACGTCAGTAATTGCCAGACACTTACTATAGTGGCAACCCTTGCCAGAAACCATTAATGTTCATAAAATTATATGTAATTCTACTTACGTTATAGTATAAAAGCTGATTTTTATATATGATACTTGGGCAATAATAAGATAATGTTTCCTCATTAGCCAGACATTTTTGATAGTGCCAACCCTTTGCCAGACAAGCTTGTAGTTTAGCTGCAGGTGCGAGCGCGAGACAGTATTTATGAGTGGGTGCGAGTGAGACGGCATGATTATAATGACTTATGCAAATACATTTTTTGGTACAGATTTATATAACTAATCATTTAAGTGAATCTCAAAAACATCTGAAGGAAAAACATTCGATGCTACAACTAAATAAAATTGTTAAAAATTTTAATTTATTCTATTAACAATTTAAGTTAGTTGTAGCATCGAAGTTTTTCCTTCAGATGTTTTTGAGATTCACTTAAATGATTAGTTATATAAATCTGTACCAAAAAATGTATTTGCATAAGTCATTATAATCATGCCGTCTCACTCGCACCCACTCATAAATACTGTCTCGCGCTCGCACCTGCAGCTAAACTACAAGCTTGTCTGGCAAAGGGTTGGCACTATCAAAAATGTCAACAGTCAAGTTTTAAGGAGAGGAGGGTAATGATAATATTCAGCAACTAAAAAGTCAGTGAAGTATGGTGACCGCCATGAAGATAAAATTCTATTTATGAGGTTCTCGCCATAAAGAATCAAGAAAGTATGTTTTCTATAATTGAAAGTTTTCTTCGTAAATTAGAAAAATATACAAAATCATTTGCAATACTACTATGCTAAATGATGCTGAATTCCATATGGATGGCATCAGTATAGAAAACCAAAAGTGTCTACCTATTCTATTCATCTCTGCCCCTCTCATAATCGAATACAATAAAAGCACATCACAAACGAGAAAGCAAAAAGATCGAAATAGTAATTCCCACAGTTTCATTTGGATATGAAAGTGGTCAGATCAAATTGAATTAGAAGTAGTTACGGAAAATTATCTGATTAGAAAACTGAACGGTTATTTATTGAGCATGAGAAATCTCACTGTACCGGCCTTATTTGTTCTCGAATACGTTCCAAATGAGTATATCTATCGTCTTGCATCCGTGCCTCATTGTATACCGTACCGCTAAGTACGGACTAATCTGATCGTTATTTCATATTATTTAAGTTTAATTAATTCTTTCATCGCTTTAGTAATATAAGGCAGCAACGACCTCTGAAGTTACTTGGGAATGAGTCGGAAAAATCACGGTGTAGAAACTTGCTGCCAAGTTGATGACTTGAGCGACACATAACGAACTTTCTTCATTGGGCATTAGAATCGAGAGGAAACATTGTCATCAGAGTCAAATAACATAGGCCAAGCAATAGAGGTTTTTTACGTGACAAAAATACTACCTGAAATCTGACTGTGCAGTCATGCAATAGGTAGTTTCTACATGTTTTTCATGATAAATTCCACTCCTGAATCGTCTTAGGTTTTTTTGAGAAGCGAAAAATAGCCAAAAAAAAATCCAAAATTTAGCTTTTCGCTTATAAAACGTGAAGTATTGATCTGATCGAAAAGTGTTAAGGCATTTTTGTAGAGAATTCAAAAAACAAAAAAAATGAGAGGTGACACGTCTCAAGCGGATAATTATTTTCCGAGAAAAGTCCAAAAAACTGGAAAAAAAACATCAATTTTTCGAAAATTCATAACTTGGTAAATTTCTGAGATGAAGCGTAGTTGCTCTGAATTTAAGTAGTTATTAACATAATCTTTATTGGTGCACAATTACAAAGCTGTCGGATAAATAGTTACTGCACAATCGCAGTTTTCCGAATTCGACGTACTTTTGTCAAGAAGGTCGTGATACTCGGCTTCTTGTCGGATTCGAATTTTACAAAAATCATTTTAAAGAAGAAATAAAATTCTTCAAATCGTTTATTCTCTCGATACCGACCGATAATGTTTAGAGGGTGAAAAACGGCTTCAAACAGGAGCAAAAAGGCTGACATAGAATCATTGTTGACCTCGGATTTTTCATCAGTGAGTCCAATCTAGTCTCTTGAGACAATTCTCGGATCATTATTCGAAAATCACAGACATTTGTCAAAACGATAGCAGAAACAGGTAAGTTCATTTCATGCTTTCTGATTTCTTATACAGTAGAGACTCGATAATCCGGAGAACGATAATCCGGATATTTACTAGTCCGGATTGACGTCAAGATTGTATTACGTCCTTATAATCCGGATTGCAAGACTCAATAATCCGAATTTCAGATCGTTGCATACGTGGTTTACGGTTCTAACTCAATTTCTATGACGACGATCGGGCGTTCTTTTGGTATATAATAGTGCACAATGGTATAAGACAAAAAAAGTCAGACAAGAATAATTAATTAGTGAAATGGAATAGAATTTTTCTACCTCCAAACCATACAGCTTTGATACAGCATATGGATCATAATGATATTAAATCAACAAAACTGAAATACCAAAAAGGCCTTTTAACACATATTTTTTCGATCCTCGAAGACGGGGATAATGTTAGCAAATGCATTTAGAGCATAGATCAATTCGATGCAGTCTGTTTATTCCATAACTCATGGCAATTACTGATATTCAGCTTCTGAAAGATATACAGGAGAAAGCTATTGTTCAGCATTCTTTTTCCCTTACAGTGGAAAACGTAAAATATCTAATTATTCCAGATAATATATTTGTTTTATGGTTTCGATAATAAAGCCTATATTTATTTCAACCGTTTTTTCAAATTGCATCTTTACTAAATGTAAGACGCGGTATTCCGGATTCCTCATTAATCCGGATCATCCCTTGGATTAATTGATCCGGATTATCGAGTCTCTACTGTACCTAAACATAAATTCCGAAAAAAAACAACTGTAGAGTCTTGGAACAAATCTCATCACCATATTGAAATTATGATGAAAATGGGTTACCTTACTATTTTCATCCCAGCTATAAATAACTCTGGGAGATTTCCGGCGAAGGAGGACGATGACTGCAAGAATTGTGTGTTAATGTTTAATTTTTGCTTATATGGAAGATGTGCGTACAATTACGCCTCTTCCTCTCATACAAAATGAAATCTAAAAGCGTTGGCTAACAATGCATGTACCGTTTCTAATTTTTGATTATACCTCGCAGGAAAAATACGCCTGATTTGTTGTTTCATTCAGAAATCTCAAGGTTAATTGATTCATTTTTTCATGATTACCTTTATACGAATAATAACAATACATAAATAAAATAGCATAAATAATGCCATAACAGAAACAATGAATATGCATACCGAAAATATGAGGTTTCAAACAGGCAGAACTTGTTTTTCTTCACCCTTTATTCAGAATAGCATTCATCACAGGCTAATCAATAATTATGTATTACAAACGATATTATAATTTTATGTGTTTTTATACGTATACATCATATTAGAGCAAGAGCCCGTGAACGCCAGACCTTCGTTATTTTACACGACATACATACATAGGTAAGAACGATGGACCATTATGAAGTTTGGGTTACCCAGGTTTTGGCAGGTAAAAGGTATTAAAGAGGTGTAAAATACTTATCTAATTTCGTCAAATTATAAAGTGTGATTTTTTGATATTACCTCAGAATATCATTAAAAATCACGTCATTAATTGCCAGACACTTACTATAGTGGCAACCCCTTGCCAGACACCCTTAATGTTCATAAAATTATATGTAATTCTACTTACGTTATAGTAGAAAAGCTGATTTTTATATATGATACTTGGGCAATAATAAGATAATGTTTCCTCATTAGCCAGACATTTTTGATAGTGTCAACCCTTGCCTTTGCCAGAAGCTTTTAGTTTAGCTGCAGGTGCGAGCGCGAGACAGTATTTATGGGGTGGGTGCGAGTGAGACGGCATGATTATAATGACTTATGCAAATAAATTTTTTGGTACAGATTTATATAACTATTCATTTAAGTGAATCTCAAAAACATCGCTTATGAGAGAATGGTTTATCAAACCAGAATTATAATAATCAGAAATTAACACTGGAATCATCAGCAAAAACGAAATAAGTCATATTTATTGTCCTCTAACTTCATCTTCGGCGAATTTCACTACATATAGACATTCAATATGAAATTATAAATGATATATAGAAAGCTCTGATAAGGAATTTACAGAACCTTCATTCAGTAATTATAAATATCTTTCAACTTAAATTTTTATGCCGCACACGTAGAGTCATTAAGAATAAAATATAGTATTATATCTGCTGTCAGGACTGGCATATAGAAATTTATAAATGATATGCACCCCACAAAATAATATGAACAACTGTTCATATTGATTAAAAATAAATAATTATTATAAAGTATCAAATTATGTACCGAGGATATATCCTGCACGAAGAATGTTTCTTCTTAAATGGTTGCTCAATTCGAGATCCAGTATTTTTAAAAGTGAACTCTCATGAATACTAATAAACTCGTCAGTTAAGTAGGTACATGCCTTATAAAGAAATCTGCTGATTTGCCTAGAGCAGTCGGCGTGCTCACCGACTGCATATTACCGAAGAAACAATCGATTCAACTTTGTTTCGTAATAGTTATCGGTATTTTTCGATCATCTTGCATATGTTGTGAAAATATTTCCCAAATATGAGGGTCAGTTTCGACATTTTAAATGGATGCTTTGGACCGTCTCTTTACTTTTTGATCTTCACAGGAAAAGACGAATATTTCTTCTATTTCAACTATTTGATAGAAAATCTTTGCTCTCTACTCTGCTTTATCCAGGACTAGACAAAATAGAATTCAATAGTCCGTATTATATAATTACTCCTTCTTTCAATTAACTGCCCAATACATCTAGGCATCTGCCGAATCAAGTCATTAATGAAACTTTCAGGCATATCGTTCTATTCTTCCATTCCATTCTAATTGGTCCGTCTTGAAAAGGATCAACTTTCCAGACTAAATTCAGTTACGGTATAGTCTGCCTGGACTTATACAAACCCTTTCTTGTCGACTATCACTTTGTAATCTGAATCGCAACTCGTCCGAAAGAAGTACGCTATAGAAATAAAACCTGGTCTTGGTCGTGTTTTCCATTGCCGACGTGTAGCTGTCCAGGTTATAGCTGAGCTTATTTAAAGGTCTTACTGCCTTTAGTACTTACTCATCAGAGTAAGAAATAAACATAGAGATGCAACTACGCGTGAATAGAACTGCATTGTAATTAACCAAGGATTAGAGTGAGATGGAAAGCATTTCACTGCCATTGGCTAGCTAGCTATAATTAACGGAATAGCCTCAAGCAACAATAAACTGCCACCAAATCATTGAAATAATTTAGTTTATGAACGTCAAATCGAAATGGAAATGTAAACACATCGCATCAAAAAACTAAACACTAACAGACAATGTTGCCAAACTGACAGAATTATCTGTAACAGACGCAAGCCGTTAGAGTAAAGGTTGACGCTCACTTGGACGAGACGAAGCGAAGAGTTGTTTTCCGCAGGCACGATTTGCACTGAATCAAATGGGTAGACGCTCACTTGGGAGGCGCGAAGCGAATATCAGAATCGTTGATTCAGTGCAAATCGTGCCTGCGGAAAACAACTCTTCGCTTCGTCTCGTTTCGTCCAAATGAGCATCAACCTTAAGATTCAGAGTAAGGGAGCGGTAAATCAATTATCCCAATACGGAATAAAGATAAGGCACGATTTCGCAACGCCGGAAGTTTGTTCGCGTGTATAAAAAGTGTCTACTTGGCTGCATAACAAATGCATGAAGGTAGCTCTCGGTTACTCTTTACTCTGAGGTAATCTCCATGTTTACTTCTTCCTCTGAGTGACAAACATAGATTTGGTTCAGAACCAATTCTGGAATGCGTACGACACGTTTATTTACTAATCTGTTGTGGGAGCCGAACCTTTAATTGTATGATGGTGTGATAAGTATCGCAACAAAGTTGCATATCACTTTCCGTGCGGCCGTATATTTCAGCAGGAAAGAGGCACAACATAGAGGCCGGGCCTAATTATGGACCCCAGCGAGAAGGACCTCGGGCAAAAAAATATATCTCCTTTGTAATTATCGTGGCAGGCTTCGGTGCAGCGCCACAGCCGCTGGATTCAAAGAGACCATTCTTCGCTATCTTTCTAGCTCCTTGTCATATCGTGTTCACGGCCACTAGTGTGATCATGCATTGAAGCAGAGAACCTTTGGGGGACGTGCTGGAAAATTTGGATTTATGCGTGCGAGTAGGCCGACCTTAAGGACCATGTTTTCTACTTCGTTGATAGCATCGGTTCTTTTCTAGGCATCTATCTTCTCTTCTTCTTTCAGACTTAAAACACCATGGTGGTGGTAGTTTTATATAATGCCTGGTACATTTAAATGTTTCTGAAGGTTTCGTGAATATTTAATTCCATAATTTCATTATATTATAACTATTATACACTGCGCAAAAAAATTAACGCACATTATGGATATCTCAAAGTTATTCTACAGATGAAGGTGTTCTCAATAATAATTATTATTATCAGAAATATGCATGCATATGTTATCCACTTTTAACGTTTTTCTTCAATACAGATGTTTTTCCCAGAAGGAATAAAAAAGATGAGATTATCAGATTTTTAATGTATTGGCTCCATTATGAAATCAGTTGCTCTCGATTAATTCTAGTGATCAGTAGTTTTTCTTTCGTTTGATTTTTTTACACTCGATCGCTATTCAACGCGAAACACGCAATATGACCCAAGAGGAATATGCCCAAGCGGTAGTTTTGCGAGAAGAAGGGTGGACATACACAAGAATTGCAGAAAGGTTTGGAGTTTCCCATACAAGTGTGTCTAGAATGTTGCAGCGATTCAGGGAGACAAGTATGAATGCCCGAAAACCAGGACAGGGTAGACCAAGGGTAACAACTGCCATTCAAGAGAGCAAATCTATTGGGAAGAGGCTGATTGGGAAAGAGTTCGATTCACAGATTAGTCTAGATTCTGCCTCTCCCACTGTGATCGACGTTCCCTTGTATACAGACGTCCACATGAAAGATATGCTCAGTGCAATTGCCTGAATACTACTGGTTTCGGGGGAGGATCGATTATGGTATATATCTTTGACTACTCGCACATACCTAGTGGTCGTTGATAATGGAGCTATGAATGCTGATAGGTATAAAAGGAACATACTTAAAGAGCATGTAGTGCCATTTGCCCCATACATTGGTGAAAATTTTATGGACGATAATGCCAGATCCCATCGTGCGCGCATCGTACCTTGAAGAGGTTGAAGTCTATCGAATGGAATGGCCAGCAAGAAGTCCAGATCTCAATCAGATTGAGGTTTCGGACAACCTCAATAGAAGGCTGAGAAGTTCAGAAAATCATCCAGATACTCTTAATGACTCAGGAATCCAACTCATTTTGACTATGAACAGTCGTTGCCGAGCTGTAATTAACGCAAGGGGTGGAAATACCAAGTATTTAATCACTTATCAGCATTCCGGTATTTTTACTCTTCTTTCACATAAGATTCGGTGAAATCCTGAATTTTTCTTTTATTTAATGTGTCTTGTTTCGTTCAAAATCTATCCGAGATAACATAAAAAATAAGTTAAAAAGTCAATGTAGAGTTAACTTTTATTAAAATCGAGATTTTCAGAATGTGCGTTATTTTTTTTGGGCAATGTATTCATTTAAGGGGGTAAAGTTACTGAGGAAGCAAGAAACTTCTTCAGTGAATCAATCGACTACTACAACAAGCTTGCTAAAATTTATTAAAAAATAAAAATATTATCAAGTTTATAGTTTCGGTGACAGGTCATATTTTCTAGGTAGGTATTACTCTATCGTCTAGATCTAGAATGTCTAGATCAATAGTTGGGCGGATCTCTGATGATGTCAGATATTCATGGTATAGAAAAGAGCATTAGGAACTTACCTCGCTATTAATCAAACAAGTATTTTTCAGCATCTAACCCTTTTAAAAATCAAAGACTATTCAAATCTTTAGAATCGATTTGCATGACATTCAGCACAATGTTCAAGTGAAGTCTAAAAATTTTCGATTGTCTGGTGGAACAAGGACTCATAATTCTTTTTTGAAGCTACTTAATATCAGGATAGAGGTTGGTATAGTGCAAAAAATAAAACAGGATATTTCTTTTACGCCTTTGTGTTATTTATTTTGTATTCAATAATACTCAAGTTTAGAGGTTGGCATGATGTATAATGACATTCCGTATTTTCCAGAATTCAGCCTATTGCTCAGTTGCAGGAACGTCCATTAAAATTTAAAGGTCCATTAAACCCTTAATCCTCCATTATTTATATCTCTAAAATTAGAACTAAACTTTTAATAAATTATCCATTTTGAGTTAGCTAGGGGTCTGCTAACTACAACCAACGTCTGGACTATGGGTCTCCAGTCACCCTGTATAATGATTTGAAAAGCAAAATTTTCAAGTTAAGAGCTAGAACAGTTTTCAGTTATTCATTCATTTGCATCATTTCGAAAGAATATTGCAGCACGTTTGCGGACGTTAAGTTTACTCGAGCACCTCACAGACGATTAACATGCACATGTTTCCAGTATGGAGAGTTTAAAACGGTAATCGGGAATGGGGAAGTTATTTCAATAAGTATTGTATACAAAACGGCTTCCCGTTGGTAAACAGCAAATATCCTCGCAACATAAACAAATCTGTCTCTGATGTACACACCCTGGAGGTGCAAAACGATAATACCGGACGTGTGCATTCATCCAGCAATCGTACATGGTTAAGATATGCATCTGATCTGTGATTGTTAAAGGAAAACCATTGAACAGTTGAAAAATAGAAGCTTTCTTCACGTCTTATCGTTAGTTGGGTTAGTACGAACGGCCCCTTAGTTCGATCATGAATTTGACCACGTACTTTTTTCTAGATGTCAACTATTGATAATTTTCAATAACTGAAGGAATAAGCACTTAAATTTTTCAGCATTATAACTGAAGTAATCATTTCAGAAGATTAAAACTTATGGTATTTTGACAGAAGTAACCCTTACTGTAATGTGCACGAATACACATTAAGCCCGGTTTACATTGGTAGAGTACAAACTATTCCCCTACTAGCATAATCGGATCGATAATGGAGATCGATATTCTGAATGTTCATTCAGAATTTCCTGGCCATAGTTTAACAGAACCATAAAAAATAAAAAGTATTTGAATATATTTCATTCCTATTTCTATGCATAAAAAAATTCAATTGGAATATTGAAAAAAAATCTTTATATTTCCATAACAGGATATGCGATTCGAGTGAATTTTTTTCTGTGAATAAAAATTGATATACTGAATCTTCATGCAGGATTTTGTGACCATAGTGTTAACAGCAAGATTTACTTTAAGTGTTTTACATAACTGACCACACTCATAAGAATCTTGCTCAAAAATGACGTTTAACACCCTGTATCTCGCTTATGATTCGAAAACGGGATATATTGTATAAGGCAAAAATTATTCTCCCGATGTCCTCTACTCTACACGAAAATATATGTTTGTCCAGTTTATGATGAAACACCCTGTATATGAGGAGAGTAGTGACACCACATTATGTCCATCCTGTACATTCCTGAAAAAAACACCTTTGGACCGACCTATCATAATATTTATACTAATGAAAATCTATATATTCCTTGACAGCAACCCCAACTACAGATAAGTTTTAAAGAAAAATTGTATGAAATCCGAGTTTAAACCTGAATAATTTTGCAACTGTTCTTTGTACATTAATTAAACTTCTCACAGAAGTGGACATACATCATGGTATCATATTTTGAAAAACTCAGGGTGGTCCCAAAGTCACTAACAAAGTTACATTCATAATAAAATGTTATTATCTGAAATTTTGTTTCCTCTGTATCTTCGAAATAAAGAAGTTTTTCAAAAATCATCAAAGGACAAAATATTCTTAGAATAGTCCAAGGAACAATCCCCTGAATTTTTGCCGCATGTTTAGGAAACACCCTGTATGTAGAGGATAAATATGAAGCGAAGCAACGTTTGGCGAGTAAAAAGTGAAAAAAGTATTTTGTCAGAAAGTGATGAAGTGAAATAATAGTGCCAAGAGAATACGTTATAGGTACCTATTTAATAGAATTAACGAAACTTAATTTAAGCTCTATGCCATTTTATTTGAATTACGTTATGCGGTGAGTAGACAAGGTTCAATCAGACTAGGTCTATATTTGCATAATGAAAAAAAATTATTAATAGCGGCTCAGTATCAAATATTCATTAATCCTGATCAATTTCAGTATGTTTTTATCGATAATTTTCAGGTTCGTTTTACAGAGGAAATGAAAATCATCAATCTCGTATCAAAATCGAAGTGATAATGAGTAAAGTAGATTTTATATTGAAGTCCTCCCTGTGAAACATCACAAAAGTACCAAACCTCTTGATGATATCCAACAAAAAAAAGTTCGAAACCTGATATTTTGACTCATAAATAACGTGAGGCGGTCTCAGCTAGACACCGAAATTTATCCGTAACATTATTTACGTTAGGGCATTTTTTTTCTCGCCTCTCACCTAGCAATTAGACGGGCACCTAGCTAGTCCTGTTCGCTTTATAGCTTCTTCAACCTGTACGTTTTGAATATATCGTGTGGTATTAATTTAAACTGTTTATCTCACCAAATATTTAACGGTACTCCAACGAGTTCGGTGCATACAACAATTCTCCGATTCTTCTTCACTAACGACTTTGACTACGACTACGAAATTGTTGACCTTGAGGGTCATCGTTTAATGTTAGGTAATATTTTTTTTTCGACAATGACCGCTTTTTAGATGGGATTTACTGATGATTCTGAATGTTAATAAGAGACGAAACTGTTAAATTCTAAAAACGTTTTCATGCAGTTAACTCATTGGTTCCAAACCTGTGGTCCGTAGACCACAGAAACGATATTGAAAAAAGCCCTGAGCAGGTGCTTTTGGGCGCTCGCTCATTGGTGGACCAATGAGGCTTTTACTTCAAAATTATTCAAGAACTGAAAAATGTAAAAACTTGACATTTGACAAAATCAAATTCTATTATTCTGATGATGCAATCCTCTAGAAATTCTGCTTGAACATTCAGTACATCAATATTCATTCTCTAAATATATTTCACTCGAATCTGATATCATGTTATGGAAATATAAGGATTCAATGTTCAATTGAATTTTGATGGTTCACATGATGCGATCCTATTGAAATTTTGCATGAACATTTAGTATATCAATCTTCATTCACAAAATGAATTTCACTCGAATCGGATAGCTTGTTATGGAAATATAAATATTCTTCTTTTCGCTATTCCAATAATTGAAATTTCCATGGTTCGGTTAACACTCTAGCCACTAATTTTTGCATGGGGTTTATGATAAGCTACTTGCATTTGGCCGCAAAGTTTCATTTCGATTGATTTCGTTTTGTCTGAGATATTGGGGAACAAAAATTTTGAATTGCCATTTTTTTATGGAATACCCTGTAAGATTATCAACTAGCGTTGTCGGAGGAATTTGGCTCATTTTTTAGAGATTTGTACATAACCGAAAGAATCGAATATGTACCTGCAAGATTTTGGAAATAAACAATTAATAGATGTCACCATTCATTTTTGACAATTAATTTCGTACTTTCATTCTTAAACTTCAGTCGTTGTTACGAAAACTAGAGATTGAAAAAACTATTATGCTAGCAAAGCGAATGCACAAGAAAACATACAGACTAAGTAAACGTTTTGATTGATGAATTCAATCGTTACTTCTCATCAGAATATATTGAAAGAGTTAAAGTTGATAAAAAACTGATACGTATAATTCTTTCAATAGGGATCCTGCTGATAATACTGATTTCAAAATAAAAGAAAATGCAAGGATTCTTTGGAGTCATATTCACTTAGTTTTGGTGTAAAAACTCAAGAAAATTTCATAGTTTTCTCAACAACATTAATTTGAACGAGGATTTTCTGCTTTGATTGTTATGGCTATACAAACTTGGACATAATCTCAATTCATAATTAGGTATATAAAAAAATGTATTATTTTTTTGCTGTTTCTTATTTTTTTTGATTATCACGAAATAGTTGGTTTATCTATGTGTGTGTGGCAATTGCCGTCCCAACAGTTTAGATATGTTTCTTGTGTTGGTAATCTAGAGTCCTCAACGCTGGACCACAGCAAATATCTGGATCCTTGTTTATGTTTATATTTCATTATTTGTATGATGAAAAAATGACACACCCAAATGCGAAGATGGCAACCATCTTTTCAGAAATGAAGAACATTTTTTTGGCATTCGTTGGTACCTCGTTAGTAAATATTTGTTACGCCAAAAATTCCATTCTGCCGGGTACTAGCATCAAAAGTCTTCATTGTTCAATTTTTCGCAAAAAAATTATACTTTTTGAAAGCTCATCGTTAGAAATAATTATTTAAAGGTGGTTCATGAACAAGAAAAGGTTGGGAACCTCTGATTTAACTGAATAAGCTGATGGTTGCTGATGACGGGTACTTTTACCGGCTAAGTCATGCAAAACCACTTCAAATACTTAATTACGGTGATTTTGGATGGGGGGCGGCAGTAAACGTTCCATTTTTCCTGGTTCAGGCGATTTGGATCATGAAATTAACTAATAGTTGATTCGATTCAACTAGTGGATAATTAGTAATTAAAATGTTGAGCCTATTTGAAGACTTGAGCAATTGTTATCTAGGTAGGTGATTATGGCTTATGGCAGTACAGTACAGTTAATACCATGGAGTATTATTTATTGCAGGAATTTCGTATGAGAGAGTGAAGGATTACATTTGTTTTGAGGTATTGGTTGAGATTTAGTGAAGGTTTAAAAAATTTAAGAAAAGTCCTGAGCAGGAACTTTCGAGCGCTCGTTCGTTGGTGAAGCAATACAGCTATCACTCTCAAAATTTTGTTTAGGACTTGAGAGTCACTTCGCTGATTTGCACCCTTCAGTAGAAAGGTATTTCATGGCAATATCAGAATTTTTTTATACAACATAAACTTTCCTATGGTTGTATCAACTGAACTCCCACGTACTGTTTTGACTTTTCCATTGAACATTTTACTGCAAAATTTCAGCTTGATCGAATCGAAAAACTAATATTCAGCAAAATTCAAATTAAATTCTATGCTTCTGATGATTTATTCTACATGACATTTTGCGTGAACATTAAGTATATCAATCTTCATTCACAAAATAAATTTAACTCGAATCGGATATCGGATAATGTTATGGAAATATGAAGATTATTCTTATTTATGGTGCTGTTAACATTATGGCCACAAAATCTCGCATGTGGCCGCAATGTTTCATTTCGATTGGTTTCATTTCGTCTGAGATATTGAGGAACGAAAATTTTGAAAGGCCATATTTCATGGAGCACCCTGTATGATTTGGCTGGTTATGTATTTTTGGTTATCAGCCAGCCAGTTGCCTCCATGGAACATTTCCAGTTATAAAAATATTATGTTATCTTGAATTTTTGAATATTTTGATTGCTGACCGAAAAATCTATAATTCCAATAAGAAATGGATAAAATAATACAAATTTAAGCAAAATGTTTCTGGAGATGTGGGTTGTAATATTTTATATCGCGTTGTGTGGGTTCGCTAATAATAATCTCTTTATTAGTTCGTATCATACAACACATGACATCCCCACTTATTATGAGGATGAGCAATGATACAAGTAATACAAGTACATATATTACATTGGTGAAATTGAAATATCTCAACATGTTTCCAATACTGTTCATTATATCAATTCTTGTTGCATGAACTATTTTAAATGGCCACTCTACATAATTCAGAGTGATCAATGAATTGAATTGAATACCAAAATGTTTTTATGGTGCCCAGAACGAAGGCATATTTTGTATAGTAAGAGAATAAGATTCCAAATTAATTTCAAATGAATTATGTTATGTGAAAGTTAGTTTTTGAAAGGACGAGTGTCTTTTAAACCAGTAAATTATTTTTGGATTTCATTCGCACTAGATCTGATGGTATTTTTTCTATTAATGAGTTCTGTAATGAGTACCTACTGAAATTTATAACGATAAAAGTGATTCTCCATCAAGGATTTTTTGATTATTTTCTCCCATGTGCTTTCAGGATGACCAACTGAACTAGATGAAAGACAGAAGAACATTGTTACATTGACGAAGAATGCCTTGAATGTAAATATTTTTACTCATTCTTCAAATAAAAACAATTTTCAAACTTTCATACAAGTAAACAGTTTTTTGA
Source organism: Propylea japonica (assembly GCA_013421045.1). NCBI lineage: Eukaryota > Metazoa > Arthropoda > Insecta > Coleoptera > Coccinellidae > Propylea > Propylea japonica. Next base: position 93,067,612 of record CM024240.1, read on the forward strand.
TTAGGTATTTTGTCAATGTGTTCTTGTATTAGACGTAGAGAAAATAACTCTTGCTTCATTGTTTGATATTCGAGAAATTCATGAAGTTTTTTCGAATTCATAACCGAAAGAAAATCTCACTCACTGATGTGAAGAGTTGAAGAATAAATAAATTCAACTATAAGTAAAATCAAAATAGCAAATATTCATCTCCATATTGATATTGAGTACACTCCTGAAATAGAGAGAATAAGGAAAACGATTTCAGTTTCATGGTTTTACCAATACCATTTGAAAAATATCAAATCAATAGAAGCATCAATGGGTAAATAATCCGGTCTATTTAGACCAAAAAATGAGAGTGAAGTTACATAAAGTCCCAACAAGCTGAATTTCTGTGAAGTTGTTCAAAACATAATTATAAACAATGTCTAAAAGTCTATTTAGACCAAAAAATGAGAGTGAAGTTACATAAAGTCCCAACAAGCTGAATTTCTGTGAAGTCATTCAAAACATAATTATAAACAATGTCTAAAAGTCTATTTAGACCAAAAAATGAGAGTGAAGTTACATAAAGTCCCAACAAGCTGAATTTCTGTGAAGTCATTCAAAACATAATTATAAACAATGTCTAAAAGTTCCTCATCATTCCCCTGTGAGGAAAAAATTTTATTCGAGGTCAAATGTCAAAAAATGAGTTTTTCGCGATTTTCAACAAAACGGTAAGTTTTATCATAAAAGTACCTCAGACAAAAATTGTAGATCATAAAATTATCTATAAAAAATTTATCAATACATTTTTTCTTACGAGCCACCGTTTCTGAGATATAACGATTCAAAAAGTTATAAAAGTCGTTATCGTCACAATATGCACACGTTTCCACGCCACCTATGAGGTAGTTGGTAGTGTACTTAGCGCGTAGTTATAACTTTTTGAATCGTTATATCTCAGAAACGGTGGCTCGTGAGAAAAAAGTATTGATACATTTTTTATAGATAATTTTATGATCTACAATTTTTGTTTGAGGTACTTTTATGATAAAACTTACCGTTTTGCTGAAAATCGCGAAAAACTCATTTTTTTGACATTTGACCTCGAATAAAATTTTTTGATGAGGAACTTTTAGACATTGTTTATAATTATGTTTTGAATAACTTCACAGAAATTCAGCTTGTTGGGACTTTATGTAACTTCGAATGTCTAAATAGACCGGACTAAAAACTTACACAAGTTAAATTTGTGTTCATATAATTGTTACTTGACAGATGCTGTTGTTTCATCACAAGATACTCATTTTCGATGAATATGTGTGTTGAATTGATTTTAATTTTTCTATGAGAGAGCATTTCACATGATAAATATCGTTCTGTAGAGTGTAGAATTAAGGCAAATCTCACAAACGTTTTAAAATCCAGAGTAACTAATAAGTTACTCTTTAACAAGGGACAATTGGTTCTATGCATAAGATTGATAATAAATCGACATGGCGGTACAAGTTGAAATATTTACATGATGGCCATGGTTATTATTAGGTTGAAATATCAACTATCTTAAAGTCATATGTGGAATGAACTTCTTTCCCATAGATGGCGCATGTGTTAATTAGTTGCATTAAAGTAAGCTTCGTAACGTTTAGACAACATAAATCTGATAACTATAGTTGTATCACGACGTTGTAGAAACCCTAAAATGATTGATCAAACTGGAGCATATCACGGTTTTTAGAACGTTGTTTTGAGGTCGACGAAGTCACTCGTTTGGTTGCGCGACTTCTTTATATACGTCGACGCAACGTTAAATTGCTTCTTGGGTAGCGATACAAGAGTATACCTGATTCACTTATTCCCATGTCAAAATGAATTCACTTACCGCTTCTTTTTGGTGGAGGTATAACATCGATGGGCAGATTCTTCGTCGGTTCAGGAATCCATTTTGGTCTTCGATCGTCTTTAGGAGGAGACTCCCTCTCCTCCTTCAAAGGAGGCGTCTCGAAATTGGTTCTGGGGCTAGGTCCAGAAGTGGTGCATGAGAGGAATCTAGGTCTCGGAGGTTGAGGAGAAGCACTCCTACCAAGTTGGGGAAGGCTGGGAGATGCTCTTCCACCTGAGGATTAAAATTTAAGAACTTGATAAATATGTATAGAAGGAGCATGATAATTGGAGTTCAATAAAAAATAAATTGATTATTCATTCCGAAGCATCTTGTTCATTTATAGAAAATTTACGAATTATTAGAGATAATCCATATCATTGTTTGAGCACCTTAAACAATGTCAATATGAACTTACTGAAGGGTTTTTCAAATAACGTGTTTTTTTAAAAATAAATAAATGCGCACCGAATTCGTCTGGTTACTTCGAAATACAACAACGTATTCAAATTGTTAAATTAATTTATAAAAATCAGAGTACTGAGAACCATCAGTTTTCTGAGATCATGTTAGATTATTTTCTTTGGGGTTATGTGAGAAGCCATGTCTATGAGAATAATACAGAATCGATTACTGAACTAAAGGATGAAATTATTCATGTCATAAATGAGATTGAGCTTCAATTATGTCAAAACGTCATTGACAATTTCAATAGAAGAGAGGACGTTGATAGAGCTGCAAGAAGAGGCTAAATGGCAGAAATTATTTTTCGTACATGAATGTCATGATACTTCAATCACCAATAAAGAGTTTTTGAAAGTGAATGCAAATTATATGTTTTATTTATTCTTGAAAACACCGGGCAATTCGAAACGCCCTTTACATATTATTAATATTATGAATGGTCTTTATTGTGCATAAATGTTACGCAAAATAACATGTTGGGTAAGATTTCTCCAATAAGAGGTGTTATTTTGAATAGCCAGCTATTTCGGTAGGTGTCACGTTTGAAGATGTCAATTTTTGACATTTGACAAGTAGAAACTACGCCATTAATAAAAATGGAACGATACACGCTTCAAGAAAGTATTGAAATTATAAAAATTCACTAAAAAAATGGTGAACATTTGGCAGAGACGGTTCGTAGAACTCAAACATTTTTGGGTCGTCGTGAAGCACCTTGTCGGACCGCAATAAAGAAATTGGTGGAAAAATTTGAGCTGTTTGCACAAGTTAGTGATGTGAAGAAAGAAACCCGTGCACGTCGCTAAAGAACAGCCGAGAATATTGTTGCTGTAGCGAAAGTGTTGAAGAAAACCCAGATTTGTCCATTCTCCGTCGTTCTTTGGAATTAGGCATTCCACAACCGTCATTAGGTACACCGTATTTTGCATAAAGATTTTTTACTCTCAACAAGACGGCGCTACGTGCCACACAAGCAACGAAACCATTGCGGGAAAAGTCTCTCGAAAATGTGATCACAATAGGCTACCGAGATCTTGTGATTTAACACCATGCGACTTCTTCCTTTGGGGCCACGTGAAAGAGAAGGTTTACGCCAATATTCCAGCGTCGATTCAGGGCCTCAAAGATTGAATTCGTGAGGCTATCGAGGACATAGGGTAGCCTCACAACCTCTTGTTGTAAAATCCTTTATTTGCAGTTGCCTACTTTACTGCCTGAATTAAGTCATTCCCATTATTCCCAACGATGACAGAGAGAGACAATGGGTACGTTCAGAAGCACTCAACTGTTGGCAACAGTTGAGTAAGTTGAGAAAGCGATAGCGTTCAGTAAAATCGCTGACAAAGCGATGTTTCTCAGCAGATGTCGATTTCTGGCAGCGGTAAAAATTTACGCTTTATAACTTATCTGACCGCTGAGACATGCGCATTTACCTATTATTTTGTGATTTGTTTATGTTTAGGGTTTTTTGCTTACTGGCGTATTTCGAAAATGTTTATCAAAAAAGGATTGTCTGGCTACAATTTAGGTCTGCCAGAAGAAAACCAACAACTTGTTGTTGAATAAAAAAATAAGGTTATGCATCATGATATGTCAGATTTGTGAATCACTCAGCGAAGCGTTCAGAAGATTTTCATCCGCTGAAACGCAACTCTACCCAGCTGATTTTTGCTTTATGCCAACAGTTGAGTGCTTCTGAACGTACCCATTAACTACATTATTGCAATCGTAGGTGCAACTGAATTTAGTCAGTTACATCACGCGAATCTCTCGAATAAAGAATTTTTCAACTGTTGGGATTGATACAAGCAAGGAAGCATGGCAACACGATGATTTTTGGATTATTCCCATCATTTAGATATCTTTTTTTGATTTTATCCGCCATTACACTTATTCCCATTTTAGTGTTCACCTTGACAAAAACCCCAACCAAAATTATAATTCAACAACACATAAATCTTTCGATCAGAAACAAGATAAACCAAAAAACATAAAATATCAAAAGCAATCCGCAATATTCGCTGTTACTTCTAATCGAACCGTAAAATTTATAACGCAACATCGAAATAAAAGAATAAATCATAATTTTCGGAGCCATTCTCTCCCACGCAACAGCAATCGTTAAAATTGTTTCACTTTCAGAACCAATTTGTCTCCGCGTCAAACCCGATTCGGCCTACAAGCAATTACGAGCTGAGTACGGCAGTTCAGATACGCCCATGCCTTTTCGATGGTCTGGTTGACAGGTCGATCGATCCAAGTGTCGAGTTCAATAACGAAAATCGATATTCACTCAACGAACGTGCATTGTTTAACGTGAAATAATTACGATGAATGCGAATAATATTCACATGAATGAAGGTTTCAATTACGAATTTCGTCATTTCTCTCACCGCTTCGTGTAGGATAAAATGCACGATTTTTTTTAGGTTGGGCAGTACGAAATTGCCGAGTGATGGACGCGTGAGGTTATAGATATTATTTTGCAATTTACATGATGATTTAAGGAGATACGGAATAGCAACTTGGAATGGAATGGTTAGAGATTTAAGCTTTCGATTGGATTTTATACAGGACTTTTTCGAGTAAAAAAGATTTATAGGCCAAGCAATAGAGATATTTCCTTGACAAAAATACTACATGGAAGCCACCTGTGCCATTTCGAGCAGGACAGTCCGTAGTTTATTCCGACCATGTCCTCAACACGAAAATGCAATTTTTTTTTATTTGTTATTAACAAAAAACAACAAAAACTCCCGTTGTTTTTAGTTTTTTCGTTGTAAAATGGAAACTATTGATGCAGTGATAACGTTGCAATGGGATGAATTGTAGAGAATTAAATTGTGAAGAGAATGATGGGTCAAACAATCCGATCGAATAATCAAAACCGGAGAAAAGCTCGAAAAAACTGGAAAATTGCGTGTTTTTTCTTTTAACTCAGAACTCTGCCATTTTGCAATATTAAGAACTGAAACTTCACACGATAGTAGCTATTGACGTGCAATTCATGTGTGCCTAAAGTGGATTCGGTCGGATAAATAGTTTTCACATAATTCCCATTTGAATTTTTTTTGGACATATTTTCGCGGAGAGCTGGATGCGTTTGAGGTCGTCCGATTGAAATTAAAAAAATTGATTTGGAAAGAAGACGTGATCAGTAACAAAACGTCTATTCTGATTTTTCAATAAAACGCGTTTAAGTGTGTTAAAAACTAGTGAGAACATGAGGGAAAACGGCCGATCGAGCAAGAGCGGCCGAGTGGAGAGAGAATGAGCGAATCGAGGGGATAAAATTTGGAAAATAAATGCATATTATTATTATTATTATTGAAATGAAAGAATATATTGGGATTCTTGGACTAAGTTTCTTTATTGTTCTTCAATACAACGCCGACGTTTCGAAACGACTTGTTTCTTTTTCAAGGCTAAAAATCATACACATTAAAAATTTTTGTTCGAGATCTTTCGTATACACAATAAGTATTACCTAGTATTCTGAACAATATCGTCGATATATTTGTAATGTTGGATTCATAATTTCATATTCAAAGAGATCTAATTTTGATTTTAAATTTTTGACGTTGTTTCAGAAAGACGCGGAATATTGGCTATGACAGATGACGTCGTTGTTGACATGTGACATAGAAATTTTGACGTTTCGTCGAGTTCTTTTTCATCTGTCACCGCCACTAGTCTTTGTCAGGGGTGTACTCTATTATATCAGGGTTTTTTATCGATTGATCAACGAAGGTTAAAAACACAAAAACTTACAGAAATATGCAAAGACATGTAAAAGTACCTCAATTATACGGTGTCGATCACGGACTCGTCGATAAATTTTTTTTTTTTTTTTTCAGTAATGGGACTACTTTAGTTGAATTCTTGTCATCTATTCAATCATCTATTAAGTTGCTGTAGATGATGCTTAAGTGTTCGACGTCTTCTCGGTGGTTTACGGTGTTGTTGCGTCTGATCTGTATCATCTCGCTTATGTTCCTCCTGTATCCATTCTTCTCTCTATCTAGGATCTTTACGTCATTGAAATCAAACTTGTGGCCGGTAGTCATCTGGTGGTGTGTGACCGCTGTTTTGTTGTAGTTGGCCACGTCTTCACAGTCTCTCTTATGCTGCTTTATCCTTTCCTTCAGGTATTGCTTAGTTTGACCCACGTAGCACTTCTGACAGCTCTGGCAAGCTATCTTATATACCACTTCAGATTCAAGCGTATTGGGTGTCTTGTGTTTGAGTTGAGTAAAAAATCTTTTAGTAGTACTTAAATTGTAGTAAGCGCATCCACTTTTTAGATTTATGAATAGTCTGCTAACACGATGGGATAGGTGTGGTATATACGGGAACTTGAATCTTGATATTACATTGTTGGGGTTGTTGTGGCCGTTGTCAGTCGTATTCTGAGTGTGTGCCTTTATCGTCCTGTTTATCATATATGTTGGGTAGTTGTTTTGGGCAAGAATCTTTCTCACTTTTCCCAAATTGGTCTCGTGGAACTTGGTGTGACTGAGATTTAATGACCTTCTTATGAGGTTGTTCATTATGTTGCTCTTTTGTTGTATACTATGGTTACTATAGAAGTTAATGCATCTGTTGACACTCACTGGTTTGGTATACCAGTCAGTTATTAAATTTGGTCCTTCTCTTATTATTAACAAATCAAGGAAAGGTATACACATGTTTTCTTCCTCTTCGAGAGTGAACTGGATCTTTGGGTGATATGAGTTGAAGACCGCCAAAGTGTGTTGTACCATGTTGGAAGGAACCAGTACTAGTGTGTCGTCAACGAACAGTTTTAGGAGTGGGGTATCAAAACCTAGCTTGTCCAGGGCATAGTAAAACACCTCGTTCATTACTAGTTCGGCGAATGTTTGGCTGGCTGGGGAACCCATGGCGGTGCCATCGAGTTGCTTGTAAAACTGGCCTTCGTAGACGAAATATCCAGTGTCGAAACACAGGCTGACCAGTTCTAAGAATTTTTTCTTATTTAAGTCTGTGTGGCATCTTATAAATGGCCATCTCTTTTTAATGATGGAAAGTACGAGTTCTTTTGGAATATTAGTGAATAGAGATGTTACATCTAGCGATATGAGGACATAGCCTGGTGGGACTTCTATATCTTTTAAGGTTGAGGTTAGTGAAAAGGAATCTTTGACACTGAATATTGAGCTAGATAGTGTTGCCCTCAGAATTTCGTGTACGTGTTTACCTATGTTGTAAGCGGGGGACTTAATGCAGCTAACGATGGGTCTCAAGCTGAGGGTGTTCTTGTGGACTTTACGTAGGCAGTATAATTTAGGTGCTATGCTGTTGTGTCTTATTAAATGTTTGTATTCAGTCTCTGTTATATAGTTTTCATCTTTAAGGGCTTTGATGTATTTGTTGGTGTGCCTCTGGATTTTTGGAGTTGGGTCTGATTGCAGTCTTTCGTAGGTATTCTCATCACTCAGCATTCTCCCTACTTCGGATTGATATTCTTCTTTGTACATAAGTACTGTTGCACCACCTTTGTCTGCTTTACTAATGATGATGTCTTGATGTTCTCGTATGAATTTGGTTGTCTCCCTCAAATATTTGTCCATTGTGTTGTTTCTTCTTGTGTGTCTCTCTCTTTTTTTATAATTACTGACAATGTTGACGGATTTGGACCTATATGTGTTTTTCTCCTCTTCGGTTATTGGTTGAACTTTAATGAAGCTCTCTATGTCTTTTATGATGGTTTCTACTGGTATATGTTCGGGTGGTAGGCCAAATTTGGGGCCCAATCCAAGTATCGTCTTCACTTCATTAGGTATAGTAACGCTTGTGTAGTTGGCTATGTATTTGTCACATGTTGTGATGGGCAGAGGGGGAATCTGTTGGTTTTTGAGAGTCCTCAGTTTATTGACATTTCTGGATTTTATGGTACTCAATTCTCTTTTGAATCTGGTATTAGCTATGTCCACAAGCGTTTCGTATGTTGAGTTGCTGATTGTAGTGGTAAGTTGGTCTTGGAGTCTCTGTATTCTCTCTTCTAACTGTCTGATCTTCCAGACGGTTATTTTGATCTCAACGTTTAGGACTGATCTCCGGAACGTCTTCATGATCAGATCTACTGTACTCCTGTATGGGTGTTCATCGATTTGTAGAGACAGAATTTGCTTTATGTTGTTTATTATGTGGTTTGGGAATACACGATTACTACGGCAGCCCAATAGGAATATTCTCCGGTTGTATAGTGATGCTAATTTTATCCGTGATGTCAAAAATAATTTGCATGTATTACACGCATGTGTACCCATTTGATCTCTTATCGTCTGGAAGAAACCCCTGGCTTGATTAAACGTTCTTAGGTTATCGTCCATTTATTCGAATGAAATGAAAGAATATATTGGGATTCTTGGACTAAGTTTCTTTATTGTTCTTCAATACAACGCCGACGTTTCGAAACGACTTGTTTCTTTTTCAAGGCTAAAAATCATACACATTAAAAATTTTTGTTCGAGATCTTTCGTATACACAATAAGTATTACCTAGTATTCTGAACAATATCGTCGATATATTTGTAATGTTGGATTCATAATTTCATATTCAAAGAGATCTAATTTTGATTTTAAATTTTTGACGTTGTTTCAGAAAGACGCGGAATATTGGCTATGACAGATGACGTCGTTGTTGACATGTGACATAGAAATTTTGACGTTTCGTCGAGTTCTTTTTCATCTGTCACCGCCACTAGTCTTTGTCAGGGGTGTACTCTATTATATCAGGGTTTTTTATCGATTGATCAACGAAGGTTAAAAACACAAAAACTTACAGAAATATGCAAAGACATGTAAAAGTACCTCAATTATACGGTGTCGATCACGGACTCGTCGATAAATTTTTTTTTTTTTTTTTCAGTAATGGGACTATTTTAGTTGAATTCTTGTCATCTATTCAATCATCTATTAAGTTGCTGTAGATGATGCTTAAGTGTTCGACGTCTTCTCGGTGGTTTACGGTGTTGTTGCGTCTGATCTGTATCATCTCGCTTATATTATATTACATGCGTGTAATACATGCAAATTATTTTTGACATCACGGATAAAATTAGCATCACTATACAACCGGAGAATATTCCTATTGGGCTGCCGTAGTAATCGTGTATTCCCAAACCACATAATAAACAACATAAAGCAAATTCTGTCTCTACAAATCGATGAACACCCATACAGGAGTACAGTAGATCTGATCATGAAGACGTTCCGGAGATCAGTCCTAAACGTTGAGATCAAAATAACCGTCTGGAAGATCAGACAGTTAGAAGAGAGAATACAGAGACTCCAAGACCAACTTACCACTACAATCAGCAACTCAACATACGAAACGCTTGTGGACATAGCTAATACCAGATTCAAAAGAGAATTGAGTACCATAAAATCCAGAAATGTCAATAAACTGAGGACTCTCAAAAACCAACAGATTCCCCCTCTGCCCATCACAACATGTGACAAATACATAGCCAACTACACAAGCGTTACTATACCTAATGAAGTGAAGACGATACTTGGATTGGGCCCCAAATTTGGCCTACCACCCGAACATATACCAGTAGAAACCATCATAAAAGACATAGAGAGCTTCATTAAAGTTCAACCAATAACCGAAGAGGAGAAAAACACATATAGGTCCAAATCCGTCAACATTGTCAGTAATTATAAAAAAAGAGAGAGACACACAAGAAGAAACAACACAATGGACAAATATTTGAGGGAGACAACCAAATTCATACGAGAACATCAAGACATCATCATTAGTAAAGCAGACAAAGGTGGTGCAACAGTACTTATGTACAAAGAAGAATATCAATCCGAAGTAGGGAGAATGCTGAGTGATGAGAATACCTACGAAAGACTGCAATCAGACCCAACTCCAAAAATCCAGAGGCACACCAACAAATACATCAAAGCCCTTAAAGATGAAAACTATATAACAGAGACTGAATACAAACATTTAATAAGACACAACAGCATAGCACCTAAATTATACTGCCTACGTAAAGTCCACAAGAACACCCTCAGCTTGAGACCCATCGTTAGCTGCATTAAGTCCCCCGCTTACAACATAGGTAAACACGTACACGAAATTCTGAGGGCAACACTATCTAGCTCAATATTCAGTGTCAAAGATTCCTTTTCACTAACCTCAACCTTAAAAGATATAGAAGTCCCACCAGGCTATGTCCTCATATCGCTAGATGTAACATCTCTATTCACTAATATTCCAAAAGAACTCGTACTTTCCATCATTAAAAAGAGATGGCCATTTATAAGATGCCACACAGACTTAAATAAGAAAAAATTCTTAGAACTGGTCAGCCTGTGTTTCGACACTGGATATTTCGTCTACGAAGGCCAGTTTTACAAGCAACTCGATGGCACCGCCATGGGTTCCCCAGCCAGCCAAACATTCGCCGAACTAGTAATGAACGAGGTGTTTTACTATGCCCTGGACAAGCTAGGTTTTGATACCCCACTCCTAAAACTGTTCGTTGACGACACACTAGTACTGGTTCCTTCCAACATGGTACAACACACTTTGGCGGTCTTCAACTCATATCACCCAAAGATCCAGTTCACTCTCGAAGAGGAAGAAAACATGTGTATACCTTTCCTTGATTTGTTAATAATAAGAGAAGGACCAAATTTAATAACTGACTGGTATACCAAACCAGTGAGTGTCAACAGATGCATTAACTTCTATAGTAACCATAGTATACAACAAAAGAGCAACATAATGAACAACCTCATAAGAAGGTCATTAAATCTCAGTCACACCAAGTTCCACGAGACCAATTTGGGAAAAGTGAGAAAGATTCTTGCCCAAAACAACTACCCAACATATATGATAAACAGGACGATAAAGGCACACACTCAGAATACGACTGACAACGGCCACAACAACCCCAACAATGTAATATCAAGATTCAAGTTCCCGTATATACCACACCTATCCCATCGTGTTAGCAGACTATTCATAAATCTAAAAAGTGGATGCGCTTACTACAATTTAAGTACTACTAAAAGATTTTTTACTCAACTCAAACACAAGACACCCAATACGCTTGAATCTGAAGTGGTATATAAGATAGCTTGCCAGAGCTGTCAGAAGTGCTACGTGGGTCAAACTAAGCAATACCTGAAGGAAAGGATAAAGCAGCATAAGAGAGACTGTGAAGACGTGGCCAACTACAACAAAACAGCGGTCACACACCACCAGATGACTACCGGCCACAAGTTTGATTTCAATGACGTAAAGATCCTAGATAGAGAGAAGAATGGATACAGGAGGAACATAAGCGAGATGATACAGATCAGACGCAACAACACCGTAAACCACCGAGAAGACGTCGAACACTTAAGCATCATCTACAGCAACTTAATAGATGATTGAATAGATGACAAGAATTCAACTAAAGTAGTCCCATTACTGAAAAAAAAAAAAAAAAAAATTTATCGACGAGTCCGTGATCGACACCGTATAATTGAGGTACTTTTACATGTCTTTGCATATTTCTGTAAGTTTTTTTTGTGTTTTTAACCTTCGTTGATCAATCGATAAAAAACCCTGATATAATAGAGTACACCCCTGACAAAGACTAGTGGCGGTGACAGATGAAAAAGAACTCGACGAACGTCAAAATTTCTATGTCACATGTCAACAACGACGTCATCTGTCATAGCCAATATTCCGCGTCTTTCTGAAACAACGTCAAAAATTTAAAATCAAAATTAGATCTCTTTGAATATGAAATTATGAATCCAACATTACAAATATATCGACGATATTGTTCAGAATACTAGGTAATACTTATTGTGTATACGAAAGATCTCGAACAAAAATTTTTAATGTGTATGATTTTTAGCCTTGAAAAAGAAACAAGTCGTTTCGAAACGTCGGCGTTGTATTGAAGAACAATAAAGAAACTTAGTCCAAGAATCCCAATATATTCTTTCATTTCATTCGAATAAATGGACGATAACCTAAGAACGATTATTATTATTATTATTGAGAAGCCCCTTAGTACCGTATTCATAGTCATCCCTCAAGGTGAGAGCGAGTGTGAGTGTGAGTGTCAGATCGCCCTTGAGTAGCTGTAGCTGCTTCATAAAGCATACTCACTTCATGGGTGCTAGCACCTTCCCTGAAGTTGAGTCTGGTAAAAATCACACTCCACTCACTTTGAGGGATGACTATAAATACGGCCCATACTTATTTGGAAGGGATGCAAAAAAATCAACTAGGTACTATAAAATTATCCCAACGAACCTGGAAATGTAGCGTTTCTCTTGTGCCTGCGTGGAAACATTGCCAAAAGTTCGACCCACCACCTAGCGTCCTCTCGGCTGGCAGCCTTTATAAAGGTTACTCTATCCGGTGACGTGAGAGCGACAGAATGAGGATGACCTGTTATCTGTTCAGCTGCTGTCACTTCCAAAACTTTCGACATGTCTACAGATCCTTGGGGAATCGTGTCCGGCTGAAATTAAATTCATTCAGTCAGTTAAAACATTTTCTAATCATGAATGAAAAAGAGACGATTGGAGTTAAATTATTCATGCAGTTATTTTTGTACATATCAAAACATTTTATATCACTCTATCTGCTCCATTATGATGTTCAGAATAATAATAACTCAGGATCTTTTATAGTTTTCTCCATGTATCTAATAGTAGGAATTTAGAAAAAAATAAAAGAAACGTTCATATGTGAAGATATTGAAGAAATCTGTCATCCTTAAACCTTTTGTATTCTTGGCACCCTGTACACTCTTCTTTATCTTAAAATGAAGAATATCAGAGCTGAGGCAAAATACTGAAAGATTGTTATATGTTATACTAGCAAACCCGGCGAACTCCGTTTCGCCACCAGATGGCTTCGTTTTCTGTAACATTTCGTTTGGTGATAAAAAAATGAAGAAAAATTTTTTTATATTTGAAAAGGAACAACAGTAATAAATTCATTTCGATTACAAAAATGAAGTGTTACTTAGTTAAACTTCTCTAAGTAAATGAAAGAGAATCCAAAGTAAATACTGAATCGAAGCGTTATACGTTTCCGCAAACTATCCGTTTTTTTGAAATGCTCTTTGGTAAACCATATTTTTGTTTTTTGGCCTGACGTAAACACAAACAAAGCGGATGGTTTTCCAACTCGCGAACACGTATAAAGTATAACTGCCATGTAAAAAACAATGATTCTCTAGTCAGGCCAGTAGATCTACCTTTTTAAGTAGATTTGTGAAACCGGTAGATCTACCTTTCTAAGTAGGAAACTCAAACCGGTAGATCAATTGAACCGATAGATCAGATGAACAGTAGGTCTTTCGAACCGTTTTGTATACCTCGATAGATCATCATTGGTTATTGATGTTCATAGATATTTGATATATTCCTTGGTATCTGTCTGACTACACTACACACCCTGTATATAGTCAGAGCATCTATTGAACATTTATGGGAAAAGTAATACAAATGTTCGTGTTAGGAAGTAGAAAATTACAATATTTGGCATTTTTATGAAGAGACCCTGTATAAATCAAACCACCATCGATAGTAAGTCATTTGAAATTCAAAAACTTCTTCGTTTCTGTGGAAATGTCCCTGTGATAATGCAGAAATTCAAAATATTCGACATGTTTATAGGAGTACCCCGTATGAATCCGAAGTATAGTATCTATATTTAAAATTCCACCTCCTATAACGAATCACTCGAAATTCAAAAGCCCCTTCAATTTCATTGAAAGCTTTCTGTTATAACGTAGAAATGTGAAATAATTGATAGATTTATAGAAACACCCTGTATATATCTAAAACGTACCTGTATAAAACATGCACATGAAAATTTTGAATTATTTTCATCAGCTTTCTTTGAACCTGGAAAAAATACTTTTTATCCAGAATAAACAGAACATTGCCACCATGGGGTTTCGAAACCGGTACACTACCAGGTCCACACACCTAGACGTTAGTCGTTACACCACTTGCCTTGTTACACGTGATGACTGTTTATCTCAGACTTCAACGGGTTTTAACATGTAAACATATCAGGAAATCGAAAAAATATATTGAAATATCGATAATTATCATAATACATACAGTTTGATATCATTGCCTGGCGTATTTTTTCCTAAAATACGAATAATCCCCGAATTTTGTTCTCATTACGTTATTTGTCAGGGAAATTCGGGTTAGTAGAAACCTCAAATATCACTGCGACCTGAAATGATGCTTTTGATCGCTGAAATGTTAGGAATTCGTTGAATGAACGTTGAAGTTGATGACTTCATATGGACTTACCTATTCAAATAACGTTTTCCACTCGAAACGAACAAATGTTCACATGAGACGTACCTATGTCAAAAATATTTTCTTGTTCCTGGTTATTTCAGAATTCTTGCAACGAATATCTTCGTTAATTAACGTTATAGAACTACTCGAAAACGATATTCGTACCTTTTTTGATTCTGATCTGGCCTTTTTCTTCTGAAATGAGGAAATTGTTGGAAGCACTTCCCTCTCGAAAGGAGACTTGACAGTTGTCATTGAATTCGATGTCATAAATAATGAAATTTTCAGAAATGTACCAATTTCCTACGTTCTTCTCGATATCTTGAAATTTTTCCTGAATTTTCTTTGCTACAAACCTCGCGGAGCCCGAGACCTTTCCAACGAATGCAAAACCGTTGAAATCGGTCCGTGCGTTCTGGAGTTAAAGCGTCAGGGAGGAAAACCCGACTTATTTTTATATAGTAGATAAAGGATTTATTTCATTATAAAATTGACATTTCCTTATAATTGTAAAGGGTTTTCCAATAAGAGGTGTTATCTTGAATAGCCCGCTATTTCGGTAGATGTCACGTTTGAAGCTGCCATTTTTTGACATGTGATAAGTAGAAACTACGCCATTAATAAACACTTCAATTTCTGCGAAGTAAGTAATGCATTTTTCAATTATAAATGTTTTTGGTGCAACGTAATTCATTTGAGAAGTGCAAAGTATCAAGGTGTTTTGGTGCAAGTCCAGGTTATAATAATAAATTAATTTTCACATAAATTATTTGGGAGCTATCGAATGATGATTTGAATTTGAAATTGCAATAACTGAAACCATAGAATAGAATGATGAATCTGAGTTGTTTACTACTTGGGTAGTAAACAGTACTTCTGAACATCACGATATTTATAGCTTGTGAGCAGAAATGCAATTCGATATCATTTTCCAAGACGAAGTGCAGCAATTAAAATCCAAAAATAGACACTGGCCAGATTTCCAGACAAGTTTAGATTAAAAGATTTTGTGACCTAAGTTTATCGTAATTGGAATTCGCATAATATGAACAATTTTCAAATTGGACTCATAGTTTTTATTCGTTTTGGTTTTTTTTCATTGGGAGATTTTATATTTATCTAAATTTAACATATTATGTTAAATTCACCTTTTATTTTACGGTAGACAGAAAAAAGTTAAAGTTTATTTCAGTTTAAGTTACAATATTTTTTCAATGCCGAGTACCACACTCGCTTAGTAAACCAAGCGATAAAAAGCCAACAATTGATGGAGATGATAAACTGATGTAAATCGAATGCAAACGAAGAGAGAGAGAAGAAGGTGTGTCAATACGAAGGATGATACTTTCGCGTATGTAATTATCGATTATTTATTACAACGTCGAGTTGAAGAATTGGGTTAGGCAGATGGATTTTTTGTATTGTGGGTGAAGCACTTGAACAAATTCCACATGTGTAGGATTTTAATCATTTGACAATGATTTTCTTCATCTATTTCTCTGGAAACAGAAAAGGAAGAATTTGGAAGTCGAAATCGAATGTCATTATACAGGGTGTTTCCTAAACATGCGGCAAAAGTTCAGGGGGTTGTTCCTTGGACTATTTTAAGCATGTTTTGTCCCTTGATGATTTTTGAAAAACCTCTTTGTTTCGAAGATACAGGGCGAACAACATTTTTCATATTTTTAAAATTTATAATAGTTTAAATAAAAATACGTACCGCACTGTGTTTACTAAGTAGGTACAATTTATTTTTAAATGTGGAAGACTTGCGAAATCGGATCATTGCTGGGTGTAACTTAATAAGAAATGATCCTGGTGTTTTTGAAAGGGTTCGGCAGTCAATGAGGAGAAGATTGGATGCTTGTATGCTGGCTAGAGGTGGTCATTTTCAACAGTTTTGTAAAGGACAACTGCAAATATTGCTCGTAAAAAATATGCACTTTTAATCCTTATAATATAGTATACTATTTCGGCAACACTTGAATTATCACAAGTATCAAAATAAAGGTAATGCTTTCATAAAGTTGACAGGAAATAAGTCGTTCCGATAGCTCGAATGTCAAACCAACGTTAAAGGATCTTTTATAACAGGATCCTTTAATAAAGTTAGGCCTCTATTTGGGTTTCGATAACTCTCTATTTAGTCCGGTCTATTTAGACATTCGAAGTTACATAAAGTCCCAACAAGCTGAATTTTTGTGAAGTTGTTCAAAACATAATTATAAACAATGTCTAAAAGTTCCTCATCATTCCCCTTTGAGGAAAAAATTTTATTCGAGGTCAAATGTCAAAAAAATGAGTTTTTCGCGATTTTCAGCAAAACGGTAAGTTTTATCATAAAAGTACTTCAGACAAAAATTGTAGATCATAAAATTATCTAAAAAAAATGTATCGATATTTTTTTTCTTACGAGCCACCGTTTCTGAGATATAACGATTCAAAAGTTATAAAAGTCGTTATCGTCATAATATGCACACGTTTCAATGCCACCTATGAGGTAGTGTACTTAGCGCGTAGTTATAACTTTTTGAATCGTTATATCTCAGAAACGGTGGCTCGTAAGAAAAAAATTATTGATACATTTTTTATAGATAATTTTATGATCTACAATTTTTGTCTGAGGTACTTTTATGATAAAACTTACAGTTTTGCTGAAAATCGCGAAAAACTCATTTTTTTGACATTTGACCTCGAATACAATTTTTTCCTCAGAGGGGAATGATGAAGAACTTTTAGACATTGTTTATAATTATGTTTTGAACAACTTCATAGAAATTAAGCTTGTTGGGACTTCATGTAACTTCACTCTCATTTTTTGGTCTAAATAGACCGGACTAATTATCAACAAAATTGATTGAAACATTACAGATACAAGAAGCAAACAGAATGATCTCTTCGCAGGCCCATCAGCACTCAACATTCCGTCGACAGGTGCTTAGTCATATGAGCAACTAAACGAAAAAAAGACAACCATCCCTCCTGTTAACTCGTTTACATCTTCTACATGAATTGATACTTGCACATTCGCAAAGATGCAACAGATATCCTGTTTCCTTTCTCACACGTATCATCCACTGTCGACCAATCGAAAACTACCTGATAGAATTAATAGAGATTGCATCGTCGGGGATGCGTGGGATTGCATCAGTGTATGCACAATAGGAAACCGTGTACTTACATATAAGGTCAGTAGCGACTCGTGGGACTCCTCGATTTTATAGTCATTAATATCGATGACTTGGAGGTGCTGAAGATATGGAAGTTGCTGATATAGTCGTTTGAAGGAAAAAAATTGAGAAAAGCTCGAAAAGGTGCTTATGAGCTCTCGTTCATTGATGGAGCATGATAAGTATATGGATGCAAAATCTCAGGACCATCGCAATTACATTCTGGAAATTATTCAAAGAATGAAATATGTAGAAAATCAATAATAAAAAAAATGATTCTATGGTTCAGATAATGCGATCCTCTTGAAACTCTGCACGAACTTCAGTATATCAATCTTCATTCACAAAATACATTTCACTCGAATCGGATATCTTGTTATGGAAAGATAAAGATTCTTCTTTACAATATCCCAATTGAATTATCCATTTTTCTGTTAACAGTATGGCCAGAAAATTTTGCATGAGGCTCATTATGAGGTTCTTGAATGTTGGCGCGAAATTTCAGTTCGATTGGTTTCGTTTTGTCTGAGATATCGGGAAAAAAACTTTCGAATTGCCATATTGTATGGGACAACCTGTATGATTTGGATGGTTAAGGAACTTAACCGCGAAATTTGGGAACTGAACACACCTTGAAAATCTCAAGTCTCTAGACAATCCCTTCGAAAGTTGTCGTGCTAACGACCAGACGGCTACCCCGACAGAATTGAATTTGTCCACGGATTCGTCATGAGTTGAGTCTTTTGACATAAGTTTGCCAAACGTTTTTTATCATTATTCAGAAACTGAATTCGATTATAGGATGAAATACCACTGTTTAAATCTATTGGAGATGATTACCTTTCAACGGGGTCCTGCAGCGGTCTTAGGAGAACAGTAGATCCGAAAAATCATCACTCGGAATGCCAGACCTGGTTTAAAACACTCTCCTGGTCCAAGAGCATGATTTAAGTATTTTGTATCTGAATATTGAAGGTATTTATTCGAATAGTTTTAAGTTTCAATTTTGTAAAAACGGCGAGACAGGGTTTTTTTCTACTGAGGTTTTTCCCTGAGTTCTCTGGTATCATACACAGACTAGTATGGTAACCCGTTTTGCACCAACCTCAGCGAGGGACTTTTTTGTTTCATGTATTGTATTTTATTAGCTCTCATTCCATAAGAATATTTATATAACAGGGAGTCGTTTGAGACCATTTTCGACTAAACATTAGAAAAAACAGACATTCGGAAAAAACGATAGCTCAGAAACTGAAAAGCTGTAAAGCAGAATCCAGAAATCCTAGATACTACAAATGTAAGTTTCTGTCTGCTATAAGAATGTTTCCCATTTTATTCGAGACATCCCATACTATTACTTACCAGCCTGAAATTCAAAACGTGCAGACCTTTGGGCAAAACCACTGGGATCAGAGTTTATAAACAGACGACTATTTTATATCACAAAAAAGAAAACAGTCAAAAATACTTTTCGAAAATAAATTGCGGATTTCGATTTGAAACGTTCTGAGACAGAGTTAACTGCTCCGAAATTCAAAACGTGCGGACATTTGCGCAAAACCAGCGCATTGTTGTTTCTTTTGAGATCAGGTCCAGAGTTCATAAACAGACGAGTGTCCCCTCTTTCGGCATCACAAAAAGAGAAAACAGTCGAAAATACTGCGTCATCGGACTTTTCGAAATAAATCGCGGATTTCGATTTGAAACGTTCCGAGACAGAGTTAACTGTTCCTGGGTTTTATGGCAGTGGCCATAAAGAGCATCCGCGCCATAAAGTCTTCAAACAGGCCTTATGCGGAGTTCGTAGTACTCTGGAAGCCCGTTCGGATGCCGGTAGTCGTTCGATCTAAGTGGCATCGCAAATCAAGCCGGATCGAGTTTCTCAGATTTGTATTCACCGTCGATTACCGCGAAACAGACTTACACATCTCGAAATCGTTTGCCAGACCGACGACGACGACGTTTCGGTGCTCGGATGAGATATAATGGGGAATTGTTTGTGGCATTTGCTGAATGAGAGGGATGTTTTGGTATTTTTCCTCCCTTATTGCTATTTATCGTGTTCTCGAAACTTAATTTCCTCCAATGACCGAATAAATTCAACAAATCAAATCACCAATTATTGTAGTTTCACCTTATACAGGGTGAGTCTTTGACTTGTACCTACATATATTTTAACCGTATATTCCTGGGGTCGAAAGAAACACTTTTTTCCTCTACCATATTTTTCGATTTGGCCTAACTAAGAAGATATAGCCCTTTTTTGTTTTCAGAATGAGCTATCATCTGGTAACCTAACCACTGAATTCTTGCAAGTACGAGATATAGCATTCAAACCTTTGAAAAAAGCTATTGTATCAAAGAAACGATTCGATATAAAAGAAATATTAAGAAATATGAACTCACTTTGTCAATACCAGTTGTATATTTTCTAATGCAATGATTGATTCATCCAAAATTTTGCTAGTGATGAAAAGCAGAATAATCTCTTCTTGATGTATACTTCATTTTTGATTATATCGGATAAACTTTTAAACCACCTATTCTAGCTATAGCATTCATTTCCAATATCTCTTGAAATCTTCCGTGCAAGAGTTTCCGAAATCAAAACAACTCAACTCAACCATAACACGCATGATATTTCACGTTCATAAACACCAGTTGGGGCGATTGAATTTCAAGGGGTGTCCGCATCATAGAACAAACTTTTCCCTATGGTCCGCATGGTGAAAGTCACAGACGTGACACTAAATTCTTTGACATCGATGTTCTGTGGTTAGTTTGTTTTTCAAAATCATATGACTTCATGAATGATTAGGTACTTATTAAGGTCATTTTAGTAGTAATAAATATGATGAATAAATGAGAAATGAACGTATTCTAACGTAATGTGAATTTAGAACAACGTATGTCAAAGCTCAACGAAACAAAATTGCAATAAGTACTTCGAAAGTGGTGTGGAAATTTGCTTGAATAAATAAGGATTTACACTGAAGAAGTATAGAGGTGAGCTTATTCATTGTAACCCCATTTTTAAAGAAAATCCGCTAGTTCTCTTACCATTCATCATTCCAGATAACAAATTCTCGAATTATTCTTGAAATTTGTCAAAGTGACCACATAGGGAAAATTGAATTCTGTGAATATTTTCGACAGAGTTGCATTCAGCCAAAGTACCCAATTTTTCGAATTTCTAAGATTTTTTTTCTTTCAACATCGAATTACTCGGAATTTTGTAGTCGGGAAAGATTAATCATATTCATGAAAAACTATGTTCCAAAAATCATTTCATTTGAAGAAATCGTTTGCGAGATATTACTGAAAATTTATGTTTTTCATGGATTTTCAACAGCCTGTATCTTTTTAACCAGGCAGAATCGAAAAAATGGTAGAGGAAAGAAGTGTTTCTTTTGACCTCAGGAATCTACGGTTAAAATATATGTACAAGTCAAAGACTCACCCTGTATATTGCGTTCACAGATTATCGAGCGCAATGTAGGCGTTTGTTTATTCATCTGAAATTGGCAGTATTTGCTGTCATAACGATGAAGAAAGTCAAAGTTGCCAAATGTACCTACCTGGCCTCGTGGAATATGCCAAATTGTCATTGCCAACTGACAGCTCAAAGTTTCGTGAACGGACTATACGTATAGTTCCCAGTACAGAGAACATTATTTTCAATTCATACAAAAGTGAAACTTGAACGACTTGAATTTTTCAGGGCTACTTCGGTTCCCAAATTCTGCGAAATCGTACGAGGACAAGGTATTCCATAAAACATGGCTATTCAAAATTTTTGTTCTTAATATCTTAGACGAAACGAGACCAATCGCAATGAAATTTTGCTGCCAAATGCTAGATGACCATAATAAGCCTCATGCAGAATTTTGTACCATAGAAAATTCAATTGGAATATTTAAAAGGAGAAACTTCATATTTCCATAACAAGGTATCCGAATCGAGGTAAATTTATTTTGTGAATGAAGGTTGATATACTGAATGTTCATGCAAAAATTCAAAAGATATCATCAGAACTATTGAGTTTTTTTAATTATTGATTTTTCAAATATTCCATTTTTTAAATCATTTCCAAAATATAATTCCGATCGTGCTGCACTTTCGCTATCATATACTATGCACGAATCTCAAGTCCTATACAAAATTTTGAGGTAACAGCTTTACTGTTCCACCAATGAACTAGCGCTCAGAAGCACCTGCTCAGGGTTTTCTTAAATTTTTGAATTCAACTTTCCTCTTAAAATCCGAACCCCAGCTTGAAAATCGTGTCGGCGGTAGACATAATATTTACAGTATCAACAAACAAAAGTGTTATTTTGTTTTCATTATTATATCACTTTGAGAAGGTTATCTATAACGAGACATGGTACAAATATTAATTTTTCCTATCTCTGTTTCCCAACCATCAAGAACAAGATTTACGTAAATGATAATTCTATTACGTTGTATAAGTACAAGTTCAATGGCCTCTGTTCAGATTGTTGCTCATCATTCCTACTAATGGATATTCCCAATCTATTTAACCTCACCATCCTTTCCATGACAATGATCCCTAGGCAATCGAAAAAAATTACAAAAAAAGTTAATCTGATGATGAATACAAGAATAAATTTACCATTCGGTAAATATTTGATTTAGGAAGAGTCATTGAACTGAGAGCAGGAAGAGGTGTAATTACGAAATTTGTCTCCGATAATAAACTTTAGGAAGTCACGGTTGGATTAAAAAAGCTGCTATACGAATATATGAATGTTTTTCTATTGATGGATCGGTCAAAATGTTGTGTACGTATTTTACTGATTTTATGTCAGAATTGTTTTCGTTTTCCGTTTGAAGAGAAACAGATTAAGTTCCGATTTTATTATTAGCTATATTATTACTGTGTCCTTCGATTTATTGAAATTGTAAATTAATACAACAAAATTGTTATATTTTGAAACAAATCTATCAAATATTCATAAAACATCCCAAAATTTTACTGATTTTATGTGAATTCCTTCCATGATAACATCAAGGAAAACAAATAGTTGAAAAAATGAATGATTTTATTCTTATTATTTCAATGTGACCAATCGCAACAGATCCTGACTTCATATCTGTGTTCTTTAAATTTCTTTTCATTCAGTCATTAGCCATTGGTTTAATTAATTTCATCTAAATTGGAAAAGCGTTCACTTCATTTATGAATTCATTTTTTCATGTCAAACCGTACGCACGCAACTTCAGAACAGTTGATAGTGTCTAAGATGAATCATGACAAGATTCACAGTATAATTTTTTTTCATTTCGGATCCCTTCAAGATTTCACACAGGCTTTGTTATTAACAAAAATCACAAAATGAAAATTAAATCAAATGTTTAAGCTTCATAATCAAAATGTCAATATTGCATGACTTGGCTTACGAAGTATAGGTTATTTCCTATATTTTTAAAGTTACTTCTTCTCTTTCAACATGATGCACCATTACGTAATGAATGCATGTTTCTGATAAAGGTTGTCTGTAACAATATTCTACATATACATATATTAAAATCCTACGGATTAACATAATAGTAATATGTGATGCAAAAATTTCAACATTGATATTTTTTGAATAGACATGTTTGGGATATATAAAACAACATATAAAAACTTCTCATTTATCAAATCAATAATATTTCGGAAGAAAGAATTCAGAACTGTGCGAAATACCACGCCAGTCGTAATTCGATTATTGTGTGCAAATGGTGAATGCGCAACTTAACTCAAATGATGATGAGCTGTTCAACTGAATGCAGGTGAGAATTCGAAAGTACAGGTGAAGTGGGTACATTTTGGTCATATATTTTTGTACGGCATTCTTACCATCGATAGATCCGTGAAAAATAATAAGAATACTCGTAGCGCCGTAAAAAAATGTGGAGCCACAAAGTCGAATTTTTTTTTTAATTTTCCGACAATTTATCAGGGCAAATTTGGTCATTTGATTTTGTACGGCATCTGTGTCATACTATGTCAATACTGCTTCTAATCCATTATTCCGCAACGCCGTTCAAAAATCATGCGACAAGGGGAAAAATCTAGGGTTACAATCCCCTCTCTTTCCGTAGTCCAGGGGGTGATTTCACACAACATGAAATAAATTTATTTTGAAAGTATTTTATGCAAAGATAATATGTTTTTATATGCCGTACATTTTCGTTGGTTCAAAGGGGGAAAAAGGAAAATCCATTTATTTGTACTAATTTTCATAAACTTTTCGTGATTCTAGGTTCTTAGTTAGAAACTATGTTGAATATAGGTTTATATTCTATCCATTTATACCAAAATATAGACATATTGTCACTGATAATTCCAAATGCAACAAATTTTTGAGAAGTACTCATGACACTGAAGTTAGCAGACCCCATTGTCGCACGATTTTGTACTGCAAACTTCAGTGTCATGAGTACTTCTCAAAATATGTTGTATTTGGAATTATCAGCGCAATATGTATATATTTTGGTATAAATGGATAGAATATAAACCCATATTCAACATAGTTTCTAACTAGGAACCTAGAATTACGAAAAGACTATGAAAATGAGTACAAATAAATGGATTTTTTCTTATTTCCCCCTTTGAACCAACGAAATGTACAGCATATGAAAAATACTATCTTTGCATAAAATACTTTCAAATAAATTCATTTCATGTTGTGTCAAATCACCCCCTGGACTACGGAAGAGAGGGGATTGCAACCCTAGATTTTTTCCCCTTGTCGCATAATTTTTGTACGGCGTTGCGGAATAATGGATTAGGAGCAGTATTGAAATAGTATGACACAGATGCCGTACAAAATCAAATGACCAAAGGACCCCGCACATTTACTATGGGAATTGGCTCCCGGTGGATTTAGCTGAAAATTTGATATGATGTTCTACTAATCCTTCTGATCAAATGTCTAAACAGTCACGAAGCTGAAAAATGCATACTTCTAGGAGTTTTTAGCGATTTTTTGTATCCATTATGACTTATTTATTACCGTTCACACAGAAATGTTTGAAAATATTTCGAATTGACAGAATTTGCTTTCAATAATCACGAAATATTCTCAAACATTTCTGTGTGAACGGTAATACGTAAACCATTATGGATACAAAAAATCGCTAAAAACTCCTAGAAATATGCATTTTTCACCTTCGTGACTGTTTAGACATTTGATTAGAAGGATTAGTAGAACATCATATCAAATTTTCAGCCAAATCCACCGGGAGCCAATTTCCATAGTAAATGTGCGGGGTCCTTTGCCCTGGTAATTGTCGGAAAATAAAAAAAAAATTTCGACTTTGTGGCTCCACATTTTTTTACGGCGCTACGCGTTTTCTTATTATTTTTCACGGATCTATCGATGGTAAGAATGCCGTACAAAAATATGTGACCAAAATGTACCCACTCTACCTGTACTAACGAATTCTCACCTGCATTCAGTTGGACAGCTTACAAGTGATGGCATAGTACTGAATCTTATTATTTTATGCTCTCATATCGTTCTAGATAGGTCACCTGGTGGTTCAAATGACCCATAATTTTTTCAACACGGGCCTGTAGTCTATTATTTTCTGAACGAAATCATTTACTGTAAACAATAAACAAATAGCGGTCGTACCTAGGTCAGAACAAAATAACAAAATAAGGTACTCAAATGGGTCAAATTTTTCCCGAAATTTAAAAGAAAACCTTCGTATCATAAGAGAGGAGACGAATTTGATTACAACAACAAATTTAAAATTGTAAAAATCATCTTCTTCCTTAAACGATTGAATTCATACTTAACTTCCTCAATTCCACTATTCCGATCATTTAAATACGTCACGAACAATAATTTCTAACTCCCACATACAAGTCCATAACTCGAGTAAGTTTAGAATCGTGCATATGCACCATTCGGAATACAAATATTCCCATGGGTATCATCAAGAAAATCATCTTATAATTGTGCTGTTATTCACGAAATCTCAACTCCAGAAGAGATAAAAAATGAAAGTGTACACAGCAGATATTATGCATTAGCTGATTACTATTCTCAACGCTCGAATGACGAGGTTTATTGAACGAAAACGGGGTCAACAAATATATATCGTTCGATTTTATGGCAATCGTGAATTTATGGTGGCAGTTTGTCGGACACCGATTGGTTTTTTTAATTCTACAGCTCGCAATATAGAAGGTTTTTGCATCAATGAATTTCATTATAACAATTTCGAAGTTAATGCTGAAACTAAGATTGATTGCAAGAGATGTATTTTCTCTTCGGTTTTGTTTTTGTCTTGAAACGAATTATCGATAGTGTTTAATGATGTTGTTCCCGCATGTCATTGAACTATATTGAGTTAAGAAATGACGATATAAATTTTAGCATGTGTAGAACTACACAGGGTATCTGTAAACAAATGAGAGCGACTTAGGGAGATGATTCCTCGATGAAAACAAGCAGGGGTAGTTCTTATAATTTTTTTTTCTAAACCAATCTTCCTTCCACATCACAGTCTTTGGAAGGCGATGAAGAGTTGACAGCTTTTAATTTTTTTAGGAGTCCTAAAAACACTGAGTCATAAAACTATACATAATATGATTCATTAAGTAGATGTTACTCAAACTTTTTTTTTGATCCCATAACTTTATTATTAGGGGTTGAAAATAACAACCCCTTTTGATTTTGCTTCAAAAATTGTTTTCGTGGGATAGATTTCCAAAAATAAAATTCTTTTATGGTTTTCCATTTAATTCTGAAGAAGAGTGTCCCTTGCGAAATTTCGATACACTCGAGACTTTTCTCGGAAAAAATAAAAACTTACAAGCAGTTATGATCAATGTTCATTCCATTTCATATGTTCCATAAAATGAATATTCTATGATATTGTTTATGCTCAAAATTGGTTTTGACAGAGGAAAAAGATTTTTTATAATTCTTTTCACAATTTTCAGTTTTAGTAGATTAAATTTTTTATATTTTTCGAGAAAAGTATCGTCTGTTTCGAAATTTTGCAGGAGACTTTTTTTTCTCCAGAATTGAATGGGAAACCATAAGAGAATTTTATTTTTTCGAAAATCTATCCCACGAAAACTATTTTTGAACGAAAATCTTAAGGGAGTTGTTAATTTCAACCCCTAATAATAATGTTATCAGATCTAAAAAAATGTGTGAGTAACATCTACTAACTGCTTCATATTATGTATAGTTTTATGACTCAGTGTTTTTAAGAAGCCATGAAAAATTGAAACTGTAAACTCCTCATCGCCTTCCAAAGGCTGTATCTTGGAAGGAGGGTTGATTTCGAAAAAAATTATATGATCTATCCCTACTTATTTTCATCGAGGAATCATCCTTGAGTTCGCTGAGGTCGGCATTGAGGGGACGGTTGTTGACCGAACAAAGCTGTTAAAAATGTTTTATTTCATGTACTTTATTAGAAAATTTTATTGTTTTTTTTGTGTGTATTTGGAAGGGTTAAGTTGAGTAGCTTATGCTAGACTTCGCCCTTGTTCTGTGAAAGGATGTATTTTTTTTTAGCATTCAAATAAAGGCACTATTATTATTATTATTATTATCTCCCTAAGTCCTTCACATTTGTTTATAGACGATCTGTATATGTTTGTATTTTCTTCGGTTGAATGAAAAGGCAATTTCATTTTCATTTGAAAAAAATTCATATGATATAAAAAGTTTACATTTTGAAATGTAATATCTGTTAGAATAACCGTTAATTGAATTTTCTGTGCCATGAAAAATCGGAAAGAATGTCTATGATGAATCGGTACCAATTGGAAGCAATTACTTAAATTCTTTCTAGCAGCCAAATCACCAGTAGCTTGAGAAACAATTTCAAATGAAAGAAATAGAAAATTCACCAAAGGAATATGTACATATGTAGATTTGAAAATAAGTAATACTTCACGTTAAATTAACTTTATTCACATTATGAGAATTTTTATGTACAAGGATTTTGTCATTACTATGTCAAAAAAATTAACAGAACCTATAGTACGAAAAGGTACATATACTTTCATTGATGCATTACACACATATTTAGTTGAGTTTTATTTTTCGAATACTTCCTGGTGAGAAGAGGAAAATATATCTGACCTTCACAATTTTATTGTTTCTTGAAAAAGTGACCACTGGAAGCCGAAATATTAAGCCAGATATATTCGAAAAGATAGATAGATAGACAGCTGGCGAATGATGGCCGAAACGTTGAATCATACACGCGAAAACAACAACTCATGAAATTTTCCGTTTAGAGAATTTCACGTCAACAACTCAATCATCTGAAAATTTCTAAACTATAGAATGATCAAACATTTCGTCACTTATTGACACTGTTAAACAATCCAGCTTCCTACACAATCACTAAACATTCAACAAACGCTGATATGCAAACATCAAGTGAAGGATACATTGATGTAGATGTAATTCAGTCATAAATGAGTTTAATAAGAAGAGGCAGTTATTGAAATATTCGAATTTAATGTTACAAAGTATAGTCGTAAGTATATCCATGCATAAATATATCGTTTCTTTTTTTTTACCATATCCTTTTAGAAACAAATTTGATTAAAAACTGTACTCACATGCTCGTCAACAGAATAATTCAGTTTCCCCATCATCGTACAACACGAAAATCTTCTTTGCCATCTCTGTAAAAAAAATGAATTTCATCATCAAAGTGAAAGAGAAATCAACTTGTCATCTATAATAGAATATCGAAAAAAATATTTTGAAATAATCAGATAATCTCTTTTTATTTCCATACCAACATATTTATCTTATATAGTGTAATTTATGAAATTAAAAATTGATAGTGTATGCAGAATCTTTCGAGTCTTATACTCGAAAACGAAACACATTGGCAAAAATTTCTTATGAGTACCCAGGTATTATCAAGAACATCAGTCCGTGTATATCATCAATATTTCGCTTCAAGTTTTGAATTCTCCTGTATATTACAGATATGAAATGTATTATTTTTTTATACAGTACTAGCAAACCCGGCGAACTCCGTTTCGCCACCAGATGGCTTCGTTTTCTGTAACATTTCGTTTGGTGATAAAAAAATGAAGAAAATTTTTTTTTATATTTGAAAGGAACAACAGTAATAAATTCATTTCGATTACAAAAATGAAGTGTTATTTAGTTAAACTTCTCTAAGTAAATGAAAGAGAATCCAAAGTAAATACTGAATCGAAGCGTTATACGTTTCCGCCAACTATCCGTTTTTTTGAAATGCTCTTTGGTAAACCATATTTTTGTTTTTTGGCCTGACGTAAACACAAACAAAGCGGATGGTTTTCCAACTCGTGAACACGTATAAAGTATAACTGTCATGTAAAAAACAATGATTTTCTAGTCAGGCCATTAGATCTACCTTTTTAAGTAGATTTGTGAAACCGGTAGATCTACCTTTCTAAGTAGGATAATTTAACCGGTAGATCAATTGAACCGATAGATCAGATGAACAGTAGATCTTTCGAACCGTTTTGTGTACCTCGATAGATCATCATTGGTTATTGATGTTCATAGATATTTGATATATTCCTTGGTATCTGTCTGACTACACTACACTCCCTGTATATACTCAGAGCGTCTATTGAACATTTATGGGAAAAGTAATACAAATGTTCGTGTTAGGAAGTAGAAAATTACAATATTTGGCATTTTTATGAAGATACCCTGTATAAATCAAACCACCATCGATAGTAAATCATTTGAAATTCAAAATATTCGACATGTTTATAGGAACACCCCGTATGAATCCGAAGCATAGTATCTATATTTAAAATTCCACCTCCTATAACGAATCACTCGAAATTCAAAAGCCCCTTCAATTTCATTGAAAGCTTTCTGTTATAACGTAGAAATGTGAAATAATTGATAGATTTATAGAAACACCCTGTATATATTTAAAACGTACGTATAAAACATGCACATGAAAATTTTGAATTATTTTCATCAGCTTTCTTTGAACCTGGAAAAATTACTTTTTATCCAGAATAAACAGAACATGCCACCATGGGGTTCGAAACCGGTACACTACCAGGTCCACACACCTAGACGTTAGTCGTTACACCACTTGCCTTGTTACACGTGACGACTGTTTATCTCAGACTTCAACGGGTTTTAACATGTAAACATATCAGGAAATCGAAAAAATATATTGAAATATCGATAATTATCATAATACATACAGTATTTTTTCCTAAAATACGAAAAATCCCCGAATTTTGTTCTCATTACGTTATTTGTCAGGGAAATTCGGTTTAGTAGAAACCTCAAATATCACTGCGACCTGAAATGATGCTTTTGATCGCTGAAATGTTAGGAATTCGTTGAATGAACGTTGAAGTTGATGATTTCATATGGACTTACCTATTCAAATAACGTTTTCCACTCGAAACGAACAAATGTTTACATGAGACGTACCTATGTCAAAAATTTTTCTTCTTCCTGGTTATTTCAGAATAACCAGATATCTTCGTTAATTAACGTTATAGAACTACTCGAAACGATATTCGTACCTTTTTTGATTCGGATCTGGCCTTTTTCTTCTGAAATGAGGAAATTGTTGGAAGCACTTCCCTCTCGAAAGGAGACTTGACAGTTGTCATTGAATTCGATGTCATAAATAATGACATTTTCAGAAATGTACCAATTTCCTACGTTCTTCTCGATATCTTGAAATTTTTCCTGAATTTTCTTTGCTACAAACCTAGCGGAGCCCGAGACCTTTCCAACGAATGCAAAACCGTTGAAATCGGTTCGTGCGTTCTGTAGTTAAAGAGTCAGGGAGGAAAACCCGACTTATTTTTATATAGTAGACAAACAAGATTAACCCATGAATAGAATTCACAATAAATCAAGATAAAGCAAAATAACAGTGACAAAATAACATACAGTAGAGACTCGATAATCCGGATCAATTAATGCAAGAGATGATCCGGAATAATGAGGAATCCGGAATACCGCGTCTTACAATTTAGTAAAGATGCACTTTAAATATAGGCTTTATTATCGAAATCATATGGTATATCTAAATGTACCTATAAGAAGGAGTTTCTGGAGAAGGAAAAAGCCGAGAGGGAAAAGCTCTGGCGGAATCTCCCAGGGATGGATCATTCCACTGAGTTCCTTCGGAACTTCGAGACAGCGGGATCCAAAAGATATCTGGATCTTGGTAAGAAGCAATTGCACCTCCTCACTGGCTTTCTTACAAGACATTGTCGCCTCAGGAAGCACCTGTTGAGGATGGGATTGTCGGACACTGACGAGTGTAGGTTCTGTGGGGAGGAGGAAGAAACCCCCATTCACCTAGTCACGGAATGCCTTGGCATTACGAGCCCGAGGAGGAAATGCCTTGGACAAGAAACTTGTAAGAGTGAGAAATTAGCCTCGTTGAAGCCTTCACAGTTACTAGATTTCATTAGATCTCTGGAACTGGAAGGCGAGCTGTGAAGGTTTTTGGCCAGAACAGCTCTGTAAGGGGCACAATAGACCTTAAGGTCGCAGTGAACTGTAACCCCTCTGTAAACTATCAAACTATCGAAATCATAAAACAAATATATTATTTGGAATAATTAGATATTTAACGTTTTCTACTGTAAGGGAAAAAGATTGCTGAACAATAGCTTTCTCCTGTATATCTTTCAGAAGCTGAATATCAGTAATTGCCATGAATTATGGAATAAACAGACTGCATCGAATTGATCTATGCTCTAAATGCAGTTGCTAACATTATTCCCGTCTTCGAGGATCGAAAAAATATGTGCTAAAAGGCCTTTTCGGTATTTCAGTTTTGTTAATTTAATATCATTATGATCCATATGCTGTATCAATGCTGTATGGTTTGGAAGTAGAAACATTCCATTTCACTAATTAATTATTCTTGTCCGACTTTTTTTGTCTTATACCATTGTGCACTATTATATACCAAAAGAACGCCCGATCGTCGTCATAGAAATTGAGTTATGACAAGTTAGAACCGTAAACCACGTATGCAACGATCGGAAATTCGGATTATTGAGTCTTGCAATCCGGATTATAAAGGACATAATACAATCTTGACGTCAATCCGGACTAGTAAATATCCGGATTATCGTTCTCCGGATTATGGAGAGTATTTCAGAAAACGAAACAAAAAATAAAATGCGATAAAAAGAAACGTTTTCCATGTTGAACTGTCACCATAAAAAATATATACATCTCATAGCTTTTTGCAGGCGAATTAAAAGTTGCAAATAAAATTAAAAAATTAATAAGGATAAAGCAAAATTAACAGTGGTAAAATAACATATTTCAGAAAACGAAACAATAAATAAACTGCGATAAAAAGAAATGTTTTTGATGTTGAACTGTCACCATAAAAAATATTTATTATCTCAAAGCTCGTTGCAGGTGAATAATTTCGAGGCATTGGTCTTTCTCAAAGGAATAATAGAAGTCTCGTAAGTTAAGAAACTCGGCCAAAATGATATCATTCTCGTCAATAAGGAGTGCATAGAGAAAATTATTTTTGAGCTTAGCTTAAAGCTCCTGACAGAAGAAGTGTTGAAACAATCCGAGACTCGTAGGAATTACCTTCATCAACATCGCTGAAGAACGCCGTTAATAATAAACAACTTGCGGAAATGAACCCCAATATCTTCCAGATCTTAAATAACATACCTTCATTAAAGAAAAACACGCGATAATATCGACACCGTGTCTTTCCAGTCGATTGGAGCCATTTGATTTAAATAGAATAACTATGAATAATTTAAATTCTAAGCTGCTGGACCAATTTGTTGGCTGGCGATAGTTTATTTGTAATTGGTCGTCTAATGGAATGCTATAAGATGAAAATAGTTCATTTAATTAAGTAATATTCCAGCTACTGCGAATACCTGTTAACTACAGATTCAAATCGGGGAAAAAGCCAGTTCAGAATCTGCCGGCAATTCCAGATTTATTGCATATGGTAAACATTCCTCTATAACCAAGCAAAAATTTTTTCTACGTTATAGACTTTGGAGCTCAACATCTATGATCTATGGCAACAGTGACGCGACAGAGCATCACTAGAAGGCCATAATTTGTGATATCTGAACTACAACTTTTTAACCCTAAGAAAAAGAGAAAAATTAATTGAAAATTGCAGTTATTTTTTTTCGAAAAGCTCATAATGCCGTCAAATGCAAATTGCTCTATCTTTTTTGTAGTCGAGTTATATGCCAAAATTGACATTCGGGAAATTTCAACTTCTGTTTCTGCTCATGTCATGAACTCGAAAAAAAATATTTTAAAAACACTGCTCCGAAATAATAGTATATTATTCGATGAGCGGTAATGCAGGTCAAAACACACGCAGATGAATTTTGCACCACGAGCCGTCAGGCGAGTGGTGTAATTCATCAAGTGTGTTTTGAGCATTACCGCGAATTGAATACTATACTTTATCTACGACTTCTTCAGTAAAATTTGAAATAATCTGCATTTAAAAAACAGTTGTCAAAAGCATTGACAACATTTCGTCCAACCGTCAACCTCTGTACTCTGTAGTCGGGAATCAAATCAGAGTCTCTAACTAATCAAACCGAGTACTTTCGCAACTTCAAAAATTTACGTTCTCCAGAAATAAATCTGGAATGAATCGCTAGAAACGTTATCTTCATGGCTGAAATAGATTTCCGGATCGATCCTACTTTTTATTCATTTTTTTTGTGAATAATTCCATTTTCCTAGGTATTTTTATTAGCGTGAGTTATGGGCGGGTGTTATTATAACACTCGCTTTTCGGTTCATAGACATGTCTATGGTTGTGTTCTAGCTACTATTACGTCAAAAAATGACAAGGTTCGCGCATTGGCAAGAATATGCGTAGTGACCCTTTTTTTCATTTTCCTTTGTAACTATGACACCGTGCGCGAAGTAGTGTGCGATTTCGAAGTAAGTATTTACTTACTTCGCACACTGCATGTAAACTATATGGGATTTTTATATTTTAACTGGTAAATTTCTTGAAATCCACGTTTTCTTTAACATTGAGTGTTGCTTTCAACATAGAATATATTGCCCATAGTTATAATACCTAATTACATACTTGATTTGGAAAAACAGTTCAAACCAGTTCAATATTTTTTTTCATATTAAGCTAAGCACTTAATACAGGTAAAAATTTCTCCCGATTGAAATATGAAATAAAATAATAATTTTGAGTGATTTAAAATTAACACCCACGAATACGTAAGTACTACTCTTACCATTTTGAAATATTCAAATTTGATAACACTCAATTAGCTGCTAGGCGATAACTTCTTTGTAATTGGTCCAGAGATGAACTGTTACAAGATGAAAATACTTCTTTTTTAATTAAGTAATAATCACGCCAGCCAGTATGTAATTCCCAAGTCGTTTCATACTTTGTATGGAGGAATAAAACTATCAATTTATTTGCATTAGCGGAGGAGTATGGTTTCATAGGGAATTTAATAGTCTCGAAACATGCGCAAGAATCGACGTTGAATGGGCTTTATGTAGCTTATAAATTGCATCTTGACGATTGTGGAAATCTCTGATGATGATTATAAGCCTACTTGATGTCTCGTCATGATTATTTCGCCAAGTCCGAGGGATTGACTCCTTTTGAGTTTTGCACTTCAAATGAGAAGAGCGGTATATAAATTATACCTTATGGGGAACATCAAAACGACGATTTGATGATGCTCTCAGGAATTATGAAAGAAATGAATATGAATACTGTTATGGGCATTTAGCAGGAATTGGCGAGAGATCTGAAGAAGCATTTAAGTATATCTTCTAGCTCTAGCATATAATGTTTCTGGAAACGAGAAGGTTATATATTCTTTTTTTCATGATTTTTCGATGGGGTTTCATCACGATATTGTATATCAGAAGTTTCTTTTTTGTATTTTAAACAATCATTTTAAATTGTGGAACGCTTTGGTCATATGATTAAGTTCGACGATAATGTATTATGCTGGAAAACCTGTATGAGAAACTCTAATATTCTTTTTTACTGTTTTTCACAGACTAAGTATATACACTATTAGAAATCGACGTTGAATAGGTTTTATGTAGCTTATACATTGCATCTTGACGATTGTGAAAATCTCTGATAATGATCATAAGCCTACTTGACTTCTCGTCATGATTATTTCGCGAAGTCCAAGGGATTGACGTTCGAATCTCTCCTTTTGAGTTTTCCACTTTAAATGAGAAGAGCGGTATATAAATTATACCTTATGGGCAACATCAAAACGACGATTTGATGATGCTCTCAGGAATTATGAGGAAATGAATATGAATACTGTTATGGACATTTAGCAGGAATTGGCGAGAGATCTGAAGAAGCATTTAAGTATATCTTCTAGCTCTAGCATATAATGTTTTCTGGAAACGAGAAGGTTATATATTCTTTTTTTCATGATTTTTCGATGGGGTTTCATCACGATATTGTATATCAGAAGTTTTTTTTTTGTATTTTAAACAATCATTTTAAATTGTGGAACGCTTTGGTCATATGATTAAGTTCGACGATAATGTATTATGCTGGAAAACCTGTATGAGAAACTCTAATATTCTTTTTTTACTGTTTTTCACAGACTAAGTATATACACTATTAGAAATCGACGTTGAATGGGTTTTATGTAGCTTATACATTGCATCTTGACGATTGTGAAAATCTCTGATAATGATCATAAGCCTACTTGACTTCTCGTCATGATTATTTCGCGAAGTCCAAGGGATTGACGTTCGAATCTCTCCTTTTGAGTTTCGTACCTCAAATGAGAAGAGGGGTAAGTATATAAATTAAACCTTATGGGGAACACCAAAACAACGATTTGATGATGCTCTCAGGAATCATGAAAGTAAGAGCGTTTCATAAAATATGGCTATTGAAAATCTTGTTCTCTATAGATATAGAAACGTACTCTGCCATGGGTGCCAGGGAACTGTGGTATTGAAGGCAATGAAATGAAATAGCCGATGATGCAAAAGTATATCAAAGTTAGCACCTGCTGGACCTGAGTCTTACTATGGGCTTTGAAAAGGCCAATATAAGGCAGCGTTCAATGGAAGCTAAATAACAGAACAACCATCTAGAAGAACAGTCCTGGACACCCCAGAGGTATCGGCCAAGGCTCCCAAGAAGGTTATCGCCTTTTTCAACACCATTGAAGACCTCCCTAAGTTTAAATACATGAATAAGTAAGGTAAAGAACAAAATACTTATATGGTCGCAGTTCCCGAAGGGGAAGACCTAGCCATAACGACCTCAATTCAAATACAGAAGAGACTCGATAATCCGGAGAACGATAATCCGGATATTTACTAGTCCGGATTGACATCAAGACTGTATTATGTCCTTATAATCCGGATTGCAAGACTCAATAATCCGATCGTTGCATACGTGGTTTACGGTTCTAACTTGTCGTAACTCAATTTCTATGACGACGATTCTTTTGGTATATAATAGTGCACAATGGTATAAGACAAAAAAATTCAGACAAGAATAATTAATTAGTGAAATGGAATGGAATGTTTCTACCTCCAAACCATACAGCTCTGATACAGCATATGGATCATAATGATATTAAATTAACAAAACTGAAATACCGAAATGGCCTTCTAGCACATATTTTTTCGATCCTCGAAGACGGGCATAATGCATTTAGAGCATAGATCAATACGATGCAGTCTGTTTATTCCATAACTCATGGCAATTAATGATATTCAGCTTCTGAATGATATACAGGAAAGCTATTGTTCAGCATTCTTTTTCCCTTACAGTAGAAAACGTAAAATATCTAATTATTCCAAATAATATATTTGTTTTATGGTTTCGATAATAAAGCCTATATTTATTTCAACCGTTTTTTTAAATTGCATCTTTACTAAATTGTAAGACGCGGTATTCCGGATTTCTCATTAATCCGGATCATCCCTTGCATTAATTGATCCGGATTATCGAGTTTCTACTGTAATGATAATAATAATAATGGCACGCTGCTCCCCTAGCCTCTAGCGATAAGCAATCAAAAAATGAATCCACTGAACAACGGACCCACTGAATCGGAAGTGAGACTGTTTCGCACTTAAAATTTACGATCTCTGCGCTGCCAGGTACCCAGGTCATGAATCTTGACTGTAACGGCGGTCGTCGCTCGACCCAATCAAATTTAATATAATTCAATTACCGCCCGATTGTCTTGATTAACTAGCCGGATAATTTATAGTTAGAGCGAAAGTAATATTTTTGTAATATTTAATGTATAAATAATGGTAGCGACCGCGTAACCTTCATATCGAAATTCGCCGTAGTCCGTCTAATTGATGGCCGCTCGTTAAGACGTTGCACGATTCTGAAAAAAACATGAACGCATTTTGAAACGGTTCCACGCCTCTCGTACACGACGCACGTTAAAACAAGAAGGGGAATTTCTGTCGAAAGTGAAGTTTGGGCAGTGAAAGCTACCAATATACAGGGTGTTTCCTAAACATGCGGAAAAAATTCAGGGGATTGTTCCTTGGACTATTCTAAGAATATTTTGTCCTTTGATGATTTTTGAAAAACCTCGTTGTTTCGAAGATACAGGGGAAACAAAATTTTAGATAATAACATTTTATTATGAAAATTTACATACAAATTTAACTTAACCTACAAAAACTGCTGAAAATGACCACCTCTAGCCAAAAAAACGAATTCAAATGAAAACCGTGTTTAATCTGTATTCCTTTACCATCTGAACTTATCAATTTTAAGTCGAAAAACTGGCCGTTTTTAGTAATTGAATGTTGTTAAACAAATTTAAAAATAAATTGTACCTACTTAGTAAACACAGTGCGGTACGCATTTTTATTTAAACTATTATTATTAATTTTAAAAATATGAAAAATGTTGTTCGCCCTGTATCTTCGAAACAAAGAGGTTTTTCAAAAATCATCAAAGGACAAAACATGCTTAAAATAGCTCCTTGGACTAGTTAGGCAACAATTTTTTCAAAACCAATTTGCTCCTGACAAATAAGTGCAAAGATTTTCGCAGGAGCACTTCATCTCAATTGAAAATTTTTCAATTATTTCTGTTTCAGAGATTGGGAGTGAAAACCTATAAAGTTTTTTAGGAATTTGTTAGTTATGGTTCATATTCATATTTAATAATAAAAATAATAACAGTTTTTGTTTGTTTCTGTAATTGCATTTCTAAATTAAATCAGTATAAATTTCAAATCCAGTAGCCCCATGGAAACACCTTCTGCCAGAAGAATATTTTCCACATCCGTAGTTTACAGGGCGTCCATGTAAGCCGGTGTTTGTTGCACGCTCCACAAACCGCCGGCACGGAGGAAGTGAGACGATATTTCGGTCTATACGAAACAGGTAATGTTACACTAGGAAGTGGGTTAGAAGAAGGAAATACCGTAATAGTTGACGGGCCTCCTCGCGCCGTTTAAGCCGCACCTGAAGTTGTATGGGCACACGCTGGCTGCGGTGTCGGATAAGAAGGAATCCATTTCCTCCTCAAACGTTCCTTTCATAACTGGGACATCAGGAATTCGTCAATTAGTCATCAGCGGGTAATTGATGTACGACGGCGTATTAGTAGTCCGGTCTATTTAGACATTCGAAGTTACATAAAGTCCCAACAAGCTGAATTTCTGTGAAGTTGTTCAAAACATAATTATAAACAATGTCTAAAAGTTCCCCATCATTCCCCTGTAAGGAAAAAATTTAATTCAAGGTAAAAGGTCAACAAAATGAGTTTTTCGCGATTTTCAGCAAAACGGTAAGTTTATTAAAAGTGCCTTTGACGAAAATTGTAGATGATAAAATTATCTATAAAAAATGTATCAATACTTTTTTTCTTACGAGCCACATAACGATTCAAAAAGTTATAAAAGTCGTTATCTAACTTTTTGAATCGTTATATCTCAGAAACGGTGGCTCGTAAAAAAAAGTATTGATACATTTTTTATAGATAATTTTATGATCTACAATTTTTGTCTTAGGTACATTCATGATAAAACTTACCGTTTTGCTGAAATTGGCGAAAAACTCATTTTTTGACCTTTGACCTTGAATTAAATTTTTTTGATGGGGAACTTTTAGATATTGTTTATAATTATGTTTTGAACAACTTCCCAGAAATTCAGCTTGTTGGGACTTTATGTGACCTCACTCTCATTTTTTGGTCTAAATAGACCGACTACAGTGCCAACGCGATGAAAAAATCTGTCAATTGACAGATTTTTTCTGTCAATTTACACTTTTAATCTGTCAATTGACACTTTTAAACACTTTTTATCTGTCAATTGGCAGATTTTTGGTGGTGTTCTGCTATTCGTCTGTAAGTTACGATATTGTAGCGTACGATTGACCTGTAACTGGCCGACTTACAGATTCGTAAATAGTGCAATTCCGGAATGGTTCCTGTTTCTTTCTCATTTACTGTGTCACTTTTGAACTACTCATCGAAAAACATAACCTTCAATCGTAAGATTTGATCATGGAATTTAATGTATTATAAGTGGATGGTTTTGATTTTAATTTGAAAATGAAAAGTTTGCGTTTGTTTCTTTCATCTAATGAATTGAAAACAGAAAAGAAAAAAATTATTAAGTTTATAGTACAGTAGTACCCCGGTTCTTCAATCTGAACATGTTCACAAACTGTTCATTCGGCATTTCTTCAATCTGAACATTTTCTGGGCATCCGGCATTTCAAGTGGATTCATTTGATCATGCAACCTTTTCCTTCCAATATTCATAAAGTTCCTACTTTAAAAGAATGATTTTCAGGTCATGTTTATTATTGAATAATGTTTCACCTGTTATGATTTTCGTCCGATAACAATCTAATAAAAAAGCCATATTATTTTTATTCATCATGAATTTCTCATATTAAAAAGTTGGTGTTCGTTCTAAAATAAAAAAAAACATTTAAAGTAACCTCACAATATGTCATTCGATAATGCTTCCGATCACCCGTCGAGTACTCGTAAATATTTAACGATTTCTGTAAGCTACAGATCCCTTAAAGAGCTCCAGAATTGCAATTTTTCTGTAAGCTTATGAAAAGTTACAGATTGGTTTACAGATTAAAGCAGAATACCACCATTTATCTAACAATTCAACAATGCTCAAGTTTGATTAACCGTTATCTTCTCTCTCTGTCTTTGCTCACGAGAATTCACGATTCTCTTTTTCTAAAACTCGTAGTATTTCATTATGCTTTCATATTCAATTGGAATGATATTTAGAGGGTTGACGGGGATAGCTCAGGGTGCAACAAAAATCCTTCAAAGGTGCATAAAAATTTGGTGAAAGTAAAACAAAAATTGACCATTTTCAGGATTTTGTTGCCAAATATTTTTTTTTGATAAAATTAATGTGCTCCATAATTTTGACGTGCACTGTATAATAGTTCTCCCAGGTGGCTCATTTGAGGAG
Source organism: Propylea japonica (assembly GCA_013421045.1). Classification (NCBI taxonomy): domain Eukaryota; kingdom Metazoa; phylum Arthropoda; class Insecta; order Coleoptera; family Coccinellidae; genus Propylea; species Propylea japonica. Next base: position 93,107,899 of record CM024240.1, read on the forward strand.
AAACTAACGTAAAAGGGAGAAACAAATGATAAAAAATGCTCTACTATTTATCTTCTTCGTAGAAATTAACATAATACCTAATTGAAAATTCATACCATACACTTTCCTTTTCATTTGGAGGAAGCTAATAAATTTTCTTCGGAAATATTCTAATTGGCTTAATTAATGGATGCATTATACTACTACCGACAACTCTCTAATTAGATTGCGAGCCGATAATTTAACAGAGTATATGATTATAAAGAAAAGTAAATGATACGACTTCTGTCATAAAATTTAATCGTTCGGAATAAAAGATAACTCGAGAAATCGGTTGTTTCGTCAGCGTATCGCAAAAAAACGAAAAACGCGCTTTCTTAATAAATATATACAGGGTGTCCCGTAAAGACCACGTCAAACGGAAACGGAAAGTAGATCAGAATGTGCTCTATCTGATGTGAAAAATCGTTCATATGAAAGTCTCACAGTTTTCGAGATATTTGACGTTTTATGAAAATGTTGAGTTTTTTCACTCAAAATGCTTTCCCTCTTGCGGAAGCTACAATTAAATACTTTTCGAATCAGTTTTTTTCCATAAATATTGTTGAATGATTACTTCAATTCATGTAATGAAAAATAGCACAAAATATTATACAGGGATTCTTAAAAAAAATTCAAAATTTTTGTTTTGAAGGAAGTGTTTTTTTGTACTTAGCTCTATCTGACGTGGTGTAAAAAAAAGACACTAGGCCTTTTCTGCATATTACGTTAAAAAGTTGCCCATTTTGTGAGGATTCCGAAAAGGTAAATTACAGGTGATAAACTTCTTCAAAAAAAAAAGATATTCGAATGTTTATCGAAAATGGAGCATTTCTGTGAAAAACTGATTTTTTCACATTTTCCACAAATACTTTCATTTTGCACTTCCTGCTGAAAATAATCAATCAACAAATCAATAAAAAGTTATTAAGATGCCATTCACTCACAGGGTTTTTTTATTTCTTTTTCTTTGCCTAAAGGACTCTCGAACATCGATATGATATGATGCGATTCAATGATTCAATCTTTAGATACTTAAGGTATCTATGGAAACGTCCATCTAGTGGAAGTTAATGCGTAACAGTATACTGAGTAAAATGTCATCAGAAAATGTTTCGTACACTGCAAGAGAATACGCCGACATGCACCTTATTTATGGAGAAGTACGTCTTAATGCTAGAGCAGCATCGAGGCTTTATTCAGAGCGGTACCCCAATCGCCGACATCCCAATTACGAAGTTTTTATCCGGACCCATAATGCAATTGTCGAAGGAAGAGTTCCTGGGAGTCGTAAAAGTAGTGGCCGGCCTTCGATCGTGGATGATGACACCATTTTGAATGAAGTCGAAGATAATCCTTCAGTATCAACAAGAATGATAGAGCTCATGACAGGCGTATCAAAATCAAGTGCCCATAGAATCCTGAAGAAACACCAATATCACCCCTACCATATTCAGCGAGTTCAATACCTACTACCAAGAGACTATCAAGCCCGAGTAGAATTTTGTCAACTAATGTTGCTGAAACATACAGAAAATCCCGATTTTTTTAATAATATCCTTTGGACTGATGAGTCTTCCTGTACTCAAAGCGGGTATATTAATCTGCATAATCTTCATAGTTGGAACATCGAGAATCCGCACAATATAAGGCAAGATAGATCCCAATATCGATTTACAGTGAATTTATGGACTGGAATATACGATGGAAAAATATTCGGTCCGACAGAATTGCCGCAATCGTTAAACGGCACCATCTATTTAAATTTTTTAAGGAACAGTGTACCCTTACTTTTAGAAGATGTACCACTGGAAATGCGACGCAGTATATGGTTTGAACACGACGGGTGCCCAGCACACTACAGTCGTCATGTTAGGGAATATTTAAACCAAACATATCCTCACCGGTGGATCGGAAGGGGCGGTGAAATTTCGTGGCCCCCTCGTTCACCAGACTTAAATCCTCTGGATTTTTTTTACTGGGGTTTTTTTAAAAAATGAAATTTATTCGAATCCCATGAGAGATGAAGCACAACTAAGGGACCGCATTCGTATTTCAGCAGCCAAAATAGCGGAGAGAAGTTTGTATGGTTTGAAAAGATCATTTCTGAAAAGATGCAGGGCATGTATTAGCGAAGGGGGTGGTCATTTTGAGCATTTGCTTTAATAACAATACTGAATTTTTATTATTAATATTTTTATAATGTTTCTTCACAATAGACTTGTTGATGTTGAAGGTCCTGTGCGTTATTACGTATATCATTGCAATTAATGAATAATTTCACTTTATAAGTAATTTAAGGACTAACTGACAATTTTCAAGAGAATTATTCAATAAGTTACAGCAGAATCTGCAAAATGAAAGTATTTGTGGAAAATGTGAAAAAATCAGTTTTTCACAGAAATGCTCCATTTTCGATAAACATTCGAATATCTTTTTTCTGAAGAAGTTTATCACCTGTATTTTACCTTTTCGGAATCCTCACAAAGTGGGCAACTTTTTAACGTAATATGCAGAAAAGCTCTAGTGTCTTTTTTTTACACCACGTCAGATAGAGTTCAGTACAAAAAACACTTCCTTCAAAACAAAATTTTAAATTATTTTTTCAGAATCCCTGTATAATATTTTGTGCTATTTTTCATTGCATGAATGGAAGTAATCATTCAACAATATTTATGGAAAAAAACTGATTCGAAAAGTATTCAATTGTAGCTTCAGCAAGAGAGAAAGCATTTTATGTGTAAAAATGCAACATTTTCATAAAACATCAAATATCTCGAAAACTGTGATACTTTCATATAAACGATTTTTTCACATCAGATAGAGCACATTCTGATCTACTTTCCGTTTTCGTTTGACGTGGTCTTTACGGGACACCCTGTATATACTTAGCGAAGGTTCTGAAATGACGTGGAAAAAAAATATGAGAACTAATGTTATCTGAAGCAACTTGAAATCGTTATCAATGCATGATTTAAAATATGAACAGATAACAACGAACATTATTTTTAATTATGTTACAGAAACTCCCAAATGAATAAAACTCTTTTAATCTGTTGAATGCTATTTTTACCATATAAAATCATTCATTCATTCTAAAATACACCATTCGAGAGTCGAAGCCTGTTATTATACAGGGTGTTTCATCATAAACTGGACCAACATATATATTCGTGTAAAGGACACCGGGAGAATCATTTTTGTCCTATATACAATATATCCCGTTTTCCAAGCATAAGCGAACGTTATGTATAACACTTAAAATAACGGTTTTTAGTCAAATCTCAGTATTTTTGGGACCTCTATTCAGAAAAGCTGACGAAACACAAAATGGCGGAAAACCTGAAATGTTCCTAAATTTTTTTCGGTTGTCAAATTGCATTTTATTGAACGAACGCAATTTTCTCAAAATTTCTGTGAAAAAATGTTTTCAAAAATCGAACAAATTTCTTTTTACATGTCTACAACGATGAAAAAATTTTATCCGAAGTAGATGAAATTTCGTACAACTGTAGTTCTTTAATTATCGATCACGAATATGAAAAAAGAATTGTAAAATATCAAAAGATTTCGCTACAACAGTCATTCAAATGTATCGTTCAGACCTCTGAAATAGTAACAAAAATTGTTTTGACTTTAGAGTCGAAATAATTAAATGATTGGTTTGTCAAAACATTCTGAAGGAATTTATTTTAAAAAAATTCAGTGAAACTTAGTTGGGACTCGAACCGACGTAGGTATTAAAAAGGAAAAGGAAACTGTTCTAAGGATATTGATATTCTTTGTCATGCAACTGTAGTGCGTAGTTCATAGAGTTTGACTGGTACTCGAATTTCACTGAATATAATTCAGGCAGTAATCAAACTAAACTCTATGAACTACGAACTACCGTTGCCTGGCAACGAATATCAATATCCAAAGAACAGTCTCGTTTCCCTATTTAATACCTACGTCGGTTCGAGTCCCAACTAAATTTCACTGAATTTTTTTTTAAATATTCATCTAGAATGTTTTGACATACCTATAATTTAATTATTTTGACTCTAGAACTCGAAACTATTTTTTTTCTTATTATTTCAGACTCGATTTCAGAGTTCTGAACGAAACATTTGAATGACTGTAGTAACAGAACCATTGGATATTTTACAATTCTGTTTTTATATTCGTGATCGATAATTAAAGAAGTACAACAATTAAGAACACTACAAGTTCTTCCGCTATTTTATATTTTTTTTTCGGTGTTCGTCAGCTCTTCTGAATAGAGGACCGAAAAATACTGAGATTTGACCAAAAACCGTTACACCAAGTGTTATACATAACTGAACACATTCATTTGAATCTTGCTCATGTAGAATGATATCGAATTTTTGTAATTTCACTCTGTTTGAAAATATTAATATTTCAGAATAGGTGTACTATATCCCAAAACTTCTTAAAGATTAATCTTCGATAATTTCGAAATTATAACGACGTGATGATAAGGAACCTCCAAGTTTCTGGAATATATGTAGGATAAAACCCGGATAGATGCCTCAGTTGGATAGATGCCCCATTTTCAAAATACCTAACTTCCGAAACACGTATCAAAAAATAAATTTTATAAGATTTTCATGACGTTTTTAACCGTCGGGTAAAAACGGCGCAGAAGAACGAAGTGAGTGGGGCCCTTAAGGTTTATTGTAAAGTGAAGCCGTTTTTCGCTAGTGTGTGCGATCATCTCAGCAGCGAACTTCACAAACATGCCAAACTTTTAGAGGTAGGTATTTGCCGCTGTATAACTTTTGAAGTGGTAATAAATTCAAATAGTTTTGTTTTCTTCTTAATTTATTAAAAACGTTCATGGGCATCTATCCCTATCGAAAAGGATAGTTGTCCTGATTTTTTGAGGTATAGGTGCCCCTTAGGACATCTAAACTAAAACCATATCTTCTTAGCAGATTTTCGATTCATTGTGTTATTTTGATTTTAAACTTGATTCCTGATCATTTTCGTTGAGACTTATTATTTAATTAACTTATCATGAATGTGTGGAATAATGTTTTATGTCAATATGAAATACATATGCAACTTTTCGTTTAATATATGCTTTTGAAATTCAATTAAAAATGCACAATTGTTGTTAATTCGATCCATGTTACGTACATAAAGTTGCTGTTTTAAGCATAGAAAATATCATTGTATTTAGTTGGGTTTTTGGTTCACACAGTATGAAGGGAATCTATCCCTCCCAGTATTTTCATGGTGGGGCAACTATCCATACTTGTAGGCAACTATCCCCAAAAAAAGGGTTCTACAAAAATCAAATTATTGTGCAATTTGGGATTGCTATGTCAGAGAAAAGTCTCAATATTCTAAATCAAATAATGGGGCTTCCAACACTCATAAAGTTACACATATTAAATCAATATTTTCAAAATATGAGGCAAATTCAAAAAGTGGGGCATCTATCCGGGTTTTCCCCTACAGGATAATTTCATCGTTTCTACCTAACCAATGAAAGTAAATAATCTGAAATTAAGGCGAATGAAGGGAAAATTTCACGGTTCCGTTCATACCTAACGATCATCAATTTAAATCGCGATTATTAGAACATTTCTAATTTCAACTAAGCATCCATAACGAATAAACGATTAGCAGTGCCTGTTGGCACTCTTATGACTGATTTCTGCAGTATTCCATTCTCCATACTTGGCATGAAGAAGTTGAAACAAATTGAGCCTCGTAACCCAATTTACATCGATAATAACAATAGTTCAACCTACTTCCCATTGTATTGCAATTCAGTTTGGTTCTTTGAGCGTTGTCATATGCATTATAGACTACAGGCCCGTGTTGAAAAAATTATGGGTCATTTGAACCACCAGGTGACCTATCTAGAACGATTAAAGAGCATAAAATAATAAGATTCAGCACTATGCCGTCACTTGTAAGCTGTCCAACAGTGTGCAGGTGAGGATTCGAAAGTACAGGTAGAGTGGGTACATTTTGGTCACATATTTTTGTACGGCATTCTTAGATCCGTGAAAAATAATAAGAAAACGCGTAGCGCCGTAAAAGAATGTGGAGCCACAAAGTCACAATTTTTTTTTTATTTTCGACAATTACCTGGGTAAATTTGGTTATTTGATTTTGTACGACATCTGTGTCATTCTATTTCAATGCTGCTTCTAATCCATTATTCCGCAACGCCGTATAAAAATCATGCGACAAGGGAAAAAAATCAAGGGTTGCAATCCCCTCTTTTTCCGTAGTCCAGGGGGTGATTTGATACAACATGAAATAAATTTATTTTGAAAGTATTTTATGCAAAGATAATATTTTTTCATATGCCGTACATTTTCGTTGGTCCAAATGGGAAAAAAAGAAAAAATCCTTTTATTTGTCCTAATTTTCATAGTCCTTTCGTGATTCTAGGTTCCTAGTTAGAAACTATGTTGAATATAGGTTTGTTTTCTATCCATTTATACCAAAATATAGACATATTATCACTGATAATTCCAAAATACAACATATTTTTGAGAAGTACTCATGACACTGAAGTTAGCAGATCTCCTTGTCGCATGATTTTGTACTGCAAACTTCAGTGTCATGAGTACTTCTCAAAAATATGTTGTATTTTGGAATTATCAGTGACAATATGTCTATATTTTGGTGTAAATTGATAGTATACAAACCCATATTCAACATAGTTTCTAACTAGGAATCTAGAATCACGAAAGGACTATGAACATCAGGACAAATGAAAGGATTTTTTCTTTTTTCCCATTTGGACCAACGAAAATGTACGGCATATGAAAAAATATTATCTTTGCATAAAATACTTTCAAAATAAATTTATTTCATATTGTATCAAATCACCCCCTGGAGTACGGAAAGAGAGGGGATTGCAACCCTTGATTTTTTCCCCTTGTCGTATGATTTTTGTACGGCGTTGCGGAATAATGGATTAGAAGCAGCATTGAAATAGAATGACACAGATGCGTACAAAATCAAATGACCAAATTTACCCAGGTAATTGTCGAAAATAAAAAAAAAATTGTGACTTTGTGGCTCCACATTTTTTACGGCGCTACGCGTTTTCTTATTTTTTTCACGGATCAATCGATGGTAAGAATGCCGTACAAAAATATGTGACCAAAATTTACCCACTCTACCTGTTCTTTCGAATCCTCACCTGCACTCAGTTGGACAGCTTACAAATGACGGCATAGTGCCGAATCTTATTATTTTATGCTCTTATATCGTTTTAGATAGGTCACCTGGTGGTTCAAATGACCCATAATTTTTTCAACACGGGCCTGTAGTCTATTATCGCGTTCTCAGAAGCATAATTTTCTACGAAACTTGTTCTCAGTCTTCAAAATTGGTTTAATGTGTGGGGTTGTCGTAGTTTATTCATACATTCAAATCACTTACCTACCTCTTCGATGCTGGCTTGTTGAAAGAAGAGGCGGATTATTATACTGCGAAAAAATTGATGATTCATCAGTTTTGCTATTTGAAGATTGTTTTATGGAGATGTTCGGAGTTGTTGCAAATAAAGTTTTGATTGAATCAAACCAAATATGGAATGATACTTTGGGAGTGTAAGTCGTAAAACGATTGAAAAAACATGCTATATTTCACACCTCATGACAAATAAGATGACCATGCATGCAAAAACATACCAAGATCTAAAAGGTTGGAATTCAACAGTCAAATCAAGTACATGACAAATATTGTTAACTAGCGACCCGCCCCGGCTTCGCACGGACATCACATTAGAAACCTCAAAATAACAGTACTTCTCCACTATTTAATGGATGTTACTATATATACATATAAACCTTCCTCTTGAAACGCATCAAAATCCGTTGCGTAGTTTCAAAGATTTAAGCATACAAACGGACTTAGGGACAGAGAAAGCGACTTTGTTTTATACTATGTAGTGATTAATTCTCTACAAACGACCTATTGACCACTTTTTTTCTCTAACCTACCGTTTCGAAAATATATCAAAAAAAATTTAGGAGGAGATGGAAAATGACATTTTTTCACCTTTTAATGAAAAGGAATCGTTCTCTGATCATCCGATCAGAAAGTTTGATATCTCATTTTATAGGTTAATCAATTCTCTACAAACGCCGTATTGACCACTCTTTTTCATAACCTATCGTTTTGAAATAAATCGAATAAACTTCTCTGTCTCTGTTCATCCGATCCTGTGATCAAATACTAACTCGAAGTCTTAGTAACACTCAGTTAAAAAAAAAACATCAAAATCATTTCAGTAGCTATGGCGTCATGCGCTTCTTGACACGATCACGCTAGATTTCCGCGGAAATGAGGTGTTTTTCCGCCGTAAAAGGTAGCCTGTGTCCGTGCCTAGGATCCTATCTTTATATTAATCAAGTCTTATAAAAATCCGTTCAGACGTTAAGGCGTGAATAAGGTAAACTTTTAAAACAAACGATTAAAAATCACTAACTTAATTAGTTTCTGCCTACTGCCTACGCCTTAAGTACGATAGCATGAATATTAATAGCCCATACCTTTTTCTAGGTTACTATCTATCCCCTAACTAAATTTCATCAAAATCCGTTCAGCCGTTTAGGCATGATAGAGCAAAACTCCCAGCAAAACCATAAAAAAAATCACTAACTCAATTTAGTTATCTGCCTACTGCCTACCCCCTAAAAACGATGGCGTGATTATTTATAGCCTATGACCATTTCTAGGTTATCATCTATCACCATACCAAATTTCATCAAAATCCGTTCAGCCGGTTAGGCGTGAAAGAGTAACAGACAGACAGACATAGTTACTTTCGCATTTATAATATTAGTATGGATTATTTGCAATTTCATACTCGTAGTCAAAATTTTGCTAGCTACCCTCAATAGTATACAGGGTTGGGCAAAAAACCTTGATAAAATTAATATAATTTAAATCAGAGACACGTGAATTGATATCGAATTAAAGATTCTTTTGTCAGTAAAATGAAATTAACCCTTTAGCTGCAACACCACCTAATTTTCTTTTTCAAGTGCAAACATAAGTCGTTTTTAGGCTCGTGGACATAACCATACTATATTTTTTTATTTAAGACGTATGATGTATGATTATTAGGGAATAGAAAAAACTCTATTCGCAGGACACTGGAATGCACAAAGTGGTACAGTACAATTGAATGGCCACCAAGATTACCCGACTTAACGCCACTAGATTACTTTCTCTGGGCTGGCGGCTGACTTATATTGAAGATCTAATGAAAAAGAGTGTGGAAGTACATATCAGTTGAAACCATCCGAAGCTCCACAGTTTCACCATAGACTGAGAGAATGCCAAGCTTAATTTGGAGGGCATTTTTAGCATATTATATACTACGATATTTTCGCTCGTAGATAGCACTAAGAATGTATTAATATTTTTTTCCTCCGACTTCGAAATAAGAAGTGATTTTAATGTGTACAAAATTGAGTATTAATGACCCATTTTAATACTCAATTTTTTAGCCATTTTAATGTGCAACCGTATACAAAGTATTCAGAAGCACTATGAGAAATGTCAAAACTCTACTGGAACATAGAAATTCCATTATGTTAAATGTATGTTTGTGGAAAATGAGAATGTATTTCAATCAAGAATTTATACACTATTCATGTTGAGATCGTCGGAAAAATCTTGTAATCAACACGGTCATTAATCTAGCGACTAATGGTCTCGAACTATTAACACGTTCGCTCTGTTCACACATTAAAATATCTTGACCATAAGTCGCTGGCTTTAATAACCTAGTTGATCAAATTGGTTTTCAAAGAGTTTTGTCTCATTTTCTTATAACCACACTGGTAAAATTTAAAAGAATAGAAAAATATGATTCCATCTGTCACGAGCTTTCAACGAGCCTACATACAACATATGTTAGCATTTGGAAAAAAATTTGCTTGGGTTGCAGAAAAACATTTCATTTTATCTTTTTTAAGTCACTGATGTGAAAGATATTTATTTTATTGAGGGTCAGCCTTTTATATTTGTATCTTAATAGGTTGGATGATTGCTGAACAAGTATGATTGCATTTTCATCTGAAGAAATTTTTTCGAATAGAAATTTTTTTTTTATATCTGTCAAAATAACCGCAGTTTTTGTTAGAATTATACACCTTGATAATAAATTATGCTGTTGAAAAATATCCCCTGAGCACATCAATAAAGTTATCAATAGATAACCATTTCTCAACATCCACGTCAAGGATTGATGTTCCCCCTGTGTGCATTTGATTTCTCTCAAAACTTTAGTATCTATTAAACTGCTTGATTTCGTTATACAAACACTCTGTTGAAACGATATTGAATTAAGAATTTACTTGTTTCATACAACCTCATTTGAAACCGTTAAATCCACTAAGTATTTCACACCACTATCAGAAGTTTCAATCAACCAGAAGCGGGTTGACTCAACCTGATATTTTTGATACCCAGATATAGATCTCTTTATTAATTTCCAAACAAGATCGGTTTCGGATAAAAATACTGAATTACGGACAAACTGTAACTGTCAAATACTTAAACCTACATTCGTCTTATTGTTTGTTGATGAAATCATTTATATCACGAGGCACAGATTTAATCGGTCGCTTTAATGAATATTAAAATGAGCTGGGTACACAGCGAGATATGTATCGCATGTTGCGAAATTCGTGAATTCTGGAATTTATGAACTTCATGACTCCATCCAGTATTCCGTTATTTTGTCAATTAAAAACTGAGCTTCGAAGTTTTAATTTAGTCGTTTGTTGCAGATAGTAGATGAGATAACACCCACAGAAAATATTTCTGTCCGATAAATAGTTTTCAGTTTGTGCAAAACAATAAATATTGGCGAGATATTTCGCATGAACGAGGTCGATAGCTTTATTGATGATTGATGTTCTCTGCATCTTTCGACTTTGAGACGTCATTTGTATGCGAAGTAAATGTAACTGCCTTTTTCTGAAACGACTACAACTTTTCCGATTGAAATTCAGAAAACGTAATTATGAAATTCAGAAAAGCGAATTGAATTTCAGAAGATGGAAATTGTAATTGAGAATAGTGAGGCGATATTCAGAATAGCCCATTTGAAATTCAGAATAAGAACTTTATATTCAGAAACACTAATTTGAATTTCAGAATAGGAATCTGAAATTCAGAAATGAGAAATTATAATTCAGAAATGAAAAATTGTAATTCAGAAATAGGAAATTGTAGTTCAGAATTGGTTCAATATATTTCAGAATCATTAAATATGTACGAATAGGTATATTAGTGAAATACAATTTCCCTTTTCTGAAATTCAATTTGCCGTTTCTGAATTACAACTTTCTTATCTGAAATTAAATTTATTATTCTCGAATTCAATTTCTATTTTCTGAATCACATATTTCTATTATGAATTTCATGTTTCGATTTCTGAAATTATTGAACTTTGATTTTCTGAATTACAAGGGTGTAGTAGACGGTTTCTTGACAACATTTGTTTGCTTCATTGAAAGTATTTTCGTAGTAGAATCTCATAAAATCCCATTTTGAAGTGTTCAGTATGAAGTTGAAGAAAAAGTTTATAAAACACTTCCATTGGTGGAACCCTGGTTAGATCTGGTTAGATGTTTGGACGCATTCGAACCAAAGATTGAATTTTGAGGTTCCATAATCATGGTAAAACACCGGTTGAAATAGTCACAAAGTGTAAAAAAAACGATCAAAATACAGACGGTCAACAAGACATAATATAAAGAGACTATTTATATCATGCCTTTATTGAGTTGAATATAAATAAGACCTATTTTTAAAAGGTTGTATCCTTATGAATGGTAATCAGCATAACTGTTTCTGAGACAATTAATAAATATGTATTGTCAATTAAACAGAAACCAAAAGAAACAAAACCAGGGAAAAGCAAGTGTGTTGCAACACCAAAAATGGAAATCATTTTAAGTATAAAAGAACGTGTTCACAAAACGATTTGCTAGACACTCAAAAATAAACGAGAGCAAACTGAACGAACGTTAGCACCCATTTAGTTGCAGAAGTACTCCTGCGTTTCTAATCTAGAGAAAATGTCACATATTCAAACGTACATCTGAACCATACATCATCGTTATGAACATGCGTTACATTCTAAACAAAACGGTGAGTATGGTTCTGTTCTGAATGTTTTGCTCTATAAAAGGCAACAATTTGTAGCTACATTGTGTGGCAGTCGGACGAAATTATGGCAAATGACATACTTGCCGCAGTTGCTAATGGTTGGACTTATACTGGCTTAATTAACATGCTGAGGTTATTGAGACTGAATATCTTTATAAGTACCGCAATTTGATGAATGGCACATTTTCGGGCTCGATTTTTGAGAGATTTAATTTGGTGAAAACCGTAACCTTGTAAGTTCAACCGTTTTCGAGATATTAGCGAAAATTGGAAAATGGCGTGAAATGAAAAGTTCTCATAACTTCTTTATTACTGGCGCTATGAACATGAAACGAAAACATTATACAGGCACAGCATTGTGAGGTGTGAGCTTTGCATTGACCAAAATGGACTTCACTTCGCACAATATTTATGAAAAATTTGTTATCTGTTCTTATCTATTAATCATTTGATGTTCACAGATTATCATATTTAGACAACCATTTGATTTTTCGTGTGAGAATAAAACTTTTGATGTTTTTTACAGTTCAATAAGAAATTTATATATTAAGTTATATATTTTTGAAAAGGGAAAAAAAAGACGGTTCCATCTGTTATTCAAATGCTTATGGTTCACATTTAAAAAACACAAGTTTGTATTATAACTTCGAAAAAAAACGCAATAAAAAAAATTTGATTACATCAAAGAATTCTACAAAAAAAGTGCCTGTATAATGTTTTCGTTTCATGTTCATAGCGCCAGTAATAAGAAGTTATGAGAACAATTTTCGCTAATATCTCGAAAACGGTTGAACTTACAAGGTTACGGTTTTCACCAAATTAAATCTCTCAAAAATCGAGCCCGAAATGTGCCATTCATTTCCTTCTAGCTTCAAGGGTTTCTGAGATCCCCTCACTAGACAACGAATTCGGGACACCCGATACATACTTCACACAGAGGTAGAGGACACTTTGCTGAATTCAAAAACACCCCACAAGAAAGGTCTCAAACGATTCGTTTGAATTATACAGGGTGATTTCCAGTTTTGGGTCATATTTTCAAAATGCTCTATTGGACGACGAATAATCACAAAATTCATCAAATTTGGTACTTAGGAGGACTGTATCAATCTCAACACAGCTGAGTTACAGATTTTCAGTTTCCAGGACCGGACAACCATTTTTCTGATATTATCGGAATTTATGAAAAAAACACCCTGTAGATGAAAAAGTCAATAAACCTGTCATGGCAGTTCAAACTACACTATATACTCTTCAATAAAGAGTAATAAAATCACGTGGCACACCTACAAATTTAGAGAAAAAAATATTGAATATGGGTACTCGGAGATAAATGGCCTAATTCACATGGAAAACCATAACCAAATGTATCAAAAGTTGAAGACAGGAGAATATTATCAGTTTAAATCCTCTCGATATTCAAATATTCCAATATTCAGGTAATTTTCGTCAGTTTCCAGGACCGGACTCTATTTTTCTGATGTTATCGGAATTTATAAAATCACCCTGTAGATGAAAAAGTCAATGAACCTGTCATGGCGTTTCCCCTCGATTCGCTTATTTCTTCTCCACTCGACCGCTCTCGCTCGGTCGGGCCGTTTTCCCTCATGTTCTCTGTTTCTCACTAGTTTTAAACACACTTAAACGCGTTTTATTGAAAAATCAGAATAGACGTTTTGTTACTGATCACGTCTTCTTTCCAAATCAATTTTTTTAATTTCAATCGGACGACCTCAAACGCATCCAGCTTTCCGCGAAAATATGTCCAAAAAAAATTCAAATGGTAATTATGTGAAAACTATTTATCCGACCGAATCCAATTTTGTCACACATGATTTGCACGTCAAAAGCTACTATCGTGTAAAGTTTCAGTTCTTAATATCGCAAAATGGCGGAGTTATGAGGTTTTTTCCGCTTTTCTCTAGTTTTGATTATTCGATCAGATCGTTTGACCCATCATTCTCTTCACAATGTAATTCTCTACAATTCATCCCATTGCAACGTTATCACTGCATCAATAGTTTCCAATTTGCAACGAAAAAACTAAAAGAACGCGTATTTTTGTTGTTTTCGTTAATAACAAATAAAAAATGGCATTTTCGTGTTGAGGACATGGTGGGAATAAACTACGGACTGTTCTGCTCGGAATGGCACAGGTGGCTTCCAGGTAGTATTTTTGTCAAGGAAATATCTCTATTGCTTGGCCTATACGTAGAAAATTCAACAAGATGTAAGAAGTCCAACTTTTCGCTGTTCGTTGTCAACTGAAAATAGCATCACCGGATGCGGTAGATTGAGACGTTTCCAAGTGCAAGAACAAATGCGCGATTTTTCCCCATGCAGATTCCTATAAATAGCCCGGTGAGTTTAACTTAACGAAAATATCCAGAAATTCGCAGACTTCACCTGCGGGAAGAGGTCGTTGTACCCTTTTGAAAGGAGAACACGTGAATGATGCTCTAGCTGCGTTGCCAGACAAAAAACATATTGCAAGGGTGGTCCAAAAAGTGTTAGATTCACTGCTAAAATAAGCTGTCGAGTGTTTGAATTACTCAACTTGATATTGTTAGGTTAATATTCTTAGAAATGATCATACAGCAGAGACTCGATAATCCGGATCAATTAATGCAAGGAATGATCCGGATTAATGAGGAATCCGGAATACCGCGTCTTACAATTTAGTAAAGATGCAATTCAAAAAAACGGTTGAAATAAATATAGGCTTTATTATCGAAACCATAAAACAAATATATTATTTGGAATATTTAGATATTTTACGTTTTCTACTGTAAGGGAAAAAGAATGCTGAGCAATAGCTTTCTCCTGTATATATTTCAGAAGCTGAATCAGTAATTGCCATGAGTTATGGAATAAACAGACTGCATCGAATTAATCTATGCTCTAAATGCATTTGCTAACATTATCCCCGTCTTCGAGAATCGAAAAAATATGTGCTAAAAGGCCTGTTCGGTATTTCAGCTTTGTTAATTTAATATCATTATGATCCATATGCTGTATCAAAGCTGTATGGTTTGGAGGTAGAAACATTCCATTCCATTTCACTAATTAATTATTCTTGTCTGACTTTTTTGTCTTTACCATTGTGCACTATTATATACCAAAAACGCCCGATCGTCGTCATAGAAATTGAGTTACGACAAGTTTAGAACGTAAACCACGTATGCAACGATGGGAAATTCGGATTATTGAGTCTTGCAATCCGGATTATGAGGACATAATACAATCTTGACGGCAATCCGGACTAGTAAATATCCGGATTATCGTTCTCCGGATTATCGAGTCTCTACTGTAATTGTAAATTTCGAAAAACCTGAAATAATGAGTCAATTCAGATTTGAGCTGACAAAATTACACTACAGTATAATTTTTTCTTGCCTACTACACTTTACTGTACTTTGGGGCTATTGAAATTATGATATTTCAATTTCTGTTCAGGTTCTTTGAAAAAATACGAACTTCAAGTGACAGAAATAATTTCCGTAAGTATTTGATGTATCTGAAATCACTCACTCTTATATTTACTGAGCAAAACTCTGAAAATTAGACAATATGCGAGTTTCTGAAAGATCATCAGCTTTTTCTCAAATTTCAGGAAAGTCTGGTTGTGATTATGCAATTTGTAGCACAGAGGTGATATTTATATCATTCTTTACTACGTGATTTTACTGTTAATGCTGTTTTGTTTTTTATAGATGTCACTTCAAGATGACAAACCGAATGAATGGAGAAAATAAAATTTGGTTCAATGAAAAAAATATTTGAGCTTAATTTTCAAAATACATACAAGCACTACTGTTATACGGTCCACGGGGCGACCTAGGTTTTTTCAGCCCACTTATTTCATATGTACCTATAGTCCGTTTGAGCCGTCGGTTTGCCATGACAATTTGGCATATTCCACTGTTTATATTCGAATTTTAGGTTATATTGTTTATTTTCTGTCAAATTGATACGCAAGATCGTCGGACGAGGCCGGGTACATTCGTTGACTTTGTTCATCGTTATGACAGCAAATACTGCCAACTTCAGACAGATGAACAAACGCCTACTATGCGCTCAAACTTTCGTGCACGGGCTATACATGAATATGGCACCCTGTTTACATTTTCCTTTACTATACCGACCTCGAAACACACTTGCTTTTTTGTTTGATACACCAGAAATTCTGTGAAGGCATATCTCGAAAGATTAAATATCACGCTCTCACCATCGAATGATCCAATGGTTAGATGCCATGCCTTATAATTCATTAAGTATTTCAGTTTCTTTATTCATGTCGGGGGCCCTATATACGCCAGTGGTATAATGAATGCGTTTATTAATCTAGCGATTAATTGTTTCGATCTGTCAACGTGATCTCTCAGCTCACGCGTTAAATATCTAGACCATAATCGCTGTCATGATTATTTTTTTTCTCGAAAATGTATTATTCAAGTCATAAGCCATCGACTCAAACCTCAATGAATAGAGGAAAAAATAGTATGTTTAAATTAAATATATGGTTGAAATATGTAATGGATATATCCTGTAATTCCATCAAATATTGATGAAATTATGGAATGTGTATCGCTGCAAAAGTTATTCTCCTGTTATCTTTCAGTGAAAATTAACATTTAGAGTAAAGTGCGACACAGATATACGAGTATTGTCTTCTGAAGAATGAGAGCAGAAGATTTATTTATCAAAATAAGAGATCTCCTGCAGAAGCTAGAGTTCTGGGCCACACTGCGTGAAAGCCTCCTGAGTCTGGAACAGCTCACAGAAATAGTAGTAAATATTTTTATGCGATGGGGAAATTATTTTCGTAGTTCTACGTGCGTTCACATTACATGAATATGTATGTATATGCAAACGTGTCGTGAAATTAATATCAAGAGAGTTGATCTCCGCAATGTATACCTGTGTACACAGTTTCTGCTATATTTACCTACTCTTCGTTAGTTCTTCTGTTTGAAGGATACCGAAGTCGGGTGTTTGAGCGGACAGACGACGTACAGGATTGCACTATTGTCTTTGCGATGTTGACTGGAATACCTGGAGGACGTGTGGTAGCTTCAATTATTCGAAGGAGGATCCGAAAAATGCGTAAGAATTAAAATTCTTCGTCATATTAAATGGGGTATGTTTAGAATATTGATCAAGATTTTTGCGAGCTGAATGGTTCACAAATAGGATGGCACAATTTAAAATGAAAAAATAGTATATTATTCGATGAGCGGTAATGCAGGTCAAACACACGCAGATGAATTTTGCATTCATCAACTTGGTCAATTTCTGAGATGAAGCGTAGTGCTCTGAATTTAAGTAGTTATTAACATTATACTTTATTGGTGCACAATTACAAAGCTGTCGGATAAATAGTTTTTGCACAATCGCAGTTTTCCGAATTCGACGTACTTTTGTCAAGAAGGTCGTGATACTCGGCTACTTGTCGGATTTGAATTTTTCAAAAAGCATTTTAAAGAAGAAATAAAATTCTTCAAATCGTTTATTCTCTCGATACCGACCGATAATGTTGAGTGGGTGAAAAACGGCGTCAAAACAGGAGCAAAAAGGCTTGAATGCATCAAATTAGTCGCGGAGTGGGAGTCGCCCGCTACGCGACGCGCGAAAAAAAAGGTATATACAGTTTTCCCCTCGCTTAGCGGCGACTCCCACTCCCCGACTAGTTTGATGCATTCGATCCTTTTTGCTCCTGTTTGACGCCGTTTTTCACCCACTCAACATTATCGGTCGGTTATCGAGAGAATAAACGATTGAAGAATTTTATTTCTTCTTTAAAATGCTTTTTGTAAAATTTAAATTCGACAAGTAGCCGAGTATCACGACCTTCTTGAAAAAAGTACGTCGAATTCGGAAACTGCGATTGTGCAAAAACTATTCATCCGACAGCTTTGTAATTGTGCACCAATAAAGTATATGTTAATAGCTACTTAAATTCAGAGCAACTACGCTTCATATCAGAAATTGACCAAGTTATGAATTTTCGAAAAATTGATGTTTTTTCCAGTCTTTTGGACTTTTCTCGGAAACTAATTACCTGCTTGAGACGTGTCACCTCTCATTTTTTTTGTTTTTGAATTCTCTACAAAAAGTGCCTAAACAGCTTTTCGATCAGATCAATACTTCACGTTTTTATAAGCGAAAAAGCAAAGTTTTGGATTTTTTTGGCTATTTTTCGCTTCTCAAAAAAAACCTAAGACGATTCAAGAGTGGAATTATCATGAAAAACATGTAGAAACTACCTATTGCATGACTGCACAGTCAGATTTCAGGTAGTATTTTTGTCACGAAATCGACCTTTCGATAGCTCTATTGCTTGGTCTAAAACAAGACTTCAGAGACTTCATCATTTCTGAAATAATTACATAAAAATTCGATTTATTTCTTAATTTCCATTTCTGAAATTATCGACTGAAGAAATACAATTAATTCAGTACTTGAACCTGATTTATTCGAAATAACTACTAGCGAACGTATACAACTAAATACTTCAAATTAGCGCTTTTAAATTCAACGCTTGTTTTCCTCTAATATTTCTGCATTATACAAACTACCATACTCGGCTAAGTAGACTTGTTTCAACATTCAGCGCACATGAGAGCGAAAAAACGAGACAAATTCTTTGTACACACCGACAGTTTCGATGATATCACTCGCTAACGTGCCAAATTACCAATAATTTCCCTCGGTTATATGATTACGCACTACTTTCGGTGAAGCCGTCGACTTTTACTTCACAGAGTTTACCGAAACCAGTTCGTTAATTGTATCGAAAAATTATATCGACAGGTTGACCAATTTCTCCTTAATATGGTCATATTCAGAAAGTTATTAGGAGTTGCTAGCCAACTTTGTGGTGTATTTCTAAATGGTAATCAATGGGCAGTTCAGGAAACCCACTGGTGTGGTCATATTCGACGTTTTATTTAATTTATATTAATTGAATTTTTTGATTGAGAGCCTCAAATGATAGGAATTTCGAGGATTAATGGATTGGGCTGTTTACAGGACTACAGTGTTTCACCGTTGAGAATGAAAAAAACTTACTTGCTCTACCACAATCTTTTTTCAATGTAGACTCATTGAATTCGCACATATTTTATAGTATTTTTTACAATGAAATGAAGCTTTCCTTATCAAATAATTAATCAATTAGAAGAAAATATATTATATACAGGGTGTCCCATTACTCGACGTCAACCCGGAACCGGGTGAAAAGGCAAGTAATGCTGGTTGTCAGAAAAATATAAAAAAAAATCTAAGTTGCGCATTTAAAAAAACACGCAAAAAACCACACCCTGTGACAGTCTTTTCGCTCCTGTTGCCACAAATATCAACTTTTTCCAACTTTTTTTTGCTGTGTAACCTGGAATAATGCTTGTCTAAACTGTAATCAAAATTTTGATACCAGCTGATCTAGGTTTCATAAAATAGGGCTTACTTCTCAAAAAAAAATTCGAAATAAACAATTGCCTAGTTTCAACTGACTGTATTGAAAAAAAAAGTACTACGTAGGTTTGGCATGTTTTTTCAAAAGTTGGCGCATTTAGTGAGGATTCCAAAATGGTATAATACTGGTTTAATTGTAGCTGCCGTAGTTCAAATTTATTTTCGATTGCCTTTAAATACACTTTTTCGTTAACTGCTTCTCAGTAATAGAGTCCAATGGATTCAAGTCCGGTGAACGGGCCGGCCACAAGATGGACCAGAACGTCCGATCCATCTTTCCGGGAAAAAATGATACCAGAAAAAAAAATTTTTAGAGAAATTTCTCCGGAAAAATTTTTTCTGGAAAAATTATTTTCTCTGGAAATTTTTTTTTCTGATAACATTTTTTCCCGGAAGATGGATCGGACTTTCTGGTCCAATCTCGTGGCCGGCGCGTTCACCGGACTTGAATCCATTGGACTTTATTACTGGGAAAGCAGTTAACGAAAAAGTGTATTCAAAGGCAATCGAAAATAAATTTGAACTACGGCAGCTACAATTAAACAAGTATTATACCATTATGGAATCCTTACTAAATGCGCCAACTTTTGAAAAAACATGCCAAACCTACGTAGTACATTTTTTTCAATACAGTCAGTTGAAACTAGGCAATTGTTTATTTCGAATTTTTTTTCTGAGAAGTAAGCCCTATTTTTATGAAACCTAGATCAGCTGCAATCAAAATTTTGATTACAGTTTAGACAAGCATTATTCAAGGTTACACAGCAAAAAAAAAGTTGGAAAAAGTTGATATTTGTGGCAACAGGAGCGAAAAGACTGTCGCAGGGTGTGGAATTTTGCGTGTTTTTTTAAATGCGCATTATTTTAAAATCATGCAACTTAGATTTTTTTAAATATTTTTCTGACAACCAGCATTACTTGCATTTTCACCCGGTTCCGGGTTGACGTCGAGTAATGGGACACCCTGTATATAATGACGAGAAAATATCGAGATCCAGAACTTCAGATCAAATGGCAGTGGGGAATATCCAGTACCAGTACCATTCCTACAAGGAAGTTTGTAGGTCACGATGGACACTAGGAACACCCATGGAGGGAAACATTCGTAAGACCGATTACCAGAACATCAACCGAGAAATTCAGGATCAAGAAAGGAGGGACGAACAACCCGAGGCCTAGGAGAAGAAGAACACCGAAAACCTCAGAGTTCAATCCCCTTGATACTTGCTATCCAGGATGAGTGAATGTTCCCCTTAGCAGGGAGTGTGATAGCCAATTGCTAGGGGGTGTGAGAATTCACACCCTTCTTTGCTAATAGACTCAAGTCGATAATAATGATTTAGATATATTGAAAAAAATATATAATTGTAAGAAAGAATCTAAATTTTAGACTGACAAAAGATATTGATCAATATGTTCACTGTTGATGTTTAAGACCACTTTCGGCTGAATATTCACTTAAAACAAGAATTCAGATTTATAAATGACTAGCGACTAGCTTCGCATGGTAATATCTTCGAAAATAAAATATTCACTTAAATCATACGTCTGAATAGTCTGAATTTTTGTACCTTCATACCTTATAAGTTAAGTAGTGTGATGAAATGTCGCTAAGTTTCTATCCAAGTAAAACTGTTAAATAAAGACAGTTGCATCAAAATTTTATCATAAATTCCCTAAATTATGGCGCCTACCGACCCTCTAAGTTAGAAAAGTGATCAAATACTAGCTTGAAGTCTTATTACCACTCAGTTAAAAAAAAAACATCAAAATCATTTCAGTAGCTATGGCGTCATGCGCTTCTTGACACGATCACGCCAGATTTCCGCGGAAATATGGTATTTTCCCGCCGTAAAAAGTAGCCTGTGTCCGTGCCTGGATTCTATCTTTATATTAACCAAGTCTTATAAAATCCGTTCAGACGTTAAGGCGTGAATGAGGTAAACTTTTAAAACAAACGATTAAAAATCACTAACTCAATTAGTTTTCTGCCTACTGCCTACGCCTTAAGTACGATAGAATGAATATTAATAGCCCATATCCTTTTCTAGGTTACTATCTATCATCTAACTAAATTTCATCCAAATCCGTTTAGCCGTTTAGGCATGATAGAGCAAAACTCCCAGCAAAAACCATAAAAAAAATCACTAACTCAATTCAGTTTTCTGCCTACTTCTTACTTCCTACCCCCTAAGTACGATGACGTGATCATTTTGATCTTATATCCGTTTTTAGGTAACCATCTATCACCATACCAAATTTCATCAAAATCCGTTCAGCCGTTTAGACGTGAAAGAGTAACAGACAGACAGACAGAGTTACTTTCGCATTTATAATATTAGTATGGATTAAAGATTAATTCATATAAAAATTCAGTTGAATCATTAAATCCAACTTGGAATCTATTAAAATATATGGAACTAAGAGAGATCTACAGACAAGGAAACTAGAACACGAATATCAGTTGCGAAGAGTTATCTGTTATTCTCGATTTTCTGTTTAATGATGTGGTTTATTCCATAAACCTTTTTTCATCTAACAGTTCTATCAGTTTTTCGATCGGATAAGTTATAGGTTCATAAACCCCAAACAGTTACAGCAACCATTAGTCGGTAGAGATGAAAAAGCCGATACAACAACATCGACTTTCACTGAAATGTGTGACTGATCAGACAGAATCGCGATAAAATCCGAGAGTTGGACAAAAAATTGTTGGTTTATAGAGTTACCAGAAGAAAGTTACTTAGCGAGACGAACTGTCTTGCCGATTTTGTGTCAACTTCATAACTTCCACTCTCTATCGAGAATGTTGTTACGAAAGTTACGATTGTTAGAGCAATAGTGTAACATTGTACGACGTCAATTTTGTGTCGCTGATAAAAACGCAGGTGGAATTTTTTTTATTCAAGCAGATTGAGGAAATCCCGATTTCGAAAACATTTTTGATGTTCACTGACGATCATATTACACTCAAGGATAATTTTTGCAATGGTCACTAAACTGGTGAAATGAATGAAAAACCTTGTTAATCCTTTGAAAAGTGCAGTCAAGGAATTGAAAGGGAATAATCGTAATACAAAAAAATCAAGGGATGGATGTTATAATATATCCGGATTTATAGCGTCCTACGCCTTCCGGTTCCTACTCTCCAAGCCTTTCTATCTTGCCAGTCCCCTGGAGGTAGATTTCGTTCGGACATAGCTTTTTCTATTGCCTCAAACTATATTTTTCGGGCCCTCCTTTCTTTCTTCTTTCTGGTGGTGTCCATTTCAGGATCATCATTGGTAGATGCTCGCGAACATTCTTTCTACATGCCCGTACCTTATCAGTTGTCTTCTCTGGATTTCATCTATGATTGTTCTTTCGACTTGCATGATATCTCTGATCCTATCATTTATTATTTTGTCCATTCTGGATTTTCCTGCAGCTCGTCGCCAGAAATCCATCTCGAAGGCCAAAAGTCGACGTTCTACACCCTCAGTTAATTGTCACGTCTCCCACCCGAATAGCACTATACTCTCAAAGATCGATTTATATTTTGGGATGTTTTTTCTACCGCGATATGTTTTTGGACCACAATATTGAGTTCAAATTAGGCTAGGTTTTCGTTTCATTCACAGAAAGTCTCCACTTATCGAATTCGACGAAGAGCCTTGTTGTCATAAATTCTAAATCTTCCTTGTCTTGGGCCACTACCACCTGACCGTCTGCAAAATGGAGAGTGTACAAAGTGTAGTCTGTAATTTTATTTTGGTGATTCTTGTGTATCTTAATGGTCACTCCTCTTTTTGTTATCTCATGCTTCGCAACACCAGTGTAGGTATATTTGTACGTATAGAGCAAGAGCCCGTGAACCCCAGACCTTCGTTATTTTATAAAAGCTGAAAACTTGTCTACGCATGCTCCCAACACAGGTAAGAACGATGGGCCATTATGAAATTTGGGTTACCCTGGCTTTGGCAGATAAACGGTATTAAAGGAGTGTAAAATACTGATCTAATTTCGTCAAATTATAAAGTGTGATTTTTTGATATTACCTTCACAATATCAGTAATAATTAGATAATGTTTCCTCATTAGCCAGACATTTTTGATAGTGCTAACCCTTTGCCAGACAAGCTTATAGTTTAGCTGCAGGTGCAAGCGCGAGACAGTATTTATGAGTGGGTGCGAGTGAGACGGCATGATTATAATGACTTATTCAAATAAATTTTTTGGTACAGATTTATATAACTAATCATTTGAGTGAATCTCAAAAACATCTGAAGAAAAGACAATCGATGCTACAACTAAATAAAAATTGTTAATAGAATAAATTGAAATTTTTAACAATTTTATTTAGTTGTAGCATCGAATGTCTTTTCTTCAGATATTTTTGAGCTTCTCTTAAATGATTAGTTATATAAATCTGTACCAATAAATGTATTTGCATAAGTCATTATAATCATGCCGCCTCACTCGCACCCACTCATATTATACTGTCTCGCGCTTGCACCTGCAGCTGAACTACTGGCACAGCGTACTAACTTATATACATATCAAATATTGTCGTATTGTATTTTGCAACTACGAAGAGTGGTTCAATTCAAGACATTTCAGCTCAAGACGAGAAATGAGCAGAACTAATCTGTAAGTGTTTATTATTGATCAAATGTTGGATTCAAAATAAACACAACCAAATAGAACAAATTGTTATCTGGTATAATAATAATATTTTCTGTCAGTGTAATTTCCAACACCAATGCGACCTGGGATGCCAATCATTCTTGGATGGACTGTACATTGGGATGATATGTTACGAAAGGATACACTCACGATACACAAACACCGGTATGCCAGATTCGTGGTCTAAACTCGTCCGGCGCGAGCATCTACGTCATTGGGAGAATATTAAGGAACAAATTCTAATCAATTCTCTCTCTCTCTTATCTCTCTTCTATCACGCAAATGCTATGGAAATGTTCCCAGTGACGTCACTGGGTATGCGCGTCGGCATACCGGTGTTTGTGTATCGTGGATACACTCTATTCGTAATGTTTCTAAACGTTACATATTTTCCTGCATAGAAACAACACTGATCTCAATGCACTGGATGGCCTCTTTACGCTGTTTTATTTATTTCCTGAGGAAACGACAAAAGAGTACCTTTAGACTTACGTATGACAATCTGATGACTCGGATAACCCGGGAGAACGGAATAGCATGTTCAAGTTTTTCAAGAGGACGAGGCATTTGATATTGTGCGAGTCTATTTAAAGTGTTATATCTGTGAATGGTATCTTAGAAAAGTTGCAAGTTTTCATAAATTCCTTTCTCTAACCTATTTCTGAATATGTCTGTATGGAATTTCAGATTGGTAGATACATAATTTTATGTACTTTATGTTTCGATTTTGTTTGAGTTCTTTTATCACACCAAAAAAATGTCGAAAATATGAATATTATCCTTCGTCGTAAGCTGATTTTAAGATGCTAATCGAAGTGCGAGTACAAATATACAATGAAATATGCGATTTAACCCCTTCATACTCCATCTTATTGGGATTTCCGAATTATCAGAATGATTCCAATAAAACACAAACAACAGAAATCCTCAAACGTAACATATAGTCCGGTCTATTTAGACATTCGAAGTTACATAAAGTCCCAACAAGCTGAATTTCTGTGAAGTTGTTCAAAACATAATTATAAACAATGTCTAATAGTTCCTCATCATTGCCCTGTGAGGAAAAAATTTTATTCGAGGTCAAATGACAAAAAATGAGTTTTTCGCGATTTTCAGCAAAACGGTAAGTTTTATCATAAAAGTACCTCAGACAAAAATTGTAGATCATAAAATTATCTATAAAAAATGTATCAATACTTTTTTTCTTACGAGCCACCGTTTCTGAGATATAACGATTCAAAAAGTAATAAAAGTCGTTATCGTCATAATATGCAAACGTTTCCACGCCACCTATGAGGTGGCGTACTTAGCGCGTAGTTATAACTTTTTGAATCGTTATGTCTCAGAAACGGTGGCTCGCAAGAAAAAAAGTATTGATACATTTTTTATAGATAATTTTATGATCTACAATTTTTGTCTGAGGTACATTCATGATAAAACTTACCGTTTTGCTGAAAATCGCGAAAAACTCCTTTTTTTTGACATTTGACCTCGAATAAAATTTTTTCCTCACAGGGGAATGATGGGGAACTTTTAGACATTGTTTATAATTATGTTTTGAACAACTTCACAGAATTCAGCTTGTTGGGACTTTATGTAACTTCACTCTCATTTTTTGGTCTAAATAGACCGGACTAATAACTGAGGAACTATCTCCGATCAGAGCCATAAAATTGGACCAAGAGGATTTACTTGTCACGGTGAAAAGCAGGTAGGAACATTTTTGAACGATGTTATATTCCACATTACATTAATGGCATAATTATGAAGTCTTTTCCAATAAAAAAATTGAGAAAAGCCCTGAGTAGGTGCTTTTGAGCGCTCGTTCATTGGTGGAGCAATAATGCTATTATCGCAAAATTTTGTATAGGCCTTGAGATTCATGCTAAGTACATATATGAATGCAAGATCTCAGTACGATCGGAATTATATTCTGGACATGATTCAGAAACTGAAATATGAAAAAACTTGACAATTAGATTGTTTTTTCAATATTCCAATTGATATTTCTATGGATCTGTAAGCAATATGGCCACAAATTAGGCTTATTATGAGCATCTTGAATGTGGTCGCAAAATTTCATCTCGATTGGTTTTGTTTCGTCTGAGATATTGAAGAACGAAAAATTTGAATTGCCATATTTTATGGAACACCCTGCACAATTCAGCTGGTTAACGAACTGAACCGTGGCATATAGGAACCGAACTCACCCTGAAAATCTCAAGTCTCTAGGACAATCCCTTCGAAAATTTTCGTGCTTACTGCCGGACGGCCCCACGAACAGAATTGAATTTGACCACGAATTCGTCATCAGGGAGTCGAGCCTTATCGTTTGAAACCATTTTCGGCTCAAAAGTCGAAAATAACAGACTTTTGGGCAAAACGATATAGCGCTCAATTAAGTAGAATGAGCGTTTAAAAAGATATTACAAACATACAGGGTGTTCCTAAATTGAACGTACAAACGAAAAGGGGAGATTCCTTAAGTGAGTTTAAGAAAAAAAAGTCCCATAAACATGGGGTCGCAAACGTTTGGTTTTCGAGATACAGGGTGTTAAAGTTTTAATCAAAAACACGTGTTGATTATACGAGTTTATCGAATCTTTATGAATCATCGCTACAGATCCGAAAAATTTCCATAAAAACTGACACTGAATTCATTCACCACAGCTTACAAAGTGGCCTTCCATCATAATTAGGATTTTCACGAGGATTTCGAGAGAATCGTTCAAAATTTTTTTTCTCGAAATCGTTGGTAAATACGACGAAACTACAAGAGACCGAAAAGTTTAGTAACAAAGCTTCTTTTTACATTTTTTCAAATTAACAGTTGCTCACCAAAAAAAAATTCTGCAGAAGAACAGGTGGCAGTGTTCCAGAAAAATATCACACTGTAGATCTTCTATCGAAATTGCCATGTCACGTGGTGAGAACTCTCAAATGTAATATCTATGCCAAATTTCAGTTGAATATCTTGTGAAGTGTAGATACTATGAGAAAAAAACTTGAAAAAAATTCAAACTTCAACACTCTGTATCTCCAAAACGAAACGTTTGCGACCCCATGTTTATGGGGGACTTTTTTTTCTTAAACTCACTTGAGGAATCTCCCCTTTTCGTTTGTAGGTTCAATTTAGGAACACCCTGTATATAGTCCGTTCACGAAAGGTTGAGCACATAGTAGGCGACAGGCGTTTCTTTATTTATCTAAAGTTGGCAGTATTTACTGTCATAAAGTAAAATAAATTCAACGTTGCCGAATGTACTCGGACTCGTCCGACGAGCTTGCGAGTTATCAGAGAACTCTATGCAATATTGACAACATTGCGTATCAATCTGACAAGAAAATAAAGAACATAACCTAAAATTTTAATATACACAGTGAAATATGTCAAATTATCATGGCCAACCGACGGCTCAACCTTTCGTGAACAGAGTATAGCTTTTTTTTTTACTGCAACACACTTATCGAATGAAGAAATGGAAGTGATTGTAAAAAAATAAATTGATGGAATAATTTTTTGGATTGAACTATGATACATTGATGAAGAACGGGAACATTGTCCCATCCAAGTGAGTTACCTTCATGCCTACCCATAGCATGATCATTACATCTAAATATTCGTTTTACGGTAGAGCAGGTAGAAGTAAGGGAATTTGAATATTTATATCGTGGCAAACGTATTATTCATCATGATCATAATTCCAAATTGTTAGGTAGTATACTGCCGGCATATAAATTGCAATCATTCTAACGTATAATACGTTCCATCACGTAGGCTGGTAGGTATTCTTGTATGAAGTAATTAACTTATCAATATTCAATTAGCCATTCGATCTAGAAAAAAGTTTTCGAATAAAGAGTGCGTCAGTCATCGAAAGTGATATTGCAGTCGCGATTACATGCCATTATGATTGATGTCGAATTTTTAATTATAGACTGTACGACACGATAGCCATGTTTATCTTGTGTATCTTGTGAAACACAATATTTTTTACTACTAATCGAATTTTGGCAGATATTTCGTAGTAGAACAATCGATTTAACTGGGATATGTGTACCGGGTTTTTCACTATAATTTGACCCCCCCTTTAACTTTGTTACTGAAGTAGATACAAAAAAATGTTTCGTATAAAAGTTTCACGAAATCAACTGAGGTTTTTTGATATGAGTCCAGAAACTGAAATATGTACTGGGTGACCAACATATTGATGGCAACTTCATTTTTTCAAATGGAACACCCTGTATATTTTCCCATATTTGGTTAGCTCTTTTTTCCCCGATTTGGAATATGTAACATATGTTGGTCTATCTTTCCCATCCTGAGCACCACAGAGTTTCTAATTTCAATAACCATCTGGCATTGCGTTTTGGAAGTTCGTGAATATTTAAGTGGCCAATTTGATCTTTGGATTGGTAATGACGTACCCATTTTATGGCCACCAAATAGTCCCGATTCAACACCGTTGGACACATTTTTATAGCCGTTCCTGAAGGAAAAATTTACTTCAACAATAATGATAATCAATGAAAGCGGAGAATAATATTAATGATATAAAATCAACCAATACTAAACCCATGATTCGAAACTAATCCCGTCAACGCACAAAGATTAAATTGATAATATTGTAATGATTGGAAACAAATTTTGAAGCTTTAATTATTTCTGACTTGAATCAGAGCCATAATAATGCTTTCAAAAATAGTATGAACAACTTGAGACAACTATATGATGAACTATGTGTATTGAATTAAGGTGGTCATTTTGAGCAATTTCATTAGTTTTTAGTTTACAAATTCAGCTTGTTGGGACTTTATGTAACTTCGAATGTCTAACTAGACCGGACTATTATTATTGCAAAGAAAATGAACAAGCTGAGAAACGAAACGAAAACGAGATATCGGCTAATTTTTCGGACGTTCTTTTTCGATTCGAGTCCGTATCAGTAGGATCTCAATTACATTCAGAATTATAGCTGACGGTTGAAGATCGCACACGGGCCCACGAACATCAGGGAATGATGAATTACACACCGCGGGAATCGAATTTCGTAATGCGGCCAGCCCGCCGCCCGCTATCAGTACCGGCAGATTATGTTGCAGCATCATTGTCGATGAGTTCAAGGCTGGAAAAATCTAGATATTGCGCTCACGACCGCTGCTGCAATGGAGGAGGAGGAGTGTACCAAATCATCAACAGTTCACGCATAATGAATATCGAACATGTATGGAATGATTGCAGGACGTGGAATCGTATTGTGTGCAATACAAAAAAAAAGGTTATTCGATGCGAGTAAATGACCCGCGTTTTTATTCTCTCTCTCTTTTTTTTAATGAATTCATACGAATATTTTCCCCGTCTAATTTCCACCAATCAGAAAGGCGCAACTCTGAATAGGGATGTTGACTCATGTTACGAATTCATATGAATTGAGGTTTTCCTCATAGAAGGAAATTTTTGCAATCCTAAAAAACATTTTAGTGATCTTACTATTCTCGTTGAATTAAATAAAGCTGATTCAAATTATGTTATTTATTATCAACTATCACGTGACTGCGAACGCCAATCAGAGGTAATTGACGTCACTATGCCGTATTGTCATTACAATTCGAATGTTCGGTGCTCAGATCAACAAAATACATTCATAGGCCGGGTTCCACAAAACTCCAATCACCTTGATTATTGAAATGTCATCAGTTCTCTGTAATTTTCAGTTCATTTTTGACATAAACCATCGACTTACTTCAAAACGAACCATTTGATTCACTACCTCACTAGTAAGGTAGGAGATAGGATTCATCAAGGATAATAGTAGTACTTAACGAAGATTGATTCCCTGATGGTCGCAAGTGTCTTTGTTGAAAACAAAGATTTTTGTGCAGTGGAACGTAGAATTGTTCTGTGTAGTAACTGATATTTATTATTACAATAAAGTCATTCAGCTTTTATAGTCCGACATATTCATTTTGTTAAGGTAAGGTAGCTCCATCGGAGTGCTCACTTGCAGCGGTCGGCAACTGGAACGTATGTGAAAAATATGTGACAAAAAAAAAACATTAAAATCAGTTAGTCGAATTTTGTATGTCAGCCGATACGTTCGCTAATCGCTCCGCTCAACTTACTAATTTACGCTTTGCTATAGAAATTTTTCGCTAAAACGTGAATTCAAATATTCACTATTACTCTTAGACGAGTAACGCCAAATACTTGTAGTTAAGTGCTACAAAGTGCTATAAAAACGTTAAGAACTCTACGTGTAAAGACTTTGTGGTGAACCTCTCTCAAGAATATTCCAGAAACTCCAAGAAAGAAGATCACTGAATAGGCCTATTCAAAAAGACCATCCCAGCAGAACTTCTGGAGGACCACGTAAGTGGATACCGGTGTTTTCTTTCTCTTTTATTATCGGTCGCCTTGAAACAGAAACAAGAAAATAGTCAATTACAGTCCACTTTTAGCTTTCCAAAATCTTGAGCTATTTTACTGCAACATTTGATCCTTCGAGCCTCATATTTTGTTTTTTGTTTCAAATTTTGTACAAATTTCTGGTAGAAATTCACTGCAAATGCACACAAACTCGCTTTAATTCAATTCCGCATATTTTTTATTAGATTCGCTTGATCATTTTTCATATTTTTCCGCTAGTTTCCTTAATTTAAGGACGCATCTGACCTTGAGAGATTTCAAATTTTGAAATCTATCAAAGTGAGGAATTTCCAAATTATTAGTTTCCGCCATATTACCGCTAGACACCGCAGGTGGGAGAAAGCAGTGTCTGTCCCCTCTACATCAGTTTGCGCAATAAACGAAAATTTATTCTTTGCGACTAAGAGCGCCCTCGCATTCAATAATTATTTTCACTTTACATTGTCATTTCTGAGTTTGTTTATACTTTCAATATGGACAAAATGAAAAGATATAGGACGTATCGTAACACCGCAATTAGTGATATACACACTTTATTTGATTTATCACAAAGGGCTAGGTCGGATAAAACTCTTTGTTCTTTATTTAGAGTGAGAAGTGAGGATATTCAACAAATTTACGATGATTTTCATAAACAACATAACGCAATTATTTCTCTGGTATTAACAGATGAAGAAGCGGACGTTGAAAAGGAAAACGTGATACGTGAGGGTTTTTTATCAGATTATTACACCGTTAAAGCAGCGCTAGTTGATTTATTCGATGATACAGGGTTGAGTGCAGTGAAAACTTCAAGTAATTCAAGTTCATCTTCTTCTAATGTTCGGCTTCCGAAAATTGATCTTACGAAATTTGATGGTCAATTCAAAAACTTTGCAACTTTTCATGATCAATTTAATGCTTTGATTCATAAAAATAAAAGTTTAAGTGACATAGAGAAATTTACGTATTTAATATCATCTTTGGAAGGACAACCCTTATCGCTTATACGATCTATCCCACTCACCGAAACTAATTATACACAAGCATATGAAGCAATTGTATCTCGATATTCTAATATTCGTCTCAGAGCCCAAAGTCATTGGGTTGAAATTGAAAATTCTCATAAAATAAATGCTCAAACGCCAGGAGCTCTCCGAAAACTATTAGATACTTTTACTGAAAATTTAGCCGCCCTAAAAACGTTAGGTTTTCCAACTGAACAGTGGGATTTTGTTATGTTAATGCTGCTTTTAAATCGTATTGATGTTGATACTGTTACCAGATTTGAAACGGAACATGCTTCTTCTGAGGTTCCTCAATATAATAAATTAATTGAATTTTTGAATAAACAGTGCATTGTTCTATTGGCTTCTCCGCAAATAACACGTAATAAAAAACCGCTCCCAATACAATCACAAATGAAGGTTCCCCGCTCTAATGCTTTTCATATCCATAAATCGCCAGCTATTAACTGTATTCTTTGCAAAAAAGAGCATTCGCTTTATACATGTTCTGCCTTTAAAAATAAATCAATTGCTGATCGCTACAACTTCTGTAAAAGTTCTCATTTATGTTTCAATTGTCTAAGTAGCGCTCATACTTTGAATTCATGTCGTTCCACTTACCAGTGTAAGAAATGTAACTCTAAATATCATCATACATTACTTCACCATGACAGGGGAAGTACTTCGCAAAATCGGGACGGATCAACTTCGACAAATAATTCAATTGCTGAAGATAAAAATACTTCGAGCTTTGTTGGTTCCGGTATAGACTCGGAACATAGTGATGTCTTGCTGGCTACTGCAGTCATAGATTTTAGTGACGGAAAAGGTAATTTTCTTCCGTTGAGGTGCCTGCTTGATTCGGGAAGTATGACATCTTTCATTACTGAAAAGGCTGTTAGAAAACTCGGTCTTAAAAGGTCTGAACATGTAATGGATATACAAGGAATTGAGTCTATGAAATCGCGAATGAATAAAGGAATAGTTTCGCTCACACTTAAACCTGCAAATAAGAACTCTCCACTTTTATTCACAGACGCTGTTGTTTTGACAAAAATTTGTGATAATTTACCTGCATACCACATACCGGTGAAAAATTGGTTACATTTGAATTCTGTGGATTTCGCGGATCCCAAATTCAATTGTCCTGGTACAATAGATGTTTTAATAGGTGCAGACATTTTCTCACAGGCGCTCGTTGGTGGCTCCATTTCGGGTGCATTCGATGAACCTGTAGCTATCAATACTATATTTGGATTTGTAATCATGGGAAAAATAAAAATTAATATGCCTACTCGGAATCTGTCACTTTTTTGCGATTCGTCGGTTATTTCGTTGGATAATATAATCAATAAATTTTGGGAAATAGAAAATGTCCCATCTGTGACAGCACTTAGTCCGGAAGATGAAATGTGCGAAAGACATTTTTTGGAAACATGTCATCGAAATGAAGTTGGTCGTTACATTGTATCTCTTCCCTTTAGGGATGAAATGAATAAACCTTCATTTCCAGGAATGCGCGATCATGCTATTTCTCGATTTTATACGCTGGAAAAACGCCTTCAAAGAAATCCCGAATTGAACCTCCAATATTCGAATTTTATGCGAGAATATTTGAATCTTGGCCATATGGAATCAGTACCCAAGGATGAAATTTTTACTTCCGAATCATTTTATTTACCTCATCACTGTGTGCTTAAACCGGATAGCGCTACCACAAAGCTGAGAGTCGTCTTTAACGCTTCAGCTAAATATGCTGGAAACAAATCTCTCAATGAATGTTTAATGGTGGGAACCAAATTGCAAAAAGATATTTCACGCCTTTTATTGAATTTTCGCCTCAAACCTTTTGTTTTATGCGCCGATATTAAAATGATGTATCGTATGATCTTAATTGATCGATCTCAAATTGATTATCAGCGAATTATTTGGAGATTTTCACCGAATGACGATCTTCAAGATTATCGCCTCTTGACACTGTCTTTTGGGACAAGTCCGCGCCCTTTTTGGCGCTACGAGTCCTGTTGAAACTTGTTGCCGATGAAGGCATACGTTTTCCATTAGCAGCAAAAGCTATTCGGGAACATTCGTACATTGACGATTTCGTACTTAGTTGCCAAACGATAGACGAAACTATCAGACTTAGAGATGAATTGATTTCTTTGTTGAAGCTTGGTGGTTTTGAACTGCGAAAGTTTTCAAGTAATGAACCAGCAATATTGGCTGATCTTCCTGAATCGCATTTATCACAATGTCCGATTTCATTTTCCAGTAACATAAATGAAGATTCTCCACTGAAAGTCTTGGGTTTGCAGTGGAATTCAGAACATGATTATTTTTCTTTCAAAGTGAAATCCATGGATAGTTTAGGGTGTACTAAACGAGTTATGCTTTCGGAACTAGCTCGTGTTTACGATCCACTGGGATTCTTAGCTCCTATAACTTTTTTCAATAAGTATCTAATTCAACGGTTGTGGATTTCAAACGTGGGTTGGGATGAAACTTGCATATTTGTCGGAATTGAGAATACCTAGATTGGTTATTCCATCAAGCAATAATTTTGTCGAAATACATGGCTTTTGTGACGCCAGTGAAAAGGGTTATGCCTGTGTTATATACATTCGCGCATTGCAAAACCAGGAAAATATTTCTACTCATTTTTTGTGTGCAAAATCTAAAGTTGCACCGATTAAAAAAATTACAATTCCTCGCCTGGAATTATGTGCTGCCGTTCTGCTCTCAAAGTTAATGCACAGTGTTTTGACGGGAATCGGAGGTCAGCTTAAAATAAATAGAATTTGTTTGTGGTCGGATTCTCAAATAACATTATATTGGATAAAGGCATCACCCCATCGATGGAAAACTTTCGTCGCTAATAGAGTTTCGTTCATTCAAGACAAATATCCGATAGAAAATTGGTTTCATGTAGATAGTTCGAACAATCCTGCTGATATAGCTTCAAGAGGTTCGTTACCATGTAATGTCATACATAATAGTTTATGGTGGGAAGGTCCATCATTTTTGCGCAGTTCAAATTGCCCACTAACCATTTTTCCAGAAATGTTATTTTTCCAATGGAGGAAGAAAGAAAAATAGTTCATTTCACAACAATTCGATCAAAAAATATTTTGGATGATTTATTGAACAGAATGTCGTCATTTTCCTCCATTCAACATATTTTGTCTTATATTTTGAGATTCATTTTTAATGTTAAAAATCCTGGTAAAAAAAGAACGGGAATGCTTACTATTCAGGAATTGTTTGAGAGTTTGAAGATGTTAGTAAAATATACACAACAGCATCATTTCTCAAAAGAATTCGAACATTCTTCTCTTTCACGGCCGCTCAGAAAACTGGGTGCCTTTGTCGATGAGGACGGAATCCTCAGAGTTGGAGGCCGCCTGAACAATTCTAACTTAATAGCCTCTACATCTAAGCATCCTATGATTTTGCCGCGTTCCTCACGCTTAACTCAGTTAATTGTAGAACATTATCACAATAAATACTTTCACGCTGGTTTTAAAACAACCCAATATTTATTACTTCAAACTTTTTGGATATTATCGCCTAGACGTGCTATCCAGTCCATATTATCAAAGTGTGTTCGATGTTGGAGAATGCATCCAAAACTGTTTCAGCCTCCAATGGCTCCTTTGCCAGCGCCACGAGTTAATCAAGTGAAGCCGTTTTTACACTCAGCGGTAGATTTTGGAGGTCCATATTCACTCACTTGGAGCAGACATCGCGGAGTCAAAACCTCCAAAGCATATTTGTGCCTTTTTGTTTGCTTGGCCACTAAGGCTGTTCATTTGGAATTGGCTACGGGTTTATCAGCCGAAACTTTCCTCTCGGCTCTTCAGAGATTCATGGCTCGGCGTGGTCGGATCGCTAGTATATACTGCGACAATGCTACCAATTTTGTAGGAGCTCATCGCGAGCTCAACTTAATGAAAGATGCTGCACATAGGAAATGATAGCATTTTGTTTTTCACCGCCTTCAGGTCCCCATTTTAATGGTTTAGCTGAGGCCGGTATCAAATCGGTGAAAGTACATCTCAGCAAAGTAATTGGGGATCAAATATTAACCTACGAAGAATTTTATACCACATTGACTCTTATCGAATCAATTTTAAATTCCCGTCCCTTAACGCCTATAACTTCAGACATTGAAGATATCAATGCTCTCACACCCGGGCATTTTCTCACGACTGAACCGCTTACAGCGTTGCCT
The DNA here is from genome assembly GCA_013421045.1 of Propylea japonica. NCBI lineage: Eukaryota > Metazoa > Arthropoda > Insecta > Coleoptera > Coccinellidae > Propylea > Propylea japonica. Next base: position 93,143,866 of record CM024240.1, read on the forward strand.
GTACCTGAATTTTCGATGATACCTATAAACCGTCTTTCGAGATGGCAATTGATTCAAAAAATTCATCAGGATTTTTGGCGCCGGTTCAGGCTCGAATACTTGCATACATTGCAACAAAAAGAGAAATGGTTAGATTCAACCTCCCCACCTAACATAGGTATGCTCGTTCTTATCAAGGATGATAACTCACCCCCTAATAAATGGGCATTAGCTCGCATAATTGCGGTACATCCTGGTAAAGATGATGTGGTTCGCGTTGCAACTGTGAAAACTGCCAACGGTGTTCTGAAACGCCCTCTAGTAAAGTTGGCGCCTCTCCCTATTAATTATTAATATTGATATATATATATATATATATTTTTTTCTCTTTCCCGCGTGTTTATATTTGCGCGATAAATATTGTGTGTGTTTGCAAGAATTCTACATTTTTTTTTTAATAAGCTCTTCACATATATGTATATAGGCTAATGAAAAGGGATTTGTCTCCCTTTTGGCCCGGGAGTATGTTAAGGTAAGGTAGCTCCATCGGAGTGCTCACTTGCAGCGGTCGGCAACTGGAACGTATGTGAAAAATATGTGACAAAAAAAAAACATTAAAATCAGTTAGTCGAATTTTGTATGTCAGCCGATACGTTCGCTAATCGCTCCGCTCAACTTACTAATTTACGCTTTGCTATAGAAATATTTCGCTAAAACGTGAATTCAAATATTCACTATTACTCTTAGACGAGTAACGCCAAATACTTGTAGTTAAGTGCTACAAAGTGCTATAAAAACGTTAAGAACTCTACGTGTAAAGACTTTGTGGTGAACCTCTCTCAAGAATATTCCAGAAAGTCCAAGAAAGAAGATCACTGAATAGGCCTATTCAAGAAGACTATCCCAGCAGAACTTCTGGAGGACCACGTAAGTGGATACCGGTGTTTTCTTTCTCTTTTATTATCGGTCGCCTTGAAACAGAAACAATAAATAGTCAATTACAGTCCACTTTTAGCTTTCCAAAATCTTGAGCTATTTTACTGCAACACATTTTGAAAGCTTAAATTGAACTTTTCCACAAGGAATCAGGCAAAATCAGTTCGCTTTGACAGAAGTCAAAGTATGTTTACCATAGACAAACTGACAAACTAAAAATTCAGTTAGTCTATGATGTCTACCGACTATTGACGTAATCATCATAACGTGGCCGTTTCCGCGGGAAAATTATTCTCTTTTCTTCAACGTATTTTTATTGGCAAATACTATATTTTTAAGAAAAAAGTATTATTTTCGTGTTTGTATAGGGTTTATCTACAAAATGAAATGAATTCCAAAAAATAGTCAACATCCCTATTACAAATGGTTTCTAGGTGGCAAAAGCTGTCAGCAGTTTATATTCGTGTTTACTCGCTGCAAAACTTGACATTCGGGCATCTGATTTTTTTCTGTGAAAAAATCGGAAAAACACAATGCAAAGTAATATTTGTTAACAAAACGCATTCGTGCAGTGCAAAAATCCTCGTTTTCAACTCGGCTTTTTGTTGTCACTAGCAACTTAAACCGATTTCAAGCGAGTAACCAAAATAAATTGTTTATGACTGCTATTACAGAAATGTTCATCGTAAGATTGAGAAGGGGAAGCAGTTACACAAAACTTAAACGAAACGGAAAATACAGCTTCTTTTGCTTTTTCATACCTTATTTTTATTTTCAGTATTTCGAAGCTTATTCTCCCAGAACAATAACAGTTTACTCTGAGCACCTATACTTACCTAATTCTCTAAAGAACAAATTGAAAGAAAAAAAAACAATATTATTCTATCAATCTATTTCAGACAGATGAATGGAAATAAGTATAATAAATAGAAAAAACGTGTACATATTATGGTACCTAAATATTGAACCCCTGTGCAAACTCACACACTCACATAAAAACCCAAATCCATACTATAATATTATAAATGCGAAAGTAACTCTGTCTGTCTGTCTGTCTGTTACTCTTTCACGCCTAAACGGCTGAACGGATTTTGATGAAATTTGATATGGTGATAGATGATAACCTAGAAATGGTCATAGGCTATAAATAATCACGCCATCGTTCTTAGGGGGTAGGCAGTAGGAGGATAACTAAATTGAGTTAGTGATTTTTAGTCGTTTTTGTTAAGACTTTTGTTCTTTTCACGTCTAAACGGCTGAACAGATTTTGATGAAATTTAATGAGGTAATAGATGGTTAACTAAAAACGGATATAAGATCAAAATGATCACGTCATCGTACTTAGGGGGTAGGAAGTAGGTAGAAAACTGAATTGAGTTGGTGATGTTTTTATGGTTTTTGCTGGGAGTTTTGCCCTATCATGCCTAAACGGCTGAACGGATTTTGATGAAATTTAGTTAGGTTATAGATATAACCTAGAAAAGGATATGAGCTATTAATATTCATGCTATCGTAGTACTTGAGGCGTAGGCAGTACTGGCAGTAGGCAGAAAACTAATTAAGGTAGTGATTTTTAATCGTTTGTTTTAAAAGTTTAGTAACTAAAGTACTCTCTGCTCGACTAATCTACTAGCTCAATACGAACAAGCCTTCAGATATTTCTTTGCATCCATAGATTGCAATATCTCGCAATTGACTCTGCTACCGTTTGGGCATTGATCGAAATTTTGTAGTGCGGAAAGTTTTGCTTTGAAAACGAAAGTGAACCAAAGAAAACATTGTAATTTGATGAAAATTTTATTTTCAGTCGTATGCATAATTAATTTCAGATCGTATTTTGGTTATTTAGAAGAGATATTTGAATTTTTCGAGATGTTGACCATTTCAGAATTTTTCTGCAATAATTTTTATCGCATGTTCTGAAACTCAAAATTGGAGTATGCGATATGATACCAGTTTGGTACAAACTCCTTTTTCTGATGGAATTTGAATGAATTATTTGAACCAGGACATTTGTCGGTTCAGTTTTTTCTGCTAGAACGAAAATTTGTGAGAACTACAACAATGAAAACATTTTGAAAATACATGAGCCGATTAGCGTTTGACGAGATCATTACTTGTAGATAATGACCTGAGCAGTTATAATTTTTCATAAACTCTATAGTTTCATGTTATAATGTATTAATGAAAGATTCACTGAAAGCTCCTTGGTCAAACTTAAATATCGCAATAGAATAATTTTTCACATATTAAATAGCGAGAATAATTAGTACATGTTCATAAAATTGTAAAGCTAATTAGACACTCCTTTCAAATCCATTCCAACACATGTTTGTGATCGTTAATATGCCATGTCAAATCAGAATTCATGGAATTCCGTTACAGCATCATCATTCGTCCAAGAAATCATGATAAAACCATTAGCAATGTATGTTTTGCCCAGTTCTCACAAGGTCGAATTTGCTAATGAGAATGGCGCATCTATAAATTAACCATTTCCGTCGATACCTTTAAGCCAAATCACTTCAATTCATTCCCATGGCAAATGTTCCAGGTATTTTTTAGCTCTTTAAATCAGTGATTAAATTAAAACCTTTTTTCCATGGACCATTTTTGAATAATTGTTCTCGTCAGCGGAGAATACAATATGAGTATAATGACAAATGAACTCTAATAATCAAAATTGAAAGTTCAATTGAAAATTCCATGAGGAACAACAAAATTGAAGAAATAATAACCTTTTTATATGATTTTGAATTGAGATAATTATTATTCTTCAGTTTTTCGTAACCACGACTGAAGTTTCAGAATAAGTGCGAAATTTATCGTCAAAAATGAAAGGCAACATTTTCTATTTGTTAATTTCCAGAATCTTGCAGGTGTATTTTCGATTCTTTATGTTATGTAAAAATCTGTAGAAATTAGCCTAATTCCTCTGAAAACGCTAGTTAATAAATTGTTTCACGAAATGAATTTATTTTTGAAACATGTATATTCTTATATCTGCTCTCGGTTCATATAATCTTCCTGACATACAGGGTGTTCCTAAATAGAACATAAAAACGAAAAGGGGAGATTCCTTAAGTGAGTTTAAGAAAAAAAGTCCTATAAACATGGGTCGCAAACGTTTCGTTTTCAAGATACAGGGTGTTAAAGTTTTAATCAAAAACATGTGTTGATTATACGAGTTTATCGAATCTTTTTGAATCATTGCTACAGATCAGGATAATTTCCATAAAAACTGACACTGAATTCATTCACCACTGCTTACAAAGTGGCCTTCCCAACATAATTTGGATTTTCACGAGAATCGTTCAAAATTTTTTTACTCGAATCGTTGGTAGATACGACAAAACTACAAGAGACCGAAAAGTTTAGTATAAGAACAAAGCTTCTTTTTGCATTTTTTCAAATTAACAATTGCTCACCAAAAAAAAGTTCTGCAGAAGAACAGGTGGCAGTGTCATAGAAAAAATATCACCCTCTAGATCTTCTATCGAAATTGCCATGTCACGTGGTGAGAACTCTCAAATGTAATATCTATGCCAAATTTCAGTTGAATATCTGTGAAGTCTAGATACTATGAGAAAAAACTTGAAAAAAATTCAAACTTTAACAGTCTGTTTCTCGAAACGAAACGTTTGCGATCCCATGTTTATGGAACTTTTTTTTCTTAAACTCACTTGAGGAATCTCCCCATTTCGTTTGTACGTTCAATTTAGGAACACTCTGTATATTATTATCTCTCAATAGCTATCAAACTTCTGTGTGAGAGAGAATAACAGCTCAGTTCCGCTAAATTTGAAATTATTTCTGGACCGTATTTTGGCATCTGCGAATGAACTAATAGCGAATTCAAACATCGGAACATGAGGACACGTATTTTTTCTATTCGGGGTCAACTTGTGCATCGAGAGCGTAACGAATAGCCACATAATGCATCGCAGCAAGAACGTCCAGAAAAATAAGACCATAAATGGCGTTCTCGGAGCGCTTATGGATTTTTGCTGTCGCAATTCAGCAAGGCCGGGAAAATAAATTCGAACTAGATATACTAGAAAAGGCATAATAAAAATGACCATATTGCATATGCGGCAGTTCAACAGTGTCATCATCTCATAGCGCACTGACAGGTATGTCTGTCGAATTTATGGCCCTTCATACCATATTCTATCTTTTCTACCGCCGCAAATGGCGAAATTTCACAGCATAGGAAACATACTATAAATTATTCCGTACATGCTCGAAATTCGTTTTGCCTGAATTCTCGATTTTGTGCACTAGACTAGAAGTCGTGATGATAATGGAAATTTTCTTAAGGTTGAATAGAATGATTTGCAAGCTTTGCTCTCCTTTTTGCTTCATCGGCGGTATCCTTGATTTCATGCATTCGCGATGAAGCTCGCATATACATCAATTAACAAAACTTTTTCGGCCATAATTCAAAGCAAGGCAATAGGTATATAATATTTTTAGTTTACCTCAAATTATAGCAATTTTTTATCGGATACTTAACCTCAAAGATGTTTCAAAATAATAATAATTGTAAACACTATTTGTTGACTTATCTTGATTCGACTATACATTTCGAATGAAGTATCCCTGTATGAATAAATTATTAGAAATAAGTTTTCAATGCAATGAATGCAGTAGATCCATACCATAGCAACGAAATAACAAATGACAGCTCATATGAAATTAGTTGTCGAAAGATTTTAAGCAATACGCAATAAGGTGATTCTTCAGGGTTACCAAAAAAATGTAAGCTACACATCCGAAAATAGTTTTTTTGGACTCGCAGACCTCCAAGATTCGCCTACGGCTAGAACTGTGTCTACTCGTCTAAAAAACCCTACTTTCCGGAATACGTAATTACTAGGGTTTCCAATAAGAGGTGTTATTTTGAATATCCCGCTATTTCAATAGATGTCACTTTTTAAGCTGTCATTTTTAGACATTTGACAAGAAGAAACTATGCCATTAATAAAAATGGAACGATACACGCTTCAAGAACGCTTTGAAATTATTAAAAATCACTATAAAATGGTGAAATTTGGCAGAGACGATTCGTAAACTCATTTTCGGTTGTCGTGAAGCACCTTGTCGGACCGCATAAAGAAATTGGTGCAAAAATTCGAGCTGTTGGGACAAGTTAGTGATGTGAAGAATAAAACCCGTGATCGTCGCTCAAGAACAGCCGAGAATATTGCTGCTGTAGCCGAAAGCGATGAGAAAAACCCAGGTTTGTCCATTTCTCGTCGTTCTTAGGAATTAGACATTCAACAAACATTTTTATGGCCGAAATGGGATAGTATTGATCTTTTGCAAGGAAAGTTTTCTGGCCCGTTGGTTTATCTCTCGAAGAGCAGATCACAATTGGCCACCGAGATCTTGTGATTTAAACACCTTGCGAATTCTTCCTGTGGGTCCACGTGAAAGAGAAGGTCTACGCCAATAGCTCAGCGTCGATTCAAGACCTCCAAGATGGCATTCGTGAGGCTATCGAGGACATAGGGCAGCCACTTTGCGATTTGGTTATGGAAAATTTCATTGAAAGATTTGGTCCTGTAAGCGTGGTCGTGGTGGTCATTTGCCTGATGTTATTTTTCACTATTAATTGCATGGCTTTTCTTGATAATGAAATAAACATCCGATCATTCATATTGAAAATGGCATTTTTCTTTGGATATCAAAATAACACCTCTTATTGGAAAACCTTTTAATATGAAGTAGCTTTTCATTACTTTTTGCCAGCTTATTTCTAAGGAACAACGGGCTATAATTTGATCCGAACTCCTGTAATTGAACATTTTGTCAGATCAGCCGAATTGAATTAATTAAAAATTGAATTTCCTCTCTGAATGAACAGAAATGAAATTGATAATTTCGTCAGTCTGTCCGGTCTCTGACCTCCGATCGAAATGAAATCCGAACATTTCGATCATATTCGTGAAACAAATAAGATAATTTTCGAGTTTAGAGATTTTTGATTGAATTTTTTAACTGAAAATCTTTTCTGATCGACATTTAATCTGAGAGCAAACAATGATTATACTTTCTGAAGAAGCAAACCTGAAAAAAGGTTTTTGTGAAATAATGTACCCTTTCCAGTAAGTACCTGAAGTTGCAACAGCTTTGTATTATCAGCGATTGAAAGCTTATAAAGGAACGAGCAAAAGTGTCGGATATCTTAAGTGATCCCGAATGAGCACTGAAAGAATTAGGTATAAATATTATGAGTTGTTTTCTTAATGAATCACTCTGTATATTTATCTTAACGACAAAATTTTCACACATCTCCTTCGTCCCAATTAATCCTCGTACAGCTGAATTCCAAGAAATTCCATTTAACGAAACAATCCAGAAACAATGTCTAGGAGGATTGCCTTTCACAAGGTGAACATCTCGACGCATACCGTGCCGCATACTGGATAATTTAAATTTTCAACATCAATCACAATGGCATGTAATCGAGACTTCGATATCACTTTCGATGACTGACACACTCATTATTCGGAATTTTTTCGATATGTCCTTCTTATTCGAACGCCTGATTGAATATGGATGGGTTAATTACTATGAACAAGATAATTAATATGTTCATTATTATATGCATTATATGATTGATGAAAGATTCAATATTTTTCATTTTAAGAAAATTTTTTTTTTCATATTTTCGCGGAGAGCTGGATGCGTTTGAGGTCGTCCGATTGAAATTAAAAAAATTGATTTGGAAAGAAGACGTGATCAGTAACAAAACGTCTATTCTGATTTTTCAATGACACGCCTTTAAGTGTGTTAAAAACTAGTGAGAACATGAGGGAAAACGACCGACCAAGCGAGAGTGGTCGAGTGGTGAGGGAATGAGCGAATCGAGGGAAACGCCGCGGAAGACAACGGTCGCCGAGTATAAGAATTGTTTCGCGGAGAGCGTTCCAAATTTTGTACACATAAACGTTCCCCTCGATTCGCTTATTTCCTCTCCACTCGACCGTTCTCGCTCGGTCGGCCGTTTTCCCTCATGTTCTCACTAGTTTTTAACACACTTAAACGCGTTTTATTGAAAAATCAGAATAGACGTTTTGTTACTGATCACGTCTTCTTTCCAAATCAATTTTTATAATTTCAATCGGACGACCTCAAACGCATCCAGCTTTCCGCGAAAATTATCCAAAAAAATTCAAATGGGAATTATGTGAAAACTATTTATCCGACCGAATCCAATTTTGGCACACATGATTTCCACGACAATAGCTACTATCGTGTAAAGTTGCAGTTCTTAATATTGCAAAATGGGAGAGTTATGAGTTAAAGAAAAAACACGTAATTTTCCGTTTTTTTCCGCTTTTCTCCAGTTTTTAATTATTCGATCGGATCGTTTGACCCATCATTCTCTTCACAATGTAATTCTCTACAATTCATCCCATTGCATGTTATCACTGCATCAATAGTTTCCATTTTGCAACTAAAAAACTAAAAAGAACGGGAATTTTTGTTGTTTTTTGTTAATAACAAACAAAAAAAATGGCATTTTCGTGTTGAGGACAGGGTGGGAATAAACTACGGACTGTCCTGCTCGGAATGGCACAGGTGGTTTCCAGGTAGTATTTTTGTCAAGGAAATATCTCTATTGCTTGGCCTACAGTCGAACTCGCAATCTCCAAGTGTGACGCTCTCCATATGAGCTACGGCACATTATATTTATGAGTGATAATTTAGCTAATGAATAATTTCCGACTGTTTCCGTCGTAAAGCACATATCGAAAACCTTCACTCCGCCGATCTGTTGAAAATGCAGATTTTCGTAAGTTATTCAAGCTTGTATGGTTAAACGAACAAAACAACATACTCATACATATGGAGCGAAGGAAAAGAGTATTAATGATCCTGTCACTGCAAATTCAGTATATTAGCACTATTTCCGAGTACGAGTAGCATGCCTAGATGCATTTTTGATAGATGGAAATGATCATAAATCGGCGTAACTTTGATAATTGACCGTAATATGTAAACATACTATATATGTAGGTGCTACTGTGGCAAGAACGAATACTGAATCAATTATGTAATGTAACTGAAATTACGCATACCAAATTCCACATAAATAATGATCCCTTTCATTGCGGGAACTATAAGGAATGGAAGCGGTTCACATTCAATTCATTTATACAGGCTGTTCACATTCTTATATCATAGGATAGTGGGAAAATCTCTCAATTGATCGGTTTAGATCCATCTTCGTGGCGATTCTATAGGTCGTTCAGAGTTGCGACCAATGTTGAAGAAATCTAAACAACCTCATTTCACCACACCTTTTGTATGCCTATATTAAAGCCTATTTTTAAGGCTTTCTTCTGGGCAATATCACAATATGCCATTTCAAGGATTGTTTCAGGCAGTTCAGAACTGCTAATTTTGAAGAAACCGAATTTTAACCTTAAGCTCAACTTTATATTTTTCTGGAATATTTTTGAAAGGATCTCATGATATTGATATAATAAAACGGTAATGCAAACAATGAAAGATAAAATGAAACAAAAAAATAACTTATATCTGCTGTGGCAACTGTTATTGTTCTTCAGAAAAAAAACAATAAGGCAATCTAAGTGAAAAAAACAAATTCATAAACATGTATAGAAAAAGAAAATGTATTTCGTTTTGTCAATGTACAGGGTCTCTATAAATGATTGTAACAACGCAGTTGGCTTTGGATTATGCAAACCACAGAATTCTGTGATCATGGTATACTCTGATTGGTTAGAGATTGGTATTCTGCAATCCAAAGCAGCTGCAACTGCGCTGTTACAATCATTTATAAAGACCCTGTATAATCCGTCAACCAATTTCAGGCGAAATCGATCAGACTGACAAAAAGACACGAAAAGTCATGGTGTAATAGGCTTCTGTTCCATCTGCTAATTTTTTGACAAATGGCATGGGGTGCTTGAAAAATAGGCAAGCTTTATGACCTCTATTTCTTTTCTTCTTAGAAATAATACACGAAATTGATACACAGTAATAATAGTTATTTATTATACAAGGGAAAAAAGTATTAGATTTTAGCTCGAGGTTATATTGTTTCCCGACGCGAAGCGGAGGGAGACAAAAAACCGGGAGCTAAAATCTACTATTTTTCCCATGTATAATACACTATTTTTTTCTGTGACAAGAAAAACAACGATTTAATAGTGAAATAAATATATAACTTCTCACGAAATTACTTTTTTCCCCGGGAAAAAGTGAGTACTTTTTTCCCGGCTACATAGAGAATCATTTTTTTGACAGGGAAAAAAGTAATTTCGTAAAAAGTCATATTTTGTGACCTGTCAAGAGATATAAAATGTCACATTTTATTCCCGTCACAGAAAAAATGAACATATTATGTAACCAATTTCTAATGAACAGACAACATCGCTGCTATGAAAAATGTGAGATATCGAATTTTCGCTTCCAAAAAACGACCTTCGCATCTTGAACAAATCGCAATAATTCGTTTTTGAACGAACCTGTCTGCTATTGAAAGAAAAACAATCACCACGAATTCCTCAGCTTATCTGTAAAATTATATCGGATATCTGAATGTCAAAGTGTGCAAAATTTTTGGTGTTTCGAATTTGCCGTGCAGATTAGATAAATGCAATTTCCTGTTTTGCGGATTACCTTGTTCCAAAAACATCCGGAAACCGATTGTGGATATTATATCTTAGGTACATACTTTTGCTTTCATAATTAACCGACAGCTACCGTAAATAATTAACGATAATTATGGTTAGTCATGTTTTAATGACATAATGAGACTTTGCTACCGGGCGTGAATATTTGATTAATGAAGTTGAGATAGAATTCTCGAGTGTCCTCAAATAGCACGAGCGAGAAAATAACACAGAAATTAAAAACCAAATATTGCAGATTTTGCAATTAAGAAAGAAGAATCGGATTCTGCAGAAAATATATTGTTTAGTATGATTTGCCTGGTAATTATTATGCTACTGTAGGATCTGACATATTGATTTGGTTATGGGGTTGAGTTTATGAGTACGCATGAAATAGTATATTATTCGATGAGCGGTAATGCAGGTCAAAACACACGCCTGACGGCTCGTGGTGCAATTCATCAAGTGTGTTTTGAGCATTACCGCGAATTGAATATTATACTTTATCCAAGACTTCTTCAGTAAAATTCGAATTAATCTGCATTTAAAAAATTTTTGAACAGTTGTCAAAAGCGTTGACAACATTTCGTCCAACCGTCAAACCTCTGTACTCTGTGGTCGGGAATCAAATCAGAGTCTCTAACTAATCAAATCAAGTACTTTCGCAACTTCAAAAATTTACGTTTTCCAAAAATAAATCTGGAATGAATCGCTAGAACGTTATCTTGATGACTGAAATAGATTTCCGGATCGATCCTACTTTTTATTCATTTTTTTTGTAAGCAATTTCATTTTTCCTAGGTATTTTTATTAGCGGGTGTTATGGGCGGGTGTTATTATAACACTCGCTTTTCGGTTCATAGACATGTCTACGGTTGTGTTATAGCTACTATTACACATAGAAATTAGTTTAATAATTGACATATTACTCTATATGAGTGGATAAAGATATATTTTCAACTCAGAATTCCTAGTTATGAAATTATTCGAATAATACACATAGGGCCCTGTTTATTTCATCCGATTCATCCGAATTATTTAATCATTTATCCACTCCTATAGAGTAATATGTCAATTATTAAACTAATTTCTATGTGTAATAGTAGCCATAATACAACCGTAGACATGTCTATGGACCGAAAAGCGAGTGTTATAATAACACCCGCCCATAACACCCGCTAATAAGAATACATAGGAAAAATGAAATTGCTTACAAAAAAATGAATAAAAAGTAGGATCGATCCGGAAATCTATTTCAGCCATCAAGATAACGTTCTAGCGATTCATTCCAGATTCATTTTTGGAAAACGTAAATTTTTGAAGTTGCGAAAATATTTGATTTGATTAGTTAGAGACTCTGATTTGATTCCCGACCACAGAGTACAGAGGTTTGACGGTTGGACGAAATGTTGTCAACGCTTTTGACAACTGTTCAAATTTTTTTAAATGCAGATTAATTCGAATTTTACTGAAGAAGTCGTGGATATAATATAGTATTCAATTCGCGGTAATGCTCAAAACACACTTGATGTCTTGATGAATTACACCACTCGCCTAACGGCTTGTGGTGCAAAATTCATCTGCGTGTGTTTTGACCTGCATTACCGCTTATCGAATAATATACTATTACCTAAATTCGAAAAAAATGTAATGTGGTATGTTATTACCTCTTATCTTTCAACATCGACCTCGATCTCAAAAAACCACCATTAAAACTTGTGGTATTTGTGTGCTACTAGTTAATATCCCACAGTGTCATTGTTTAGATATTCTATTGAACATTAAAGGAATCAAATCTAACATTTGAAATTCAAATTCAGTAATGGAAGTTTAATCTATTCGATGCTGGAGCCTTAAAGAGCTCAATGTCAGAATTTCAAAAATTTTGAATAAATTTTATTTTCTGATATATGACAACACAAACTCCGCAGGTTGTCTAACATGAACATAATAAATTTATAGCTCCTAGATATGGTGATCGGATCCAATCCGGATTGGTTCTATGTACTTTTTTTTGTTTCTTGATAGATCTCTTCATTTTGTGAAATGAAATTATATTTTGATGTTCCGTATGTTGAAAAATATACCGTAAAAGTAACGTAACTCGTCAATAGTTTTTGTGTGAAGAATTACCAAGGAAAATCCTCGCTCCCGTGGATTTTTAATTACAAAAGCAATTTATCCTATGCAATTTCATTTTTTCAAATTGATCAACTGAAAAAACCTAATATGCTCTGCGTTGCCGCCACTGTACCGGGTGTCCTAAATTCGTTGTATAGTGAGAGGATGTCAGAAACCAGATGATCTAGAACAAAATGTAATAAAGAAAAATTGATAACTTCGATGAATTATACTGGAAAAAGTGCCTGTATAATGATTAAGTTTCATGTTTATAACTTCAGTAATAAAGAAGTTATGAGAACTTTTCAAATTTTCTCTGATAGCTCGAAAACGGTTTGACTCAGAAGATTGCAGTTTTCACCAAATGAATTCTCTCAAAAATCGAGCCCAAAAATGTGCTACTCATTTTGTTCTAGCTCATAGGGTTTCTGAGATCCCCTCACTAGACAACGAATTTAGGACACCCGGTACATCTAGAGTAACGATATAAGTGATTGAACTTTCTGATTGGGGTACCAATAAAATAATAACATTAAATAATATTCATATAATTCACAGTGTAAAAAGCAATTAATGGTGGACCAGATCTTCATAATATGTAAAATAATTTTAAAACGAATAATAACCGAAAAGATCCACCAACTCCAACTCGTCTCCTATTTCTAAATGGGAATGCTCGACAGTACTCATTAGGTCCAAGAGGAAAATATGTCTCTGGGAAAAAAATGACTGGTAATATCACTTCCTCAATGGCCACAAGTACACGAATGGCTGAGGAGTGAGGCCTGCGGTCAACCGAATGGCACGTACAGCTTTTTACAGCTCTTATTCGCTGGTGTATTCAAAGAAAGTAATCAACGACGAACTGGATCGTATTTACAAGTATTATTTCACGTATTCATCCGGAACTGACAGTGATTTTTCTATGACATCCATCAGCGATAAAAAAGAATAGGATAATCGTGGAAGGGTTATGAAAAATATACATTATATATATGTTATATATACATTATTATATATTTTTCGTTGTTTAGTTTTCTTGTGCTCTTTAATCTATAAATTGTTGATTTAGGTTTCTTGGGTTTTTTAGCACTCGGTTTTACCACTAAATAGTCATTTACTTTTAATAAAATATATTGACTCCGACATATGTTTCGGCCCTATTATGGCCTTTTTCAAGAAGAATACAAACATCAATAATTCTATTTTCGTCAAATATTACATTCTTCAGTTAAAAATATAAAGCACAATACAAATTTTCACAGATAAGACACAAACAATTATGAAACATTACATGAAATTATTAAAAATTACATGAAAATTTAACTTAACCTACAAAAACTGTTGAAAATGACCACCTCTAGCCAAAAAAACGAATTCAAATGAAAACCGTGTTTAATCTGTATTCCTTTACCATCTGAACTTATCAATTTTAAGTCAAAAAACTGACCGTTTTTAGTAATTGGAATGTTGTTAAACAAATTTGAACATAAATTGTACCTACTTAGTAAACACAGTGCGGTACGCATTTTTATTTAAACTATTATTAATTTTAAAAATATGAAAAATGTTGTTCACCCTGTATCTTCGAAACAAAGAGGTTTTTCAAAAATCATCAAGGACAAAACATGCTTAAAATAGTCCAAGGAACAACCCCCTGAATTTTTGCCGCATGTTTAGGAAACACCCTGTATAACATTCCATGCCGTTGAACGTTTTGAATTTGGGTTGAATTAAATGTCGGAATTATGGGGTTAACTGCTAACAGAACAAGTATAGTCGATAAGTGTCGTTGACACTCAACCAATAACTCATTGAATTCGCAATGATTGAGTAACATCGAACGACAATTGACAGTTTGATGGATCAATTTGCGAATAATTTCGGCATTGATTGACCGACAAATAATGTTTTCCATTTCTGATTGAGCTCAATGAAGTTTCAATAGATATATTGGGTTGATTAACCTCTACTTTCGAGACGAGTAACCCCAAATTCCAAAGAAATGAGTGTGACATAAAGGGGTTTTCATCTAGAAATAAACCGAAAAACAACGGAACAGTGACACCTGGATTTTGAATATTTGTAAAAGGTGAATAATTGAATGTCGTTTCCGATTTGTGAGATAATGAGGATGAAAAGTAAGGCAAAGATATGTTTTTGGAGATGTCTCGATTTCAACATTTTAATCTTCATGTTGATATGAATTAAATATTCGAAAGGCTTAACGTTTTCGGCGGCAGTTGTACTTCTCTGCCCCTAACTGATGTCTAAACAGAATAATTGCTCGCGTGATGTTATATGTATTGAAAATTCGGATTCTTTTTCAATTGAAAATTCCGAACCTGTAACTTTCCACCAAACAGAAACGCGCAAATTTGAATTACAAATGGTTTCTAGGTGGACTGTTTGGCAGGAGCTGTCAGCAGTTCACTCAAGTTGACAGTTGTTGTCAAATTTATACATAATACATGCAGAATAATTTATCACTCATGAAATAGGCTTGTCAGATACAATTCGAGTATCTAATTTTTTCTATGAAAAAAGTCGAAAAAACACATTGCAAAGTTATATTTTCACGAAAAGCATTCGTGCAGTGAAAAATTCTCGTCTTCGGTTCGGAATTTTGGTTACACAAGCACTCATGCTTCTTATCAAAATATTATTTAGCAACGTGTTCTTTCGACTTTTTTCGGAAAAAATAGATGCCCTTAAGATATTACTTACGAAAATTTTCCCCTCACCTAACAGTGAATTAAACTGGACTTTTTTGACGTTTACAATGACTTTCGATGGAATTAATTAAATGTCTATGTTTTATGAGATATAATAATACAATTTTTTCTATGGGATTTCTTTACCGTATACCACAAGAGTTCAAATGAAATCTGGGAATTATTTATCGCTCATGAATGATTTTAGAAAATCATTCCCCGTCTTCGACCAGAAATTATTTTCGAAATGTACATGACCTCGAAAAAAATGGAACTTATTATATACCTCTAGTGGTATTACCAGTGAAAAAACCTGTATATATAGGTCAGAAAATGAGTTATTGAAAAGAACAGATGAACACGAAACAGTTACACATAAACGAAATAATTGTGATATTTTGTTATCTTAGATATTGTTGGTTTGGATAAGATTTTTAGGTCGAAAACACGATTATTTCTCCTCTGAGTTGAGTACTATTTGCATTGCGATATAATTATTTGAATAATTTTTTTCTGTTTACAAATAGATTTGACTCTGTGGTGAATCAGTTCATTATGCTGAACTTGAAGTTGGTATAAGGTAAACCCATTCAAAAAGCTGAGGAAAAATCGAAAAAGATGAAGAATGTGAAGGTTTTCTTGTAGATTTTAACCTCTTGTTATTAACGGGATAGCTATTTTACGCATAAAATAGCACAAATGAAAAACATGATGAGTTTATGACAAATTTCATGTTCTGCTCGATTTTGATATCTCTAACCATAAAAAACAAACTTAAACATTGAAAATCATAAATGACAGGTTTACATAATTTTCAATTGAATAAATCGATAAAAATAATTCTACGTCCCTGATTTGAAATGCTTGATAAATTTAAACAGATTATTTTTAGTCAAATTTAAATGGAGATCAATAGTTAATTTTTAAATATCAGAAAAAAATTATGTTTCTTGAATTTTACTATCCCACTCTCGAGGCTGTTTTTCGAATTTTGAACTCTCAGAAGAGTATTTGATTGAATATTTGTATTTTAAACGACTATCTTTCCCTTGTATTCTGTATGAGATAACTTGAAATAATCCCAAATATTCATCAACATATAAATCATATTCCCTTCTTCGAAAAATACCATTTTATATTCATTCTTACCCACTGATGATGTGATTTCCCCGATCAAGGTTGTTTTTTTTGGATAACTCACCTGAAAACAAAAGCCGAAATTAGTAAGTTTCACGATATGGAAGACAATAATAATACATAATTTTCCAGCAAGGTCCATCATGATGATGTATGACATAACATCAAATAAATTACATCGTGCCAACTTGAATACAATTCGATAAATAGCTATGGATTTTTGAACTGCTACGGAAAGATCAGGTGATAATGAAAGCAGAAAAAAGCAAGAGACAGAATAATTTAATTATTAGCTGAGGTTGACAGTTCACACAATAATTGTAATTAAATTTGTATACATTCATCGTAAAAACATTGTTTCAAAGGATCCATATGAATGTACATATATCATATCCAGTTCACATTATTAATGCAAAAATTCAAAATTATAGAACCTAGATTCCACTGATTTCCAATTTCTGTAACAGAATACATCCCCAATATAAAACGGTGACATTGTATAGGGTGAGCAAATTTTGAACTCGCATACGACTATAAAAACAAGAATTTCAGTATTTTTCATATCATTGCAAAACTATCCAGAATAAATAATAAGTGTAAGAGAAGATTGCCATTCATTTTTATCTTAAACGCATATCCCCTTTCTTATTTCAAATGGAACTACCTACATTTTCATTGAATCTACTAAATACCGAATTCGCAGTATAACCTACTGAAAAAACTCTTTGCCATGCACTGTTGCCAAGTTATGCTGCTTATTCTTGAAATTTTTGACTTCTGCATTGTAAGTTTGGAAATGCAATATCTCGATTGCTTTTCATGCGAACCAAACCAAATTCAGCAATCTCAAAGTAGAATATACCAGCATGCATGTAGTATATTCGGTATTTCGATACATCGTAAGAATTTCCGAAGATATCGACGCGAAAATGAGGAACGAGATTTTCAAATGAATGGTAGTATGCTTTTACACTAATTATTTATTATGCATTATTTCTTTTCTATTAATTTTAACCAATCGCTATCAAGAATTGGTATGTTAAATATGAATTTTAAGTGGAAAAATGACTTAACAACTGTCAACTTAACTGTCAGCAGTTTTTCCAGAAAAAATCGAAAATATTTCATGCAAATTTAACAGGCTGCATTGAAAAAACGAACGGTGGTTTATATGATGTGTTCATTATTGTTCTTATTATTTTGTTGTATTAAAATGAAATGTTTATTTAACTCAAGAAATAATCTCACCAAATATCCCAAGTGCATCTAATTTTTCCACATGAAAATACTCGTTTCTAAGTAACATTCGCAAAGTGGAAAACCTCTTTCGCTCATTCTATTCGTTAAAACAAAATATTTAGAAACTCGCGTTTCAGAATATTTCAGGAAAAATTAAATGCACTAGAGATATTTCCCCCGATAGTTTTGCAGTGATATGAAAAATACTGAAAAACTTCAGTATTTATAGTCATATGCAACACTTTCGACTCGAAAATATTTTAGGCGGAGAGTTCCTTCATTCTCAAGGCTGCATTCAAAATTTCAGAACGAAATATTCACTAGTTCTCCAAATACGACTTATAGGCCAAGTTGGAAGGAAAGCCCAGTATAGTGTAATTTTTCGTGAATCCCTGAAAGAATAGAAGAACCTATTGTACCTTTGACTCCCAGTATTATTCATATCTCATCCAATTATAAACATGGATCATTTCCAAATCCTCATTTTTAATATTGAGTACAAAACAGCCTGATTGAAATATCTTTTGATCGGGAGACTGACAGTGCTAAATAACCTGAGCTTTATCGACATTTCCACTTATGCAAGCTATCATCCGACGATTTACTGGGTGTGGTGAAATTCGCTCGTAAATCTTTCATCGAAAAGCAATTTACTCAAATTGATTATAATATTTTATTGTGCGGTTATAATGGTTTTCTCTGAGAAGTAAAATTTATGACACGGTCATTAAAAAACATAATTTTTTAGGGGCATAAAAAACGACAGACCGAATTGAAACTTGTGTTAGATACAACGAATATACGTTTAAAAAATAATTAAATAACCCTGAAAAAAATTGATTTTAGAAACTACGTACATAGTTAGGGTGGCAATTTCTGACAACAAAATTCTCCAAGCAGGAAAATTTTAATACATAAAAGTATCAACAATGATCATATGTGTTTTCATAAGGTACCTAATTAATTACGAATTGTCAGAAATCGAGCAAGACCTTTTCACTAATCGACCATTAATTGGTGTCATTAGTGAACTAGTTGATTAAATATCTATTATCGGAATTGTCCCTTAATTGATATGTGCTATCGTAAATTGAATGAACAACTGAAGTTTATAACAGTAAATAATTTGATTTTCGAAAGGAAGAACAATAATTAATTGTTCTATTTATAAAGTAGATTCAAAGAATATAAAGGGTAAAAGAGCGATATTACATAAAACTGTTCATGAATACAATTACTTTTATAGCATTCATTTTAGTTGTGTATAAAAATGTCTGTCTTTTGACCTTTCTAGCTAGCTTCTCTCTCTTTCTTTGTCTTCTCTTCCTTCCAACTTCTTTTCTTTATGTCACAGGTTGTATTGAGGATTCTAACTTTTCCTCGTTTTCTTTCTCTGTTCACTGTTGACTCTGCAACGGCAGTTGGCAGTGGTGAGAGTTCTTGTTTGATTTTCAATGATCTCGACACTTCACTCGAAACCATTTTCATTATTTTCGGATACCTCTAATATTTATTGCGAAGTACCAGGCTTTGGAGGAATCGTCTCTTGATCTTGATTCTTTTTCCTATGATAGCTCCCTATGCTATCATAGGAACACTCTGGCTATGCCATCATAAGCATAAGTAACATATATTTTTCAACAAAGCGAAAAATGTACTAAAAAGACGAAAAAACCCAAAACTTTCACACTAAAAGCATTGTTATAGAGTGATTAATGGAAAGTATAATCATTTTTTACACAGATTTTTTGAATATCCAAATAAAACGAAAAAGAATGAAATAACTATCATACATCAACACTCACCGAAATGTGTCAAGGTGTCACTACGTATATCAAGTGAAAATACCATTTGGCGTACATTTTCAGTAAATATAAGTTTGTTCAGTTGATGTTAACAGACTTCTTTGAAGTGTGCCATCATAAGCAGGATGCCATCATAGGCATACTTCCCCTATTGGGTGTGATTCATGAAGACGGCTGACGAATGTCGGCCGAATCGTTGAAAGCAGAAATGTTTGAAATATTGTTATAGCTATAGAACAGTAAGACAAAAACAAGCGCAAAAACCGAGCAGAGTCGGAGTGGTCAGTAGATTCCTGTCCCAACACGGTAATGAAAAAACTCGAAAAAATTATCGACCTCAAGTCACTGCTCTCATTCAATTTTGTCAAGACGTAAGTTCCGTTACCTTCCGAATCTTCCATTCGTTGTGGTACTGACTACCAGTCAGTTCGAGTACCGCTTCGAAAGAAGAAGAACAACCCCGCAGTCAATCAATTACCACGTCCGTCAGTGTTGAGGTCTCGTGAGGGGGCACGCATAACTTCATACGACCGTAGAATCCTAGGGCTATAATCATACGAACGCAACCACGACGCAAGAATCCGACTTTTGACGCCGAAGAAAACGACCACATTGCGTGCAAGAACTCCGCGGCGATCTGTCTATCGGTGCCCGCTCGGACTCAAGGAATATCATCTCGCATTGTCTCAATTACGGCGATTAGCGTACGTCCCTGGAGGGGTATACTACGCATTTCCATATCTAGTGAAACCCGACTCTGTTCCATTGGCGGAACGAGATCTTCAAAAAGAACAAGAATAGGGATGTTGACTACTTTTTGGAATTTATTTTATTTTAAAGATGAACCCTATACAAACACGAAAAAATTACTTTTTCCTTAAAAATATAGTACCTAATTGCCAATAAAAATGAGTAAATGAAAAGATAATTCAAAATTCCCGCGGAAATGCTCAATTTTGTCACGTTCTGATGATTACGTCATGATCCAGTGAACATACTTTGAATTCTGTCAAAGCGAACTGATTTTGCCCGATCCCATGTGGAATAGTTCAAAATGAATAGGTCGGTCTGTAAATGCTGATTGAGGTGCTTCTTTTATTTGTAATAATAAATATGAGTTCAAAATCTGCTACTTACAAAGACAATTTCAAGTTTTTAAGCTCCGCTGCACAAAAATCCTTGTTTTCAGTAAAGAAACTTGCGACCATAAGAGAATTTATCTTCGGTAAGTTACTACTATTACCCTTGATGAATCCTATCACCATTATAAAGAAAATTGTAGATTATCGTTCTTGTAAAGAACTAGGTATTCTGTTCTCCTTCAGCTCTCAACTTCGTAAGTTCGAATCATAGATATGATATATTATATATTTACTATGGTTCAAGTCACAGAACCATGTGTTTCACAAAGCTTGATTGGCAATCAAATCGTTTATATTGAAGTAAGTCGATGGTTTATGTCAAAAATGAACTGAAAATTGCAGAGAAATGATGACATTTTAATAATCAAGGTGATTGGTGTTTTGGGAACCCGGCCTATGAATGTATTTTGTTGATCTGAGCACCGAACATTCGAATTTGCAACGACAATACGGATAGTTTGACGTCACTATCCGTATTACCTCTGATTGGCGTTCGCAGTCACGTTATAGTTGATAATAAATAAATAATTTAAATCAGCTTTATTTAATTCAACGAGAATAATAAGATTACTGAAACATTGCCTATCAATCTGACAATAAAATAAACAACATAACCTAAAATTTCAATATACACAGTAATATATGCCAAATTTTCATGGCCAACCGACAGCTCAACCTTTCGTGAACGGACTATACCTGAGTCATCAGTGGCAAATTGAATTTGTCCCAATAATGGGATTTTCTTGACATATTAGATAATCCGAAGTTCAAAGGATATTTTACATACGGTGCATGGTAAAAAATTCTAATCCATGTATACGTAACTAATCCGCGGCATGAGATTACCGTGCATACTAGGCATAACGTTCCATCATTCTCAGACTCACTGTAAATAGTGTATCAACTCCGTCTTAGGCCGGCCATCCACGTACAGTTGAAACTGTCAGTTTCGACTGAACAGTAAAACTGTCAGTTTCAACTGTGAACTGAGATGTGCACACACGTGCAGTTCAAAGCTTCAGTTTGTTCCACGATGGATTCGAGAAGGTCCGACGATCTGGCGGTCCTCGGTTTAATTTTTACAATTTTACTAAGAATAAAGAAGAGAAAGCTTAAACAGTGGTGCAAGCAGTGGCTACAAGAAAGAAATTTATCTTCACACATAAATTTATTGAGAGAATTAGGAGAAGAACCATTAGATTTTCTCAATTATTTGCGCATGACTGAAACAGTGTACCAAAAATTACTATTGTTGGTTTCTCCCTTAATTGTGAAAAAAGATACAGTCATGAGAACTGCAATATCTGCACATGAAAGATTAGCTGCTACTTTGATATTTTTAGCCACAGGACGCTCGTATGAGTGCCTGAAATTTTCTACAAGAATATCTCCTCAAGCCTTCGGAAAAATAATACCAGAAACTTGTAAAGCTTTGTACATAGTGTTGACGAAGTATATGCAGGTATGTGCGTATTGGATAATTAATACTATTTACAGATATTGAAGGAAATGAGAACAATTATCATTACAAAGCAAACTGAAACTTAAATAAAATGATCTACTGAAAATTAGAAAACAAAATAGCATGTTTCTTGTCTAAAAACGTCATTTACATATCACGAAATTGAGAAAAATAAGAGGATAAAATCGACTATAACCTCGATATGTTTACGCGACATTGTGATGCGCACCCTTGCTCGACACGAGATCAACTGAGAACTCCACAGTTGAACCCCCACACACTGTCAGTTCAGTTAAACCTTTCAGTTAAAAATATGAACAATTTCATTTCTCTCAGTTGAACTGTTCAGTTGAAAAATTCGAGTTGAACTGAGACTGAAATACCCACTCACGTAGAGTTTCAACTGACAGTTTTAACTGTTCAGTCGAAACTGACAGTTTCAACTGTACGTGGATGGCCGGCCTTACTCATTCCTTTCGTCGCCACTGGCTTAACGGAGATCATAGCGTGATCTAATCAAGACCCCGATGGGCCCATCTCTAGCACGACTTTGAAATATCAAGGATGATCTCTAGTTGATGCTGAAATGTCACTCACCCTCGTCCTTATGTATGTGTGGACTGTGGAGCATCAAATCTTTATCTCTAATGTTATGATATGGACCGTCTGGTATTATCTCCTGTTATATCATTTCTCAAGACGGCTACACGGATGGTCGTTTAGTGCCGAGTGCCTTTTTTTTGTTTATGTGCCCACAACTCTCCAATGCGTTTCTAATGGATGAGATATCATTCGATGAAGGGCGTGGAGTCTAACAGATGGTACTAGAGAATATTTTTCGTTTGATTTGTTTATATTTCTTGCTGAACCGCAGTAGCCTTTGAGCAATAATATTCATCAATGTAATCCTAAGGAACTAGCTTTGTCCAACTTACTTCATGTCAATCAAATTATCCACTTTCTCGCATATTATTCTCTTCATCAATATTTCAACTTTTAATTTCAAATACAGATCTCTTCTTGTACAGGGTGTTCCTAAATTGAACGTACAAACGTTGCTTAAGTGAGTTCAAGAAAAAAAGTCCCATAAACATGGGGTCGCGAACGTTTCGTTTTCGAGATACAGAGTGTTGAAGTTTTTTTTTTCAAGTTCAAGTCTAACTACATTAAAAAAAATACTAAATAGCCACAAATGCAACCACCTTCACTTTTTGAAAAAACAAACGTTCAATAATTTGATGTGTCAAAACTGGCACTGAATTCATTCACCACAGATTACAAACTGGCCTTCCTATCATAGTTACGAGAATTTCGAGAGAATCGTTCAAATTTTTTTTTTCTCGAAATCGTTGGTAGATACGACAAAACTACAAGAGACCGAAAAGTTCAGTATAAGAACAAAGCTTCTTTTTACATTTTTTCAAATTAACAGTTGCTCACCAAAAAAAAGTTCTGCAGAAGAACAGGTGGCAGTGTTCCAGAAAAAATATCACCCTGTAGATCTTCTATCGAAATTGCCATGTCACGTGGTGAGAACTCTCAAATGTAATATCTATGCCAAATTTCAGTTGAATATCTTGTGAACTGTAGATGCTATGAGAAAAAAACTTGAAAAAATTCAAACTTCAACACTCTGTATATAGAAAACGAAACGTTTGCGACCCCATGTTTATGGGACTTTTTTTTTCTTAAACTCACTTAAGGAATCTCCCCTTTTCGTTTGTACGTTCAATTTAGGAACACCCTGTATGTACCATTAAAATTATTTCTGAATGTATGTAACCTGACATCTAATGGAACAATATCACGGAACTAAAACATTGCCTTCGAGCACTTGTTTGTATTATTATAAGAATAAATTTATTGAAGTATAGTTGAAGATGATGGACAACTTCATTTTTAGCTATACTTTCTCCTACATGCTCTATCACATTTCCTGTAAGTTGAATTCTTTATAAGTTGTATATGAAAAACAGGAGGTCTCTAGCATAATTTTGCTGCCACCTGCAAGATGCTCATAATTATAATAATAACTATGAGCATCTTGCAGGTGGCAGCAAAATTTCATTTCGATTGATTTCGTTTTGTTGGAGATATTGGGGAACAGAAATTTTAAATGGCCATATTTTATGGAACACCCTGTACGATTGGCTCGCAGCATTTTTTGGGAATCAAACTCACCCTGAAATCTCAAGTCTCTTAGGATATTTCCTTCAAAAGTTATTGTGCTTACGACAAGAGCGTCCCACGGACAGAATTGAATTTGACCACGGATTCGTCATCATAGAGTCGAAACCTATCGTTTATCATGTTCGGCTCAAAATTCGAAAATACAGACATTTGGGCAAAACGATATAGCACTCGTTCAAGTAGAACGAGGGCTCAAAAATTCTGAAATGTCGGGCCGGTCGCAAACATGAAATTTTGAGGATAGATTCGGCAGTCAGATATCTTGACTAAGTACATATTTCCTGTACATCCAATTCGCATTCTAACCGGTTATGTCTTGACGTTATTTTTCAGTATCAGTCAAGGTACTTCGCATAATATTGACAATTTATCTCTTTCTGGAATAATCAAAATACGAGGTAAATTCCTGAAAAATGTTGATGATTGAATGCAAAAATCTGGAATATAATAAGAAAATAATACGAACAGTCACTTCTCATTGTTGGAGTTGGCTGCACAAAAATCCTGTCGAAGTCCTCTATATATTATGATATCATGTCTTCTCTGGCTCAGTTCTGTTCACAGTGAACGCCAAACATATTTCCCGGAGTTGTTTTTTGAAAAGTCGTCGCCTTCAATACTAATTAGCCTTGAATAACAGTTTGTGTAACTTCAAGCATAAACATTTGAATATAAAACTCATGTTCCTCATTATCATGACTTATTGTGCCAAAGATCATAAAAAACTTTATTCAGTTTACAAACTCAAGATTAAATAGGTATGGCTGGACTGGACAGCCTTATTTCGAATCATCAAAAATTTTTATGGGCGTGAAATCAAACTGACAATAAATCACAAATTAAAATTATGTGTTGACCGTATGAATTCCATGAATGGGTTTATCGTTAATTAACGACCTAAAATGGCCGTGCAGAAATAGAATAATGTTCGTATAAGAAAAAAAGTGGAATATGAAGATTGACTGAGGAAACTAGTTTCAAGTAGTTCTACTCCTCTTCGTTTTAGGTTCGTCTATCTGGTTTGTTTGCGAGGACGCGGATACAGACCTAGTTCAACATCAATTAACTGTTTTGTAATAATTTATTCATAACGATTGATTAAATGGAGACTTGTATTGCTGAGAATTCTACTATGAGGACTTCAATATTTCATAGGAATTGTAGGACGAGAGTAGGTAATTGGAATTCAACGGGCATGATATAAGATGTTATTATTGCTACAAATAGTGGTTCTAATGATTCAAAAAATTGAGTTAAATTATCTCTTCTGTTATTCAGGGTTCTACAGTACTTGCTAAGTATTATAGAAGGGGTTATTTCAATTAAATAATAATAATTACGAAGATGGCTGAACAATAAAATATAGGAACAGTGTGAAGTGTAATGGCAATTGAATAGGGTGAGAGGTTCAGTTGTTGACACCCTGATAGTGATTGACACTGCGCACATATACAGGGTGTTCCTAAATTGAACGTACAAACAAAAAGGGGGGATTCCTTAAGTGAGTTTAAGAAAAAAAAGTCCCATAAACATGGGGTCGCAAACGTTTCGTTTTCGAGATACAGGGTGTTAAAGTTTTAATCAAAAACATGTGTTGATTATACGAGTTTATCGAATCTTTATGAATCATCGCTACAGATCAGGAAAAATTCCATAAAAACTGACACTGAATTCATTCACCACAGCTTACAGTTTTCCTTCCCATCATAATTTGGATTTTCACGAGGATTTCGAGAAAATCGTTCAAAATTTTTTTTTCTCGAAATCGTTGGTAGATACGACAAAACTACAAGAGACCGAAAAGTTTAGTATAAGAACAAAGCTTCTTTTTATATTTTTTAAAATTAACAGTTGCTCACCAAAAAAAAGTTCTGCAGAAGAACAGGTGGCAGTGTTCCAGAAAAAATATCACCCTGTAGATCTTCTATCAAAATTGCCATGTCACGTGGTGAGAACTCTCAAATGTAATATTTATGCCAAATTTCAGTTGAATATCTTGTGAAGTGTAGATACTATGAGAAAAAAACTCAAAAAAATTCAAACTTCAACACTCTGTATCTCGAAAACGAAACGTTTGCGACCCCATGTTTATGGGACTTTTTTTCTTAAACTCACTTAAGGAATCTCCCCTTTTCGTTTGTACGTTCAATTTATGAACACCCTGTATACCGGTGCAATAACTATTGGTGCAACCATGGTGTTACAGTAAAATAAGGAACTGATTTCGCCTACTAAAAGTATCCATGCTCTCAAGGTGTCAATCACAAAAGAAATAAAATTCGAACTCCTGAAATTTCTCGTTCATAACAGTTATTCATAAAGGGTTTTCTAATAAGAAGTGTTATTTTGAATAACCCGCTATTTCGGTAGATGTCACGTTCGAAGCTGACATTTTTTCACTTTTGACAAGAAGAAACTACGCCATTAATAAAAATGGAACGATGCACGATTCAGGAACGCATTGAAATCATTAAAATTCATTATAAAAATGGTAAAAATTTGGCAGAGATGGTTCGTAAAACTCGAACATTTTTGGGTCATCGTGAAACACCTTGTCAGACCGTAATGAAGATTTTGGTGGAAAAATTCGAGCTATAGGACAAGTTAGTGATGTGAAGATAAAACCCGTGCACGTCGCTTAAGAACAGCCGAGAATATTGCTGCTGTAGCCGAAAGAAAACCCAGGTTTGTCCATTCCTCGTCGTTCTTTGGAATAAGGCAATCCACAAACGTCATTACACCGTATTTTGCATAAAGAATTGGGTCTTAAGGCTTATGAAGTTCAGTTAACACAAGAACTCAAGCCGGCCGATCATCAACAGATACTTGTCTTTGCTGATTGGGTCGTGGAAATACATGAAAATTATCCGGACCGTATTATCTCTCGAAGAGGTAGGTGATCACAATTGGCCACCGAGATCTTGTGATTTTACACCTTGCGAATTCTTCCTTTGGGGACGTGAAAGAGAAGGTCTACACCAATAGCACAGCGTCGATTCAAGACCTCAAAGATGGAATTCGTGAGGCTATCGAGGACATAGGGCAGCCACTTAGCGATTTGGTTATGGAAAATTTCATTTAAATGATATGGTCCTGTAAGCGTGGTCGTGGTGGTCATTTGCCTGATGTTATTTTCCACTATTAACGGCATAGCTTCTTCTTTATAATGAAACTAGCTGATCCGGCAACCGTTTCTTGCCTTATAAATTATAAATAACCTAGATACCGACTGCAGCGCCACCTGTCGGGCTGATTTGTGAATCTAAACCATTCTCGAATCTCCACGAACACACACAAAAAATTTCATCAAAATTGGTCCAGTCGTTTAGGAGGAGTTCAGTCACATACACACGCACACAAGAAATATATATATTAAGATAAACATCCGATCATTTATATTGAAAAATTGCATTATTCTTTGAATATCAAAACAACACCTCTTATTGGAAAACCCTTCATAAGAAAAAAAACTAAAGATTTAAAAATATCATTCCTATTGCTTAGTTACTTTTTCATAGCCCGAATTCCCATCTTAAAATCATCATCTGATTTTCTCGAACAGATGGAAGAAGCGGCAACAGAAAATCACTAGATTCTCAGTGACACTTATGTTCACTTAGAATATAACTTCAACCGTCACCTTTCTATCAAGTGCCCGTTTGAAAGTGATTAATCGAGCCCACATTTTATTCTTGAAACTTAGAAGCGGATTCGCAGCATCATTACTTCGTGTCTGAAGAACAAACCCATTTCTTCTCACAAACACAAGAGACATTTCATTACAGTTTCCAGAAAAGGTGCGCCCTCACAAATCCGACCTGGTTCGCTCGCCACCGAAATGAAAACGTCGCTTTCGATGAAAAAATTCATGAATATCCGTGGAACAATGGTCGTCGAATTTACGTCGTAGCATTCTTATCGGAGGAAGAAGGTAAGTCGTATTTAATAACGGTTACAATGACGATCGGCTCGTTTCTATCGATACGTGACCGAAAAAAATTTAGATGCAAAAATTGAGATCCGTAACGGGGAATCAGAGACGCGAAAACGACAGTTCGAGCGCGAGTACCTACTTACATGTCGGCCACTTCGTCTATGGAGTTTATTGTGGAATTACTGAAAGCTCTGTCACTTAGTGGTTGTACGTTAAAGGAAATACAGTGGAACTTCCCTATAACGAAAGTGCTAATCCGAAAAAAATTCCTTAAAAAGAAATCCATACTATTCCATACTAATATTATAAATGCGAAAGTAACTCTGTCTGTCTGTCTGTCTGTTACTCTTTCACGCCTAAACGGCTGAACGGATTTTGATGAAATTTGGTATGGTAATAGATGATAACCTAGAAATGGTCAGAGGATATAAAAAATCACGTCATCGTTCTTAGGGGGTAGGCAGTAGACAGATAACTAAATTGAGTTAGTGATTTTTAGTCGTTTTGTTGGAACTTTTGCTCTTTCGCGTCTAAACGGCTGAACAGATTTCGATGAAATTTAGTAAGGTAATAGATGGTTACCTAAAAACGGATATAAGATCAAAATGATCCACGTCATCATACTTAGGGGGTAGGAAGTAGGCAGAAAACTGAATTGAGTTAGTGATTTTTTTATGGTTTTTGCTGGGAGTTTTGCTCTATCAGGCCTAAATGGCTGAACAGATTTTGATAAAATTCAGTTAGGTGATAGATAGTAACCTAGAAAAGGATATGGGCTATTAATATTCATGCTATCGTACTTAACGCGTAGGCAGTAGGCAGAAAACTAATTAAGTTAGTGATTTTTAATCGTTTGTTTCAAAAGTTTACCTCATTCACGCCTTAACATCTGAACCGATTTCAATAAGACTTTATTAATATAAAGATAGAATCCTAGGCACGGACACAGGCTACTTTTTACGCCGG
This sequence comes from Propylea japonica, assembly GCA_013421045.1. Classification (NCBI taxonomy): domain Eukaryota; kingdom Metazoa; phylum Arthropoda; class Insecta; order Coleoptera; family Coccinellidae; genus Propylea; species Propylea japonica. Next base: position 93,173,144 of record CM024240.1, read on the forward strand.
GAAAATACCTTATTCCCGCGGAAATCTGGCGTGATCGTGTCAAGAAGCGCATGACGCCATAGCTACTGAAATGATTTTGATGTTTTTTTTAACTGAGTGTTACTAAGACTTCAAGTTAATATTTGATCACTTTTCTAACTTAGAGGCGCCATAATTTAGGGAATTTATGATAAAATTTTGATGCAACTGTTTTTAGTTAACAGTTTTACTTGGATCGAATTACCGTGTGAAGCCGGGACGGGTCGCTAGTAAATAATAACTATTAAAAGTGACCTGAGAGGAGAGGGAATTTATGATAAAATTTTGATGCAACTGTCTTTATTTAACAGTTTTAATTGGATCGAAACTTAGCGACATTTCATCACACTACTTAACTTATAGGGTAGGAAGGTACAAAAATTCAGATTATTCAGACGTATGATTTAAGTGAATATTTTCGAAGATATTACCGTGCGAAGCCGGGGCGGGTCGCTAGTTTCGTTATAAGTACATAAAATTTGTTTCTATAATCGGCAATGTCGCGGTCGACTTCAATGATAATTTTTTATCATTCACACTTCCTTCAGACATTTTCGCACAACTTTCACACTAGCGTACTGTTTAGATTGAAAGATTGCAATCAAACAGCCAGGGGTGTATTTAAAACGATCTGATTCAGTTTAAGATCGGGATTTATTACGTATATTCCGTTCGCGAAAGCTTGAGCCGTCGGTTGGCCATGGAAATTTGGCTTATTCCACTGTGTATATTAAAATTTTAGGTTATGATGTTTATTTTCTTGTCAGATTGATAGGCAATTGATAGGCAATGTTGTCAATATTGCATAGAGTTGTCTGATAACTCGCAAGCTCGTCGGACGAGGCCGGGTACATTCGGCAACATTGACAGCAAATACTGCCAACTTCAGATAAATAAAGAAACGCCTACTATGCGCTCAACCTTTCGTAAACGGACTATACGTCCGGATAAAACCCACCCTCATACCTTCTTACCGATACCGATACCCGTTATAGAGAGAATTAACTTCGTTTTAGAGGGTGTTTATAACATGGAATTTGGATTCAAGGTGCAATGTACGAAATTCGTTATACAGACGTTCGTTATAGGGAAGTTTCACTGTAGTTTAAAAACTGATTTTCTCGATTTGAATGAATCTTTTTTATCGCAAAAAATATCAACTTTTTTGAAGATGCCACTCCACAGTTGGATGAAGAATGCTACATGTGCCTATCGAAAACAATTTAAAAAATCTCTTCATCAATAAAAATCAAAACAAAATGCTGGAAATCGAGCAGTAAATGTGGATCTATATTATACTGAAACATTCTTTTTTACGACTATCACAAAATACCTTCATTCTATGTTCAATGACGATTTCTAAATGAAGTATATTGTAAGACTTCTATTATTTTTCTGTTTATTTTTTCTGCTTCGATTTTTTCGTTTCAGATTCAGAATTCCGAAAACATCTTGGAGAGGGTTTTCGATTGGACTCAATAAAGAAAACAATCTTTGATATTCAAATAGTTTTCAAGTTTAATTTTTGTTGGAACGTCGGGACAGGGTTTTTTCTACTGAGGTTTTTCCCTGAGTTCTGGTATCGTGCGAAAAAATAGTATGGTACCCCGTTTTGCACTAACCTCAGTTAAGGATTTTCGTTTTTGTTTTATGTATGGCACTACGTTAGTTCTTGCTTAGGAGGAGCCTTGAGGATGAAGGAACTCTTCGCTTTAAATATTTTCAAGTCGACAGTGCGGCCACGTCTATCTCAAACGCATATCTACTTTCTTATTTCAAATGCAACTACCTATATTTTTTTATTTATGTATGTAAATTCCTGCCATGCACCTTTGTCAAGTTATGCACATATTATTGAAATTTTTGACATCTGCATTGCAAGTTTGGAAATGCCATTTCTCGATTATTTTCTATGAGAATGAAACCAAACTCAGCAGTCTCATAGTAGAGAATCCGTGCATTATTTTCAGTATTTTGATACATGGTAAGGTTCTTCAAAAATTGATAACTGTATTTTGCGGGATAAGGACAAACTCTCAAAAGATCGAGCAAAAGATCTTAAAGTATATTCAGCAACGTTTCGCAAACTCTCCTTTGCTTCATCAGGCCTAAAAATATTATAAAAATGTCATACAAAACACTCAGTAAAATATAAATAAATACCTCTATACTATAAATAAGACATTCAGATGTAAAACTGATCACAGGTTCGATTTTTCGAATGTAAAAATATTAGACAATGAACAACATTTCAGGAAAAGGAACATTTTAGAAATGATACATATTAACATTAACAACACTGTTAATTTTAGATCTGATACTGAACATTTAAGCAAACTTTACAATTCTGTCTTGACCAAATATATGCATTTATAGTGTTGTGCGAGCTTGGTGGAAACTAATTAATGTACGGTATTTCATTGAAAGAAAATGAAGATAATTCTGTGTTTGACAACCTTGATATTGTTTTACTGTATTAGTTTGTTTTGTTGTGTTTTTTTCAGGTTATGTTTTCCTGTGATTTGTTTTAGATGTAAATATTCTGAAATTTTCCAAATGAATTTTAGCCGAACTTTTGTATTTTGAGCTGTTTTTGTGATTTGACGTGGAATATACAGTTGATGCCGTCGTTTTTTAAAGTTTTACATCTGAATGTCTTATTTATAGTATAGAGGTATTTATTTATATTTTACTGTTAGTGTTTTGTATGACATTTTTATAATATTTTTAGGGCTGATGAAGCAAACGAGAGTTTGCGAATCGTTGCTTTTGAGAGTTTGTCCTTATCCCGCAAAATACAGTTATCAATTTATTAATTATTGTGGTGGACACTAATATTTGCGTTCTTCAAAAATTTTGATCTGAAAATATAGAACTTAAAATTGAAATTTTTTGAGATTTTCAAATAGCTAATGAAAGCGATTAGAAAAAATCTAAAAATCAGAACATCCGATCGAATTGATTCCATATACATAATTCTCAGGATCGCAATCCTAATGATAAGTTGAATCTCATCGGCGTGCTATCAAATCTGGTGATCATAACAGAGTGATAGCGAGACTTATTATTTGCGCTAGTCGGAATAACCGTGACAATGTAGAATGTAAATTGAATTCATTTCAATAAAACTGTTATTTCAGTTTTATTCTCATAATATTGATTTATTCGTTTTGCGGAGGTTCAACAAACTGCACGCTAACGTCCAATCGAAAGCCGCGTTCCCTTCCGCAAACTCCGGCAATTTGATGAGATGCGAAGAGGAAGTTTATCTTAACGTAATGAAGATGACATTGATAATTTCGAGCCATTTGCATTTTCGCATCATTAGACGGTTATCGGTTGGAGAAAGGAACGTGAACTCGTGAACTATAGGGGGAAGACAAATTGAACACTTAGCTAGCAACAAATAGGAATAGCAAGGCCCTATTATCGATGTCATGTTATGCATATTGTGTGTTTATGTATGTTACTGCTAATATTATGGATACTAGACGGTTAACGGCTTAGAACGTAGACTTTGTTGTGAAGAAATAAACACGTATGTAACGTTTTCGAGTTATGCGGAACATTCTCTTCCTTTTAAGTGAATTAAATGATATGGAATCGAAGAGAATGGATTCAAATTGTTTGAATATTACACGCTTCGATTCAACCGTTTTATTTTGTTAATGGCTGAATTCATAATAATGACCTTTCTATTAGCGAAAATGAATAGAGCTCAGAATAAAAAGTAAACTTCTTACTCTGAAAAACGGAGTCAGTTAGAAACAAATGTCACTTCGATTAGAAAAAATATCTTTCGAAAGTCAATTCCCTTCCGCAAATATCATCAACCGAATACTTATCAGATGTGATGCGGCGAAAATGAAGTTATTTGTATTCATCCTGATCAGAAAAGTTTTAGGTTCCTTTTTAGGTAGACTTTTTAATTTTTAAACTGAAAGGTTTTCCAATAAAAGATGTTATTTTGATAGCCAAAGAAAAATGTCATTTTTCAATATAAATGATCGGATGTTTATTTCATTATAAAGAAGAAGCTATACCGTTAATAGTGGAAAATAATATCAGGCAAATGACCACCACGACCACGCTTACAGGACCATATCATTTTAATGAAATTTTCCATAACCAAATCTCTAAGTGGCTGCCCCTTATGGGTGACAATACCCGTTCTTAAATTAATAAAAATTTTATTTGTTAGTTTATTTTATTTTTCTTTTTTTGGAATTTATGTACTATCTGCAATTAAAATGTGGAAAAAGCTCAAGAAAATTCTTTTTGCCTTTTTTAAAGATTATAAGCTTTTCAGAGCAAAAAACGTGATCATTATTTTTTTCAAAAATTCAAAAATTCAATCGAGTCGAACAAAAAAACGGCTCGCTGGATTGAGTTGGCTCTTCGTGAGGATTTTATCAACATACTGAACTGTGAAAGTCACACTTTCATTATTGGTTTCCTCAACATTTTCGATCCAGCGGTAGATTTTCCAAGAAACCACCAAAAACCCTTTTTTGTTAAATTTTTATATTGATGCGACATGAAGAAAAAAAATTTCTATGAATAAGCAATGGTTGTTCATTAATGGGAGTTCATTTAAGGTCTTGAAACCCTCCTTCAATTTTCTGTGCGATCATTGGTTGCTGAGAAATCGATAATCAAAGACAAATGGATCCTTTTCCATTTGAAGACCGATATCTCGGCGAGAAGTGGACTTATTGAGGTCAATAAAGAAATAAATTAAAGCTGAATTAACAAAGTATACCATCATTATAACGATTATGCAAAAATAAAATTTCCACGCTCGTAGACAAGAAAAAAAAGTGGTAAAATTTTGAGAATTTTTTTGTTGCTGAATTTTTATCATTACTCGAAAACCACTGAAACTTAAAATTTTTGAAGTTATAATCCAAAAACAAGACACTTGAGGCTACAATTTCCCTTTTTTAAATTCCTTATACGACCATTCCTCTCAAAGTTACGGCATGTTGAAAATTGCCGAAAAATTTGGAATTTTTTTTATCCTTTAATTTTTTCCAGTAGTGTATTTCGGATATAATACAAAGGTAATGTAGTCTGGCAGTTGAATAATTTTGATCTAAAACCACTTATAGCTGTTTCTGTTCCAAAGTAAATGATATGGCGCAACTAATCATCGATCCATCATCCTAAATGTAGATTTCATTAGGACCCATTTGCATCTATAATCGGACAGATAGTTAGGTGTGAATAGGCTCTCATGATATCAAATAGGTTGAGCGCTGTTTTAGCGGAAATGTCTTCGCGAGCATTTAAGTTAATCGGAGCAAACAGAATTGATGGGATCCTTCTCCTTTTTAGCGTTTTTGCTACCATTAAAGACGATATGATATTAAATTTTAGTATTTGATGAGTAATGCGGAAATTGTTTGTCCGAAGAAGGATTTCTAGTGGTGTTTATCATTGCTTAATGATATATGATCAGGAAAATTACAGATATGGGTCGTCTCTGCTAACGATAATTTTATTTTCATAGTTCTTACCCGATTTGGATTTTATATGCCCTGTTAACCTAATTATGTAAAGTGGTTCTTGATTTGGAAGAAATATTCAAGTGAATGCAGTTACTCAAAACGATGTTATCGTTTCACAGATTATTATGTGGTTATTCCTATTCCACTTGAATCAACAATTTTCGATCGGGAATTTAAATGTCAATCATAGCCAATTTTCCGCCTTCTTATTGAGCGCTCGTTCTACTTTAACGAGTGCTATAATATCGTATTGCCAAAATGTCTGTTTTTTCGAATTTTTAGCCGAAAATGGTATCAAACTATAAGGTGTTCGACTCCCTGAAGACGAATTCGTGGTAAAATTCAATAACTTCCTATGATATTTTTCTAGAAACTTGAAATTTTCAGGATGAGTTCGGGTCTCAAATGGCTCGGTTGAGTTCGTCAAACAGCCAAATCGTACAGGGTGTTCCATAAAATATGGCCATTCAAAATTTTTGTTTCTCAATATCGCAGAAAAAACGAAAACAAAATCGAAATAAAATGTTACGGCCAAATGCACGGTGCTCATAACAAGCCTCATGCAATATTTTGTAGCCAAAGTGTTAACAGAACCATAGAAAATTCAATTGGACAATTTAAAAGAAGAAACTTCATATTTCCATAAGAACATAGTCGATTTGAGTAGAATTTATTTTGTGAATGGAAATCAATAACTGAATGTTTATTCAAAATTTCGTGGCCATAGTGTAAACAGAACCATAGAAAGTTCAATTGGTATACTTTCTCAAAAGAAGAATCTTCATATTTCCGTAAGAGGATATTCGAGGAAAGTTTTTTCGAAAATTCGAAATTCATATACTGAAGTTTCATGAAAAATTTTGTGGCCAAAGTGTTAACAGAACCATAGAAAATTCAATTGGAATATTGAAAGAAGCATCGTTATATTTCCATAACAGGATATCCGATTCAAATGAAATCTATGTTGTGAATGAAGATTGATATTCTGAATGTTCATCAAGAATTTCGTGGCCATAGTTTCTACAGAACCATAGAAAATGTTTCCATAACAGGATATCCGATTCGAGCGAAATTTTGTTTTTGAATGAAGACCGTTATACTGATTTTTCATGAAAAATTTTGTGGCAATAGTGTCAACAAAACCATAGATAATTCAGATGTCAGATTGATACGCAATGTTGTCAATATAACATAGAGTTCTCTGATAACCCGTAAACTCGTCGGGCAAGGCCGGGTAAATTCGGCCACGTTGACTTTATTTTACGTTATGACAGCAAATACTGCCAACTTCAGATAAATAAACAAACGCCTACAATTCGCTCAAACTTTCGTGAATGGATTATAAGTAGATCTTCCTGTTGACATATTCAAAATTACATAAGTTATAAATGAATATAACCGTAGAAATTTCAGGATCTCATAGAATTCCCCAGTTACTCGAAATTAAACGTTTAACTGATAATTGTTCACAAAATATTTCATGGATTGAATAGGCAACCAGTAGTAGAAGTAGACCACTTGAAAGAGGAAAATTAAAATTGGAGAATATACGTGACAATTGTTCAAAAATGTACACCAGTAGGAATCATTCGAATGCAATATTTTTGTTCCCCCTATCTTAAAACTCTAAATATGGTTCTTCATATATCGGTTACTATGAAAACTTGTTTAAAAATTCCTCTTTTTGTAAAATTGAATGATAGCCATGTCATTATGAAATAACTTCATTCCCGAGTAATTCTACTGGTCAATTCCCGTTGAATAATTCCTAGGATTAATCTCATTTGCCGGTGGAAAATAGTGACGTGCTGTTGTTATTACCGAAGCCCACCTACATACAGATTGCACCCGAGTACTAATTTTTTCAGCTAGAAAATTTGCTTACATACAACCTAGCATGCAATCGCACTCGATGCAATATATATGCAAATCTTGCCCCTTTATGCATACATCTTCCTGTTTACACGTGATACATTATAATAATCAGAATTGAATTATAATTAATCTATTGCCTACCGATAGCTTCAGCTCGGCCCCAGTGGTAAAGCTTCCGAGAAATCCTGTTTTCTGATACTCCCCATTGCATGCATATTGCAATTAGTATTTTAATGGGTAGTGGAGGTGAAAATTTCGCGCTCTTAAGCAATCGTCAAACGCATCTCTCACAGATCTATGATAATATGCTGAGTGACAGCAAGAATGGCAGTAATAACACTTGCATGCATTTCTGTAAGATATCAAAAAAAGAATTTTGTACCATTGCTATACCACAAACACAAATCAAAGTCTCGGTTTAGCTAGGATTCTAAAAAAATAAACAATCAATTTTCTACATAGAAACGTTCCTTTATTTCAACTCAAAATATGCAAGAACAACACAAAGCAGGAAAAAGGGAAAAAAATTTAAATTTAACGATTATTTATTTTTGAATAATCACAGTTATTCTACAGCTAAATCCAAATTCAATAGTCCGTATAACCATTTCGTTTCATTAATGATATCATAATGAAATTTTCAAGCATATCGTTGCATTATTTTGAAGGGCTAAACTGAATTTATACAGATTTATATAACTAATCATTTAAGTGAATCTCAAAGATATCTGAAGAAAAGGCATTCGATGCTACAACTAAATTAAATTGTTGAAAATTTTAATTTGTTCTATTAATAATTTAATTTAGCTGTAGTATCGAATGTCTTTTCTTCAGATGCTTTCGAGATTCACTTAAATGATTAGTTATATAATTTTGTACCAAAATTCATTTGCATAAGTCATTATAATCATGTCGTCTCACTCGCACCCACTCAAATATAATGTCTCGCGCTCGCACCTGCAGCTAAACTACAAGCTTGTCTGGCAAAAGGTTGGCACTATCAAAAATATCTGGCTAATGAGGAAACATTATCGTATTATTGCCCAAGTATCATATATAAAAATCAGCTTTTATACTATAACGTAAGTAGAATTACATATAATTTTATGAACATTAAGGGTGTCTGGCATGGGGTTGCCACTATAGTAAGTGTCTGGCAATTAATGACGTGATTTTTAATGATATTCTGAAGGTAATATCAAAAAATCACACTTTATAATTTGACGAAATTAGATAAGTATTTATACCCCTTTAATACCTTTTACCTGCCAAAGCCAGGGTAACCCAAACTTCATAATGGTCCATCGTTCTTACCTGTGTTGGGAGCATGCGTAGACAAGTTTTCAGCTTTTATAAAATAACGAAGGTCTGGCGTTCACGGGCTCTTGCTCTAAAAGATTATCCAAAAAAAATGAACATAATATACAGATGTGATACTAAATGCGTTTTATTTTCAATTTGAATCTCATCAGTGTCATCTAACGATATCCAAAGAGTGATAATATTACTCTTACCTGCATACTGGTGATTGAAAATATTCAATCAAACCCTATGGTGATTAGTAAGTCGTGCCTAATGCATCATAGCGCATTACTCACCTGAAAAAAAAATATACATATTAGTTATCAATGAATGCCGACAATAAATTACTACAAGGTGTTCTATCTGAATGTTACTAAATAGCTTTTCATGATTTTCTGCAGTTACTCAAACACTAGGGATGAAGGATTGTTTCTTGGATAGTCTGCATAAAATAAGTTTTAAAAAACGCATCATCACTGAATAGAAGAAGTTTTTAAAGAACCAGGGCATGTTCGACCAACCTAACAAGTAAAAATATTAGGTGCTGAAAGTAGAGGGTTTTCCAATTAGAGGTGTTATTTTGAATAGCCCGCTATTTTTGTATATGTCGCCTCTGATGCTGTCATTTTTTGACATTTGACAAGTAAAAACTACGCCATTAATAAAATGGAACGATAAATGCTACAAGAACGCATTGAAATTATCAAAATTCGCTATAAAAATGGTGAAAATTTGGCAGAGACGGTTCGTAAAACTCAAACATTTTTGAGTCGTCGTGAAGCACCTTGTCAGACCGCAATAAAGAAATTGGTGGAAAAATTCGAGCTGTTGGGACAAGTTAGTGATGTGAAGAACAAAACTCGAGCAAGTCGCTCAAGAAGAGCCGAGAATATTGTTGCTGTAGCCGAAAGTGTCGAAGAAAACCCAGGTTTGTCCATTCCTCGTAGTTCTTTGGAATAAGGCATTTCACGAACGTCATAACACCGTATTTTACATGAAGAGTTGGGTCTTAAGGCTCATAAAAATTCAGTTAACACAAGAACTCAAGCCGGCCGATCATCAACAACGTCGTGTCTTTGCTGATTGGGTCGTTGAAATGCATAAAAATGATCCGGAATTCCTTCGAAAAATCATCTTGAGTGATGAGGCCCATTTCCACCTCGGTGGCTTCGTCAACAAGCAAAACTGTCGCATATGGGGCTCAGAAAACCCATGAGTTATCGTTGAAAAGCCTCTCTATCCCCAACTTGTGACTGTTTGGTGCGGTTTATGGTCCAGCGGAGTCATTGGACCTTACTTTTTCGAAAATGAGGCTGGAGCAACAGTTACGGTGAAGGGATTGCGCAATCGAGAGATAATTAATGATGTTTACGGCCGAAATTGGATAGTATTGATCTGGACAACGTTTACTTCCAACAAGACGGCGCTACGTACCACATAAGCAACGAAACCATAAGTCATTTGCGGGAAAAGTTTCCGGACCGTGTTATCTCTCGAAGATCTTGTGATTCAACACCTTGCGACTTCTTCCTTTGGGGGCACGTGAAAGAGAAGTTCTACGCCAAAAGCCCAGCGTCGATTCAAGACTTCAAAGATGCAATTCGTGAGGCTATCGAGGATATAGGGCAGCCACTTTGTGATTTGGTTATGGAAGTTTTCATTAAAAGGATAAAGTCCTGTAATCCTAAATTTTCTGTAAACTTTCGAAAGTTTGGGTGATAACCTAATGAGATCCGATTGAGAATCTAATGAGAGCCGATTGAGAATCTACCGAGTTAGATTATCTATTAGTAGGAAAAAATGACTTATTTGGCCTGTTTGGTGAGTAATTGAGTTAACTCTATACAATAATCATTCGAAATGTTTGCCCCAATATAAAGCTATTAAATCTTGACAATAACGATAATTCAATCTCGCCACTAACTGTTATTTCGAAACTTCGTCCATTATTAATTGCATTAATTTTACAACTAGGCAAACAATAATAATTATAATTGAATTTTCGTCTCGATCCACCGAACAGAAACTTTATTTGAATGTTTATTTCAAGTGAGAATAATTTTCCAGCAAAACAAAGACCTATTATTAACTCTTGGGTAATTTTATCCATGACTCAGCTGCTTCACTGTCCTCCGTATTTCAAAGGATAAAATTCACAAAAAAAACTAATTTGTTGTTATTCAGGTACACATTTCGGAGAATTTGAATAAGAGAATACAAGTATGATGAATAATGAAGGCTTGGGGTACAATAATACCATTGAGTTTAAAAATAATATTTTTAAACTCAATGATAATACCCAACTAAATTGTTAATTAAGCTGGATACAATCCGATGTTAAATTGATTTGTGATTCGTTGTTAATATGTTTTATCTTCTTGCAACGAATAGTTATACATTCATGGTCATTGAGAGTATAAACTTACACACCATTAATGTAATGAAATCGTTATATTGTCATTTGATGCCATATGTTTTTTCATTATGGACTAGTGTGTTTTATTACTCACTTATGAACTTTGAATTTATTGATATTGATGCAGTAAAAAGTTTTAATCCATATTTCAATGAAATGAAAGAAAAAAATTCTGTAAAAAGGGGGCGTTCCACCCCTCAAAATTGAATAGAAAAGAAGGGTTGGGTAATACACTGCGCAGAAAAATTAACGCACATTTTGAAAATCTCAATTTTAATGAAAGTAAACTCTACATTGACTTTATAACTTATTTTTTATGTTCTCACGGGAAGGTTTTGAACGAAACAAGACATATTAAATGGAAGAAAAAATCAGGATTTCACCGAATCTTATGTGAAAGAAGAGAAAAAAACAATTTGCAAAATACTGGAATGCTGATAAGTGATTCAATACTTGCGTTAATTACAGCTCGGCAACGACGGTTCATACTCAAAATGAGTAATCTTAAAATGTTCTGATCTAATCCTTCCCAGATTTCTCTGAGTTGGATTCCTAAGTCATTAAGAGTAGCTGGATGATTTTCTGAAATTCTCTGCCTTCTATTGAGGTTGTCCCAAACCTGCTCAATCGGATTGAGATCTGGACTTCTTGCTGGCCATTCTATTCGAGAGACTTCAACCTCTTCAAGGTACTCCTGAACGATGAGCGCACGATGGGGTTTGGCATTATCGTCCATAAAAATGAAATTTTCACCAATGTATGGTTCAAATGTCACTACATGCTCTTCAAGAATGTTCCTTATATACTTATCAGCATTCATAGCTCCATTATCAACGACAACTAGGTTTGTGCGAGCAGTCAAAGATATTACACCCCATACCATAATCGATCCTCCCCCGAATCCAGTACTAGGTATTCAGGAAATTGCCCTGAGCATATATTTCATGTGGACGTCTGTATACAGGGGAACGTCGATCACAATGGTAGAGGCAGAATCGAGACTCATCTGTGAAGAGAACTCTTTCCCAATGGATATGCTCTCTCGTAAAATCCAAACGCGCCTTTCGCGCTGGGGTAAGATCTGGGCCTCTTGCCGCGACACTAGGCTTCAAATCATATTCTCTGAGGCGATTTCTTGTTGTCTGAGTGCTAATTTTCACCCCATGAGTTTGCTCAAGCTGATTTTGAAGAAGGCGAGCGGTTGCAAACCGTTGTCTCAACGAAGACACTCAAGTAACATTCTTGAATGGCAGTTGTTACCTGTGGTCTACCCTGTCCTGGTCTTCGGACATTCATACCTGTCTCCCTGAATCGCTGCAACATTCTGGACACACTTGTATGGGAAACTCTAAACCTTTCTGCCATTCTTGTGTATGTCCACCCTTCTTCTCGAAAAACTACCGCTTGGGCACATTCCTCTTGGGGTCAAATTGCGTCTATCGCGTTGCATAGCGATCGAGTTTAGAAAATCAAACGAAAGAAAAACTATTGATCACTAGAATTGATCGAGAACAACTGATTTCAGAATGGAGCCAATACATTCAAAATCAGATAATCTCATCTTTTTTTATTCCTGCTGGGAAAAAACATCTGTATTGAAGAAAAATGTTGAAAGTGGATCACATATGCATGCATAATAATTCTGATAAAATAATTATCATTGAGAACACCTTCAGTTGTAGAATAAATTTGAGATTTCCATAATGAGTGTTCATTTTTTTGCGCAGTGTATTTCATTTGAAAGGTCTTGGAACCCTTTTTACAATGGCATAGGGACTTAATTTTGATGAACCGTTTTCGCAAAAAAAAATTTCAGGTCGAAAGAAAAACGTATTATAATCAGAAAAACGTATTAGGTATAATCAGAATAACACCTTCCAAGTACGAAAAAATTAGGGCAACACGAGGAAAAGTTGCAACAAATTCGAATAGCAAATTAATATTCCGCTTTTTTGGCTGAACCACTGCTCTGAAAATATCGATTAGATAATTTTAAAAAAATGAAATCTAAAGACCCCCCAACACGACATATCAGCCGAGTCTTGTTGATCTTGTTATTCACTTTCATTCTAAAAAGAATTGTGTTTGGAGCACACTGCAAAACATGGAAATGATGTCGAGATAACAAGAATTCACATATCATCTTCATTTCGCAAACGCAATGAAAGAATTGGTGTTAATAGCTCTTAGATCACAACATTTTTCTATTGTTTCCCATCTTACACACATGAACACACGCCAATACCATAACAAGGCGAGATATATAGAACTTTAGAAACAATACGAGTTTGAGAGTTGTAATTCTATTCTGAGTAGAACAATTTGAAATCTCATAATGCCAATCTATCGAGAAAAACAACGATAATAATGGGAACAGCGCTAACATGTGTGAAAATTTCGAATGATGAATCCATTGTGCTGGGATGTATCAGTAAAAAAATTCTCATGATAGCCAGACAGACGTAAAAGAAGGTATTCTAAGATCTGATAAGTTCTTTTCATCGATAGACGTCTCTTTCTGATTTCAGCGTCAGTAATTGTTGTTTGGATTTGGTGTTCAGATTTGCATTCACGAACATAATTTTGAATGTTATCTTCGGTTTGTCATCAATTAGAGAGTCAAGGAAATGACGATACGTATCTGTAGACGAATGAGAAAACAGAGTTGGATTTCTGGGTCCCAACAGTAGCTATCACGATGAAAAATCGGAGGAAGGCGGTTCCATTTTTCGGTTCCCCTGAGAAAATTGAGGAGATTTTCACATAGAGTATAGTGATAGGAGGGAATAGAATTCAGGTGAACTGTTGTCATCAATTTACTTCCAATATTGACAGACAAAAAAAAGTTAGGTTAAACATTAACATAAAACTTCGAATCGAGGAAAAACTCTTTTGGTCTACTCAAAACCAATCTTCCAAAATAGAACTGCCTTCTTCTTTGCACACCTGAGAAGGGACTAGACCCTAAAGTTTCCTATCAATACAAGGAAATGCAAGAGTTTTCGTTTTTTCAATTCTTCTTATCACGGATCTCTGAAGTCCTCAAAAAATTCATATTTTTTAAATCAAGGACTTGAAAAAACCTGAAACAAGTGACTTGATTTTCAATGGCACTTTTTTTTGCAATAAAATGAGATATTTTTCTTCAACCCCACTTAACCTTTTCAACAAATGCAAACACATGTTCTGCGTAGGCTCGTTGAGAAGCTCGTCAGATGGAATCTTACCGCATACTTTTTGAACACTTGTTCTACTCAAACGAGCGCTATATACTTTTGCTCAAATGTATGTAATTTTTGAATTTTAAGCAGAAAATGCTCTCAAACGATGGGGTTCGATGATCCAAAGCTGTATAGTTTGGAGGTAGAAACATTCCATTCCATTTCACTAATTAATTATTCTTGTCTGACTTTTTCGTCTTATATCATTGTGCACTATTATATACCAAAAAAACGCCCGATCGTCGTCATAGAAATTGAGTTACGACAAGTTAGAACCGTAAACCACGTATGCAACGATCGGAAATTCGGATTATTGAGTCTTGCAATCCGGATTATAAGGACATAATACAATCTTGACGGCAATCCGGACTAGTGAATATCCGGATTTTCGTTCTCCGGATTATCGAGTCTCTACTGTACTTGGTTATGGTTAACCTAATCCTAAACATTCATGGAATAGCATCGTCGGTATTGATCCAGAAGTGTTGCATCATTCACTCAGAGCTCGTAAAATCATAGTGTGAATATGGCCATAAATAGTTCGGTTTATGACTTTTCTATTACGGGGCCGTACCTGTAGTTTGACATTTCAATTACTTACTATATGGAAACGATAACGCCAGAAACTGTGGTGCTCAAACCGTGATACATATTCTTTATTTAATGGATGTAATGGAACATAAATTATCAATTGAATGGCGAATGGTTTTGTTTCGAAATTAATATTATGTTTGACTCCATGATGAATTTATATATTATTCTGTGTCCTTTGCTTTGAAATGATTCGTGATTCGACAGAATGCATTCAAAAAAAGATCATATTTACCATAACATACAGATACTGATTACCAATTCTATTCTATTTACATTTTATACTAACAATTTTGTAGAGAAAAATACATCGAAGACAGGTTTGTCCCATATAATTCGATTTTTAACTATTTTTCCTCGACCGGAATGTCTGAAAATATTTGTGCCGAGATTAGTTCCAAATGACTTATGACTTATCTTCTTTAATAGTACAAACAATTCGAAATGTGTTTATAACTTACTGAAAGCCAATAAAAAACTGCTATCTCGTATAACTGTATTAAATGGTATTTGTAGAAAGGATTCCATTGATTCTTCTTTCTTTCTCTCTTGTTTGAGTGGAAAGCTTTATATTGAATCTTCAACAACAAAGCACAGATGAAATAACCAATAGACAAATAGAAGCAACAAAAAATACAGATATACTCTCTGGTGCTACAAACTACAAACAATTTTGTTGAAGAATCAATGCTTTCCATATTCGTCCAACGTTGCTCTTCCATCAGAAAGGGTTATGAAACCAGCTATCTTCTTTTCAGAACCCCTCAAAATTTTTATTATCATCTTCCATAGTTTCAACTGTGATATTCAACCCAGAAGACCCAAATTGAATATAGGAAATTTTAATGAAAATGATTGGTGTTCTACAGTTTCAATTGGCAATGTTTTTTTATCTGTTCATTGTCCATAGATATTACTAGCTTTTACCCGCGACTTCGTCCGCGTAAGTTTTTTGTTTTCTCCCGGCTGCAAGTCCCCCTGCAACAATGTCCCACTATCGTGTTCCAGTCCTCAACTTCACATCAAAATTTGTTCAAAAGCAACCTAAGCTACATAATGGATAGCTCCGAATGTTTCCTTAGTAAATATAAAAAGTAAATAATGTAAATCGGTTTAAAATACTACTAACTACCTACCTGCCAACCCTATAAGTTTCGATCCAAGTGAAACTGTTAAATGAAGACAGTTGTATCAAAGTTTTATCATAAATTCCCTAAATTATGGCGCCTACCGACCCTCTAAGTTAGAAAAGTGATCAAATACTAACTTGAAGTCTTAGTAACACTCAGTTAAAAAAAAAACATCAAAATCATTTCAGTAGCTATGGCGACATGCGCTTCTTGACACGATAACGCTAGATTTCCGCGGGAATGAGGTATTTTCCCGCCGTAAAAAGTAGCCTGTGTCCGTGCATAGGATCCTATCTTTATATTAACCAAGTCTTATAACAATCCGTTCCGACGTTAAGGCGTGAATGAGGTAAACTTTTAAAACAAACGATTAAAAATCACTAACTTAATTAGTTTTCTGCCTACTGCCTACGCCTTAAGTACGATAGAATGAATATTATAGCCCATATCCTTTTCAAAGTTACTATCTATCACCTAACTGAATTTCATCAAAATCCGTTCAGCCGTTTAGGCATGATAGAGCAAAACTCCCAGCAAAAACCATAAAAAATCACTAACTCCATTCAGTTTTCTGCCTGCTTCCTACCCCTAAGTACGATGACGTGATCATTTGATCTTACATCCGTTTTTAGGTAACCATCTATTACCTTACTGAATTTCATCAAAATCTGTTCAGCCGTTTAGACGTGAAAGAGCAAAAGTCCCAACAAAAACGACTAAAAATCACTAACTCAATTTAGTTATCAGCCTACTGCCTACCCCCTAAGAACGATGGCGTGATTATTTATAGCCTATGACCATTTCTAGATTATCATCTATCACCATACCAAATTTCATCAAAATCCGTTCAGCCGTTAAAGAGTAACAGACAGACAGACATAGTTACTTTCGCATTTATAATAGTATGGATTATTCTTCTAAATCAAGAGCTAACATAATACAATACATAAAACAAAAAACAGGGTAGAAAAAACACTGTCTCGCCGTTTTTCAAAATTTAACTTAACCTCCGATTTGCTATTTGGCCAGAAGGGTGTTCTGAACCAAATTTAGCTTTTCAAGCACAAAATTTATCGAATCTTCTGCTCTTCGCAGACTACACTCATAGATGGACTAAGGATATGTCAATTCAATTTTTATAAATAAATTCCTAAGATGAAAGAATTTGTGACTAATGTTAGCACTGACATAATGACGGCGAAGAAAGTATTCAACAACTCAATGATTTACTTCATACCAGTCTTAGTCCATTCCGGTTCCTAAAGAACTGTCATGATTCTGATAGTAGTGATTTCTTAGGCTACATTGAAGCTTTCATATCCTTTTCAACTCGTGTGAGTTAGGGAGTCAGTTGTGTTCAGTGCAGGCCACCTCAGGCACAGCATTGCCAATTGCTGTGTATGATGGCCGCTGCCGACTAAAAAATTTCTATCCTAGTCCGGGATTGAACCCATAACTTTTCGATTTTCGACTCTGTAACCGTTTGAGCCTCCACACATTACATCACTGCAACAACAGAATAAGATTGTTTTCTGAACATTTATCCTTTAGGGTAAAATCCGGATAGATACCTTGGATAGATGCCCCATTTTCAAAATACCTAACTTCCGAAACACGTATCAAAAACTTGATTTTATAAGTAGCTGCTACAGTCACCCTGGACCTTAGTTTTGTAAGGGTTATTGTAAAGTGAAGCCATTTTTCGCTAGTGTGTGCGATCATCTCAGCAGCGAACTTCAAAAACATGCCAAAGTTTCAGAGGTAGGTATTTGCCGCTGTATAACTTTTGAAGTGGTAATAAATTCAGTAATTTTTTTTATTACGTCAATACAGTGTTTCATTGAGTGTACATCTGAGTACAAATATTTTTTGTTTTCTTCTTAATTTATTAAAAAAAATCATGGGCATCTATCCCTATCGAAAAGGATAGTTGCCCTGATTTTTGGGGTATAGGTGCCCTTTAGGACATCTAAACTAAATCCATATCTTCTTAGCATATTTTCGATTCATTGTGTTATTTCAAACTTGATTCCTGATCATTTTTGTTGAGACTTATTATTTCATCAATTTATCATGAATGTGTGGAATAATGCTTTATGTTAATACTAGCTTTTACCCGCGACTTCGTCCGCATAAGTTTTTTTGTTTTCTCCCGGCTCTAAGTCCCTTTATCGTGTTCCAGTCCTCAACTTCACATCAAAATTTGTTCAAAAGCAACCTAAACTACATAAAAATACGCAAAGAATAGAGTTCCGTAACGCCTAATTTCAATAGTCGCATACGTGCGACGACGATGTCTGCCCTCGTGCGTCTGCCCGCTTGGGTAGGCACAGTTGGGCACGGCCACCCCTCGCGCCGCACCGCCTCTTCTCTGTAGGTGTTATAATTTCGGTGATGAACTGATTACCTATCCGTTTCTTTGTCTAAAATGAGTATTAACTTATCACTATGATTGATTACTGAGCTTGAAGTTCGTATCTCCCCAAGTTTAAAGCGTAGCTAGGTATGTAGTACTATATTAATTCTGTGGTGTAGGTAATTAGATTTTATCTGTATGTAATGTAACAGTCAGTTGAATAAAAAATCGTATACAAATCAGATCAAAAGTTTTGGCGTAATGTGATTCTAGACAGAGTTTTATTGTTGTAGATAGGTAGCTGTGTATAGGTTCCTGTGGGAATGAGATATTTTTCCGAAGTAAAAAGAAGTCTGAATTTTGGTACCTTCCTACCCTATAAGTTAAGTAGTGTGATAGAATGTCGCTAAGTTCCTATCCAAGTAAAACTGTTAAATAAAGACAGTTGCATCAAAATTTTATCAAAATTCCCTGAATTATGGCGTCTTCCCACCCTCTAAGTTAGAAAAGTGATCAAATACTAAGTTGAAGTCTTAGTAACACTCAGTTAAAAAAAAACATCAAAATCATTTCAGTAGCTATGGCGTCATGAGCTTCTTGACACGATCACGCTAGATTTCCGCGGGAATGAGGTATTTTCCCGCCGTAAAAAGTAGCCTGTGTCCGTGCCTAGGATCCTATCTTTATATTAACCAAGTCTTATAAAAATCCGTTCAGACGTTAAGGCGTGAATGAGGTAAACTTTTAAAATAAACGATTAAAAATCACTAACTTAATTAGTTTTCTGTCTACCGCTTACGCCTTAAGTACGATAGCATGAATGTTAATAGCCCATATCCTTTTCTAGATTACTGTCTATCACCTTACTATATTTCATCAAAATCCGTTCAGCCGTTTAGGCATGATAGAGCAAAACTCCCAGCAAAAACCATAAAAAAATCACTAACTCAATTCAGTTTTCTGCCTACTTCCTACCCCCTAAGTACGATTACGTGATCATTTTGATTTTATATCCGTTTTTAGGTAACCATCTGTTACCTTACTAAATTTCATCAAAACCTGTTCAGCCGTTTAGACGTGAAAGAGCAAAAGTCCCAACAAAAACGACTAAAAATCACTAACTCAATTCAGTTATCTGCCTACTGCCCACCCCCTAAGAACGATGGCGTGATTATTTATAGCCTATGACCATTTCTAGGTTATCATCTATCACCATACCAAATTTCATCAAAATCCGTTCAGCCGTGTATGCCATTTTTCTGAGTCGGACTTTTTCGAGTCCAAATTTTTTCCGAGTCGAAATTTTCGCCGAAAAAATTTCTACTAAGAAAAATTTTGCCCCGAAAAAATTTGATTTTTTACCCCGAAAAAATTTCGACTCAGAAAAATTTTACCGCGAAAAAAATTTTATTTTTTTGCCCGAAAAAATTTTGACATAGAAAAATTTTGCCTCGAAAAAATTTCGACTCATAAAATTTTTACCCCGAAAGAATTTCTACTCGGAAAAATTCTGCCCCGAAAAAAATTTTGATTTTTTTGCCCGAAAAAATTTCGACTCATAAAATTTTGCCCGAAAAAATTTTGAATTTTTTGCCCGAAAAAATTTCGACTCAGAAAAATTTGGCCCCGAAAAAATTTCGACTGGGAAAATTGCCCCGAAAAAATTTCGACTCAAAAAAATTTTGCCCCGAAAAAATATCGACTCGAAAAAATTTTTCACCGAAAAAATTTTGATTTTTTTTGTCCGAAAAAATTTTGACTCAGAAAACTTTTGCCCCGAAAAAATTTTGATTTTTTTGCCCGAAAAAATTTTGACTGGAAAAATTGCCCCGAAAAAATTCCGACTCGAAAAAATTTCGACTGGAAAAATTGGCCCGAAAAAATTTCGATTAAAAAAAATTTTGCCCCGAAAAAATATCGACTCGAAAAAATTTTTCACCGAAAAAATTTTGATTTTTTTGTCCGAAAAAATTTTGACTCGGAAAACTTTTGCCCCGAAAAAATTTTGATTTTTTTGCCCGAAAAAATTTTGACTCAGAAAAATTTTGCGACGAAAAAATTTCGACTGAGAAAAATTTTGCCCCGAAAAAATTCTGATTTTTTTGCCCGAAAAAATTTTGACTCAGAAAAATTTTGCCCCGAAAAAATTTCGTCTCAATTTAGTTATCTGCCTACTGCCTACCCCCTAAGAACGATTGCGTGATTATTTATAGCCTATGACCATTTCTAGGTTATCATCTATCACCATACCAAATTTCATCAAAATCCGTTCAGCCGTTTGGGCGTGAAAGAGTAACAGACAGACAGACAGACAGACAGAGTTACTTTCGCATTTATAATATTAGTATGGATGAAGAATGCAACTTTTCGTTTAATATATGCTTTCGAAATTCAATTTAAAATGCACAATTCGATCCATGTTGCTGTTTTAAGCATAGAAAATGTCATTTTATTTAGTTGGGTTTTTGGTTCACACAGTATGAAGGGCATCTATCCCTCCCAGTATTTTCATGGTGGGGCAACTATCCACACTTGTAGGCAACTATCCCCAAAAAAAGGGTTCTACAAAAATCGAATTATTGTGCAATTTGGGATTGCTATGTCAGAGAAAAGTCTCAGTATTCCAAATCAAATAATGGGGCTTCCTACACTTAAAGAAATTACACATATAAAATCAATATTTTCAAAAATATGAGGCAAATTCAAAAAGTGGGGCATCTATCCGGGTTTTCCCCTACCTTAAGGGGTTCGTGAAAACTAAACTTGTTGTGACAAATTCATCATTATTGGATTTTTTCACTACATAATTATTAGTTTAATAGCCGCTCCTACCGTTCCTATATTCTCACCATCTGTATCTTCAACCAACTAACCGGATACAATTATTTCAGTTATTATATTTTGAGTAATTATTCAAAAAATAAGTTGAAACTCCTAAAGTCATCAAGATGTCATGTGATATTATAATTATATATAAGGCGCTCTATTTGCTGGCATGGGTAATTAAAAATCAAACCAACAATTACGTAGCATCGCGTGACCGTTCAAAATTGCTCCCCGGTTCTTCCCAGAACTGAAGCCATGTTTTCCTTCCCTATAGCGCGAATTTAATTATCTCGTGGTTTGAACGTAATTAATGAGTTTCTTGCTTAATATGGTTGTCCGGAAAGTGGCCGAGATGTTTTCTAGAATATAATTCACATTTCCCAGTTCGCGATCATGTACTATCATGTTTTAAGTTTCGTGCTATTAATCAAATGGCTGGATATTGAATACGTCGACTTGTGAGGGTCGAATGTAACTGATCTACGATGTTGAAAGTATTGAATCATTTGGTGTTTTTATATCAACATAATAAATACTTACATAGTTGCAATAACGACTTGAATAGAATACCAATTTGTTTGTATTCTACTATATCAGGAAATTCCAAGAAATCCTTTACGAAACGCAATATATGGCAGCTGCGTATATGCTCCTTCTCTCTCAACAAAAAAGTCGATCAGAGACATAACATTTACTCGATTAAAATTGTTATAACATTGAATTATCCAAAATTATAAATAATTAACTCCTCGAAGTTGAAGGAAAAGTTTATAAAAACACTTCTGTTGGTGGAACTTTTGTATATTAAATCACCTAAGTACATCCTTCGGCGTAGTCGCCATTTTAAAACAAAGGATCATATTATTGAGCACAAAGTAGGCGTTTGTTTATTCATCTGAATTTGGCAGTATTTACTGTCATAACGTAAAATAAAGTCAACGTTGCCAAATGTACCTGGCCTAGTCCCACGAGCTTTCGATTTTAGATCAGAGAACTCCACGATTTATGCAACTTTTTTGTGAAAGTGACATCAATCTGAGAAGAAAATAAAAAACATAAAATCGGAATATACACAGTGGAATATGCCAAATATCTTTTCTTCAGATGTTTTTGAAATTCACTTAAATGATAAGTTATACCGATTTAGAAATTCACATCGAGAACATACGATATACAAGGCATCAGACAGAGAATTCTTCCCTACAGTTGCACAGATGAATAGGCGAGATAATGAAGTGCGATAACTGAATGAATTCAACTGTCTTACTGCGATAATCTAGTCTCGTCTCTCTCTTATCGCAGTATGGTAGGGAACCCGAACTACACGTATAGAATTTTTATTTGTCAGGCTGCCCGTAATACTCGATTCAAGTATTTACTGTTGCCTACCATACAAAAGAATTACGCTCCTCTAAACGATAAGAGAGAGACAAGACTAGAATAAAGAAGTAAGACAACTGAACTCAGTGTTACAGCAAGTGATTGTCTCGACTATTCATCTGGGCAACTGGACGGAAAAATTCTCTGTCTGATGCATTGTATATCGTATGTTTCAGATGTGAATTTCCAAACCTGTATAAATCTGTACCAAAAAATTTATTTGCATAAGTCATTATAATCATGTCGTCTTACTCGCACTCACTCATATATACTGTCTCGCGCTAGCACCTGCAGCTAAACTACAAGCTTGTCTGTCAAAGGGTGGGCACTATCAAAAATGTCTGGCTAATGAAGAAACATTATCTAATTATTACCCAAGTATTATATATAAAAATCAGCTTTTATACTATAACGTAAGTAGTATTACATATAATTCAATGAACATTAAGGGTGTCTGGCAAGGGGTTGCCACTATAGTAAGTGTCTGGCCACTAATGACGTGATTTTTAATGATATTCTGAAGGTAATATCAAAAATCACACTTTATAATTTGACGAAATTAGATCAGTATTTTACACCCCTTTAATACCGTTTACCTGCCAAAGCCAGGGTAACCCGAACTTCATAATGGTCCATCGTTCTTACCTGTGTTGGGACCATGCGTAGACAAGTTTTCAGCTTTTATAAAATAACGAAGGTCTGGGGTTCACGGGCTCTTAGACTATCTTATCTCTTTCGAATGTAGTCACCTGAAGATTTCACGATCTCCATTTTTGTACTGGCAAATTCTCTTACACAACCGAATCATCCTTTGTTTGGTTGACTTTAAAAAGCTCATAGTAATAAATCAAACAATTCAAAGTGACAGATATTATGCATAAAATGAAATATACCACCTTGAATACACGGCGTGACACACATGTCACATATCAATCGGAAAAGATGATCAGGCAATAAAATTGCCATGAATCTTAAACGCCTCGTGCTTGGTGGTATACTGGAATTCGCGTGACACCATCCTATACCAGAACAATGAGTTTCGGTCAGGGTCGTATCTAAAGGATATTGCTATCCTCATCGTTTTATTTCGATTGATTTTTCACGCACGTGAATAAGAGGTGGTCACTACAATCTATTAGACCACAGGCCCATGTTGAAAAATTATTATGGGTCATTTGAACCACCAGGTGACCTATCTAGAACGATATAAGAGCATAAAATAATAAGATTCAGCACTATGCCGTCACTTGTAAGCTGTCCAACTAAGTGCAGGTGAGGATTCGAAAAGACAGGTAGAGTGGAAACATTTTGGTCACATATTTAGGTACGGCATTCTTACCATTGATTGATCCGTGAAAAATAATAAGAAAACGCGTAGCGCCGTAAAAAATGTGGAGCCACAAAGTCAAATTTTTTTTTTCGACAATTACCTAGGTAAATTTGGTCAGTTGATTTGTACGGCATCTGTGTTATACTATTTCAATACTGCTTCTAATCCATTATTCCGCAACGCCGTACAAAAATCATGCGACAAGGGGAAAATCCAGGGTTGCAATCCCCTCTCTTTCCGTAGTCCAGGATCGAGGAGATTTGACACAACATGAAATAAATTTATTTGGAAAGTATTTTATGCAAAGATAATATTTTTTCTAATGCCTTACATTTCCGTTGGCCCAAAGGGGAAAAAAGAAAAAATCCTTTTATTTGTCCTAATTTTCATAGTCCTTTCGTGATTTTAGGTTCCTAGTTAGAAACTATGTTGAATATGGGTTTGTATACTATCCATTTATACCGAAATATAGACATATTGTCACTGATAATTCCAAAATACAACATATATTTGAGAAGTACTCATGACACTGAAGTTTGTAGTACAAAATCATGCAACAAGGGGTCTGCTAACTTCAGGGTCATGAGTACTTCTCAAAAATATGTTGTGTTTTGGAATTATCAATGACAACATGTCCATATTTTGGTATAAATGGATACTGTCCCATACTGATGAGCCCCAAATAGGGCGAAATAGCTATCTATGGATGCTCCGTTTGATATTACCACCATGCATGTTCTTTGTGCGTTGACGGGATTAGTTCCGAAGTATGGGTTTAATATTGGTTGATTTTAATCAATTAGTATTATTCTCTGCTTTTATTGTTTAAAAAATATAATATATACACTATGGACCAACTGGAAAGAGGCAATAAAGTGGGTGCCAGGGCATTGTGGTGTTGAAGTCAATGAAAAAACCGATGAACTTGCTAAAAGTGCTGGACCTGAACCTTTCTATGAGCTTGCAAAAGACCAATTTGAGGAAGCGGTCCAGCAACGGGAGTTGAATGAAAAAATGGCCTTCTGGAGAAACAGCCCTGGACAACAAATTCCAACAAATTCGTGACGATTTCAGCTACATATACCAGAAAGCTCATGACGCTGTCACGAGCTGATCTTCGGGTAATGGTGAGACTGCCAAGTGGGCACTGTCGTTACAAACATAATTTGTACTGTATGGGACAGTGATCACATGAGATTTTCAGGCTTCACGTATAAGAAGCAGAAACAGCTGAACAAGTGGCTGGCCTAAGAACAACTCATTATATGGGGAAACTGGTCTAGGGCACCCAAGAGGTAACATCCAACAAATTTCTTGGGTTTTCGTCATTGATTAGGGTAGGGAACAAAAGGCCTACTTGATCGCAGTTCTCGAAGCCATAACAAAAAGAGTTCTAATTTATTCATTTATTTATTTATCGTATGGCAACATCACAGGTAAATACTTAACAAGAATAATAAATTGCTTATGCCATCTATCTTTCGGTGGCAGACTCGTGTGTACACTAGATCCGAGTTTCCGTGTCAATTGGTCCTTAGAAAAACCGTTTAATGATTGTAGCATCAGTTGTTGTGCCTGTGATCCTTTTGCCAGGAGATCTAAAGATGAACTGAAGATTGTCTGGCGCCTCTTGTGTTAGTTCATTTTGCGTTACCCAGGGTGCACTACGTGGAGGCGAACTTACCCTACAAAAAAATTACTTGCGTCACAACAATTCTCTGAAAAAATAAATCTCGAATACATCCATGCGACGGCCAGTAAGAAACAATACCATCTGTGGGCTCGGAAGATGTATTCGTGTCAGCCTCGTCACATATCAATCTCAACCATTCCATAGAATAGATGATAAAGATAATAGCGGTTGGCATGAATCGTAAACACTCGAAGAAGATATTTGAATGTGATCGAGAAGGCTGGAGGATGAGTTCATCTCTAGTCAGGTGGTGCCGGGTCAGGCGTGACATTCTGAAAGCCAAGAATGGCGTAGTCTCGCCAAACCCAAGAACGGTGTCTTCATGGCTCTATTCATGCGACGGACTTACGTAACAGCAGCGCATCTCGCCTTGGGGGCTCCAGCGCTCCGGAGTCACGGATTAGATAAGCAGCCCGAGAACAATCCGCCGTTTTATGGGAAACCATTCACCAACAATTGTGACATTTATTCGAGAATGAAATCACAATGATCGCCGTAAACGTTCGTAAATATCAGATATGTACTCGAGGCTTTATATAACCGGTACATGACATGGCGTATAAATAATACATATATTACGTTTCTGATGCTAAAGTGGGTCATTTTGAGATATTGTTCGTGTGATTGGAACACCTATGGGCATATGTTCTTCAATCGCTTCGATCGATTCAAGATGCCAGATGGAATGTTGAGATGTTGGATGTGTGTAATCTTCTCGGTATAAGTAGGTTTGATGGCATACTGACTCTGTGTTTACTTCCTGTGCTATTCTTCGTTGAAGAGTATATATTTGTGGTTTAGCTTCGTCGGTATACAGGGTTTTCCTTTTAAGTTGGCCTATTAGACGTTTCAGGAGAACTAGTGAATATTTCGTTCTGAAATTTCAGGAGCAGCCTTGAGGGTGAAGGAACTCTCCGCCTAAAATATTTTCAAGTCGACCGTGTTGCCACATCTATCTCTAACGCATATCTACTTTCTTATTTCAAATGGAACCTATATTTTCATTTATGTATCGATTCAATACCAAATTCGCAGTATAACCCACTAAAAAAATTTCTCTGCTATGCACTGTTGCCAAGTTATTCAAAAATTCCTGAAACTTTTGGCATTTGCATTGCCAGTTTGAAAATGCAATATCTCGATTATTTTTCATGCGAACGGAACCAAACTCAACAGTCTCATAGTAAAGACTCCATGCATTCATGTGGTCTATTCAGTATTTTGATACATCGTAAGGTTTTTCGAAGATATTGCTCCGAAAATGTAAAACTCAAAATTGAAATATTTCGAGATTTTCAAATGGCAACCCCATATTTATTTCACAGCATTCGATTCGAAATAAAAAATGAATGGCAGTCTCCTTTTGCACTTATTATTTATTTTGGATAGTTTTCGAATGAGATGAAAAATACTGAAATTTTTCAGTATTTTAGTTCATGATCTATGGTTCTGTTTACGATGAAATGGTTCTATGATTATGGCGTGAATTGTTGAAGTAGATTCTATGGTTGAAATCATAAAAAGTATTCGATGATGATGGATGTCATAGAAAAATCCCATATTATTCAAACACGATTCGGGTTGTTTTTCACAATTCACGGGAAAAACAAAAAATGATTGAAAGGACCTTTAAGACCTTTAAAAATCGTTATTCACATTTAGCAGGAATGACTTGAAAGAAATTCCGAAAATTGTTTAGGCTTTCTGTAATCCTGGCTTTATGTTCACTAATTATTTATTCTGAACAGTTTTCAAATGAGATGAAAAATACTGAAATTTTTCAGTATTTATAGTCATTTTCAATGGACATAATGCTGTGTGATTATGTTTAAGTTAAGTTTGGCACCGTCCTTCGGCGAGTGACATATCAAATGATGGCGGCATTTACGGGAAGGCATCGTATAATATTCGCGCGAATGAATCTGCGGCAGTGCCAAATCTACCATTAAAAACGGCGAGCTTTCTTTAGAATTTGTGGATATTAAGTGCCTCTACAATTTCAATGTTTCCGCATTAAATATTGAATATACCTGAAATGAAACCAATCGAATCGAAGGTGATTTATGAACTAAATTGGAGCAGTGAATTTGTGTTTTATAGTGAAAAAGTGACGTGATGTTAGAACATTTGTGGAACTTTGTGGGTCTATATTTTCTTAACTTAAACAGTTCGCCCCTGTTGGTTTCACTAATGTTGTTCAGGAAGACTCAATGAATGCAATGATACCAAAATCTGGTCGATATCACCGAATTCCAAATATTTACCAAATTTTTTAATCGACTCTTATTTTCGAGATTGCAAACGCGAATGAATGAATTTCGAAACGAACTTTAAATCCCCGAAATCTTATCCGTTACTCAATGAAATTCGGCTTGAGACATTCTTATTCACCCATTCTTCGGAATCGAGTGTGTCAAATGGCGCCAAACTTCAACGAATCGCGAGTGATTCATTCTATCACGTTTAGAAGTTGTGGGTGATACGCCGACAAATTCAGGACACGCGTTTGAGATCCTGTTTTTGACATGGCGAAAGGAATTCCTGGAACACGTTTTGCATCATTCCTCCAACTGCTTTTCCATCCATCTTCGATCGGCGGCGTCAACAACGAAATGCGGTCTACGCTAATTAAGCGCGTCCAGTTCCTAGGAATAATTATAATGATCTACGGAGGCTTCTTTGCATTTGAATATAAAACTCTGCAACGGTATTCCTCCACACATAATAATAAGCATTATACAGAGTATTATAAGCCGCACATCTCATTTGTTACTGTAACTTGTATCTCATTTCTTATTCCTGACCTCGCCTTTAATGAACAATTAACATAAATCTCATTTATCCCAAGTAGGTATAATATTTTCTAAAGGATTTGATGTATTGGTCCTAGCTGTGAAAATTGGAGAATCAGGTCAAGTGTGCGCTATAACTCGAGATCTGAAGAGGTTGCTTGTTGATTTACGATGTAGAAAAAACGTCGTACCTAAACTTAACTGAAAAATACAAGTTTGAACTATCAATAGAAAGTTCCCCTAAACTCTGTATATTACGATGGGAATAATTTTAAAACACTTTCAAGAAATCCTTTCCTAAAGTTATATGGTGAATTCGTTCATTATGCCATACCTATCTTGTTAGGACACATCGTATCATGGTACCTCAGTTTCCGTAATTTGATTTGATTATTATAATAATATGTTGAACCCGATTCAATCGAAAGAGGCGAAGTGAAGTTACATAAAGTCCCAACAAGCTGAATTTCTGTGAAGTTGTTCAAAACATAATTATAAACAATGTCTAAAAGTTCCTCATCATTCCCCTGTGAGGAAAAAATTTTATTCGAGGTCAATGTCAAAAAAATAAGTTTTTCGCGATTTTCAGCAAAACGGTAAGTTTGATCATAAAAGTACCTCAGACAAAAATTGTAGATCATAAAATTATCTATAAAAAATGTATCAATACTTTTTTTCTTACGAGCCACCGTTTCTGAGATATAACGATTCAAATAGTTATAAAAGTCGTTATCGTCATAATATGCACACGTTTCCACGCCACCTATGAGGTAGTGTACTTAGCGCGTTTCTATAACTTTTTGAATCGTTATATCTCACTGTGAGATATAACGATTGTATCGGGTGTCCCGAATTCGTTGTCTAGTGAGGGGATCTCAGAAACCCTTGGAGCTAGAAGGAAATGAATGGCACATTTTCGGGCTCGATTTTTGAGAGATTGAATTTGGTGAAAACCGTAACCTTGTAAGTTCAACCGTTTTCGAGATATTAGCGAAAATTGGAAAATGGCGTGAAATGAAAAGTTCTCATAACTTCTTCATTACTGGCGCTATGAACATGAAACGAAAACATTATACAGGCACTTTTTTTCGTAGAATTCTTTGATGTAATCAAATTTTTTTTATTGCGTTTTTTTTTTCGAAGTTATAATACAAACTTGTGTTTTTTCAAATGTGAACCATAAGCATTTGAATAACAGATGGAACCGTCTTTTTTTTCCCTTTTCAAAAATATATAACTTAATATATAAATTTCTTATTAAACTGTAAAAAACATCAAAAGTTTTATTTTCACACGAAAAATCAAATGGTTGTCTAAATATGATAATCTGTGAACATCAAATGATTAATAGATAAGAACAGATAACAAATTTTTCATAAATATTGTGCGAAGTGAAGTCCATTTTGGTCAATGCAAAGCTCACACCTCACAATGTCAGAAGAAAGTGTGAGATTTGCATTGACCAAAATGGTTCACTTCGCACAATATTTATGAAAATTTGTTATCTGTTCTTATCTATTAATCATTTGATGTTCACAGATTATCATATTTAGACAACCATTTGATTTTTCGTGTGAAAATAAAACTTTTGATGTTTTTTACAGTTTAATAAGAAATTTATATATTAAGTTATATATTTTTGAAAAGGGAAAAAAAAGACGGTTCCATCTGTTATTCAAATGCTTATGGTTCACATTTGAAAAAACACAAGTTTGTATTATAACTTCGAAAAAAAAAAACGCAATAAAAAAAATTTGATTACATCAAAGAATTCTACGAAAAAAAGTGCCTGTATAATGTTTTCGTTTCATGTTCATAGCGCCAGTAATGAAGAAGTTATGAGAACTTTTCATTTCACGCCATTTTCCAATTTTCGCTAATATCTCGAAAACGGTTGAACTTACAAGGTTACGGTTTTCACCAAATTCAATCTCTCAAAAATCGAGCCCGAAAATGTGCCATTCATTTCCTTCTAGCTAGTTTCTGAGATCCCCTCACTAGACAACGAATTCGAGACACCCGATACAACAAGTTCATAATACTTGTTTTCGGGTAATTCTCAATTCTTTCATCAAGATTTTATGCTTCATTTAATATTCAGAGTCAAGAATTATTAAAAAATTCATTATTTTCGACAAAGAAGCAGAAAATTTCGAATAAGTTAAAAAATCGGCATATATCTTCGTAACCATAGATTTTCGGACCATGCTTTGCTGCAAATGACGTTTAGTATACCCCCGTCGAAGGATCAGTGATCTCACCTTCTTTCCACGAGCATTAGATCAGATAAACAAGGAATCGAGCAACCCAAGGTCATACTCGAGGTCATACTTATTCATCAGCGCATTCGCATATCTCTTCGAAGTGATTATGTCCAAGACTCGTTCTTTACACATATAAAATATCCCACATTATCAAGAACGGCAGATAAGCTTTTACGCTGCACCAGCAATTATCAGAAGAAATAACCAAAATTAATGTAATAAATCAGAATGGAAAGCCCTTAGCAAAAATTAATTCAGGTCACTAGATTTCAATAAAAAAAGTGTCTGTATAATGTTTTTGTTTCAAGTTCATAGCACGGACAGAAACGGAGATGATAACCAAAGTTAAAATTTCCCAAATGTCAATTTCGGCTTATAATTCGAAAAAAAAGAAAATAGAGCAATGCGGTTGACGGCATTCTGAGTTTCTCGAAAAATCCATTTCTCTCTATGTCTTAAGGTTAATGAGTTGTAGTTCAGAGATCACCAATTCTGGTCACCCTGTACATTCTTCTTTCTTCTCGAAGCTCGAAAATGGCAGTGATCTCACCCTTATTCCACGAGCATCAGATCTGAGATCATATAAACAAGGAATCGAGCAACCGAAGGTCATACTTATTCATCAGCGCATTCATATCTCTTCGAATTGATTATGTCCAAGACTCGTTCTTTACACATATAAAATATCCCACATTATCAAGAACGGCAGATAAGCTTTTACGCTGCACCAGCAATTATCAGAAGAAATTACAAAAATTAATGTAATAAATCAGAAATGAAAGCTCTTAGCAAAAATTAATTCAGGTCGCTAGATTTCAATCAAAAAAGTGTCTGTATAATGTTTTTGTTTCAAGTTCATAGCACAGACAGAAACGGAGATGATAACCAAAGTTAAAATTGCCCAAATGTCAATTTCGGCTTATAGGGTAAAACCCAGATAGATGCCTCAGTTGGATAGATGCCCCATTTTCAAAATACCTAACTTCCGAAACAAAACAAAATAATTTTATAAGTAGCTGCTACAGTCAACCTGGACCTTAGTTTTGTAAAGGTTATTGTAAAGTGAAGCCGTTTTTCGCTAGTGTGTGCGATAATCTCAGCAGCGAACTTCACAAACATGCCAAACTTTTAGAGGTAGGTATTTGCCGCTGTATAACTTTTGAAGTGGTAATAAATTCAGTAATTTTTTTTATTACGTCAATACAGTGTTTCATTGAGTGTACATCTGAGTACGAACAGTTATTGTTTTCTTCTTAATTAATTAAAAAA
This sequence comes from Propylea japonica, assembly GCA_013421045.1. Classification (NCBI taxonomy): domain Eukaryota; kingdom Metazoa; phylum Arthropoda; class Insecta; order Coleoptera; family Coccinellidae; genus Propylea; species Propylea japonica. Next base: position 93,205,117 of record CM024240.1, read on the forward strand.
TTCATGGGCATCTATCCCTATCAAAAAGTATAGTGGCCCTGCTTTTTTGAGGTATAGGTGCCCCTTAGGACATCTAAACTGAAACCATATCTTCTTAGCAGATTTTCGAATCATTGTGTTATTTTGATTTTAAACTTGATTGATTTATTTATCATGAATGTGTGGAATAATGCTTTATGTTAATATGAACAATGCAACTTTTCGTTTAATATATGCTTTTGAAATTCAATTAAAAATGCACAATTGTTGTTAATTCGATCCATGTTACGTACATAAAGTTGTTGTTTTAAGCATAAAAATCTCATTGTATTTAGTTGGGTTTTTGGTTCACACAGTATGAAGGGCATCTTTCCCTCCCAGTATTTTCATGGTGGGGCAACTATCCATACTTGTAGGCAACTATCCCCAAAAAAAGGGTTCTACAAAAATCAAATTATTGTGCAATTTGGGATTGCTATGTCAGAGAAAAGTCTCAGTATTCCAAATCAAATAATGGGGCGCTTCCTACACTCATAGAAATTAGACATATTAAAATCAATATTTTCAAAAATAGGAGTCAAATTCAAAAAGTGGGGCATCTATCCGGGTTTTCCCCTAATTCGAAAAAAAAAGAAAATAGAGCAATGCGGTTGACGGCATTCTGAGTTTCTCGAAAAATTCATTTCTCTCTATGTTTTAAGGTTAATGAGTTGTAGTTCAGAGATCACCAATTGATCACCCTGTACATTCTTCTTTCTTCTAGAAGCACGAAAATGGCAGTGATCTCACCCTTATTCCACGAGCTGATCAGATCAGATAAACAAGGAATCGAGCAACCGAAGGTCATACTTATTCATCAGCGCATTCATATCTCTTCGAATTGATTATGTCCAAGACTCGTTCTTTACACATATAAAATATCCCGCATTATCAAGAACGGCAGATAATCTTTTACGCTGCCGCGCCAGCATTTGTCATTGAATTTATAATTGTCGCTCTCTTTTTCTTCTGCTCAATTCACTCTTCGTCGTATGAATCGGCCATGAGACAATCTCTGAATTCGATCGTGTACGGGAGCCAATTCTTCCATTATGTTCTGGCTATTATCTTCGAGACCAATTTAATCCTACTCCGGTCTTGACAACAATTCAGACGATAGCGGATGATTCCGAGCCCCGGTCTTCGTCGCATTCTTTATTTTGTTTTCTTCATTATTCCGAGGAATTCGGGTTTGGGTTTCTGAAGATGCAGCCTCCTCCGAGCTTGAGGTAGTGAGAGTAATGAAATCGAAATGGTACTATACAGGGTGATTTTTTTAAGTGTTTCATTAGACGTTTTCGACGAAGGAATTGTAATACAGATTCAAGATTTTGGATTTTCGTTTTAGAGTACATGAACTTTAATTGTAAAATATTTTCAAGAGGAATCTACTTCCGGTTTCACCGGAAACGAATGTAACTTCGTTATTTCAAATGCAACACCCTGTATATTTATACATATTCGAATTCTTCGTTCAATTCTACACTGATTTGATGTATGATATGTGCAACCACTCAAGCGGTTCTTGAATTATAGCCTTATTATCAATTTTTTTGAAAAAAAGGTTGTCACAAATTAGTGTCCATATCTTCAAAATCCCTCATTACAAGAATTTCTTTTAGCGAAAGTGGAACAAAGGAAAGTACGCTGATACTGTTTCTTGTATAACTTATGAGGAAATATTATACAGGGTGTCTGAAAAAGGGCCCCAAAGTGAGCCTCAATAAAACTATGAAATCTCACTTTTTTCAAATGACAACCCTATAATTTTGTAATACCAATCAATTGCTCGTCAAAAACCAGTTATGGTGTCCCGAACATTTCATGCCTCTAAAATCAGTATTTTTGCCGTTTTTCAATAAAATTCGAGTTTTACGATCAGAGACAGGTTTCGCACTGTTTGTAAGCTTGCATTTTTGAAGTAGGCTATGTTAGCAACTGTCATTCTTATTTTTTCTTACAGATCAAGCACTAAGCAAAACATGCAATAATAATTTCACTGGAATGATATATCAAAGGTATGTTCTTTATTTGCGGCAAATGTAACAAATTCCTAGAAAAGGTAATTAGAAATTCAACGAACGAAATTCACATGTACTGACTTTAACGAAATCAAAATCGAAATTCCTGTGCAACCTGTCTGATGGAACCTCTTGGATTTGCGTGAATATGTCCTAGAATAATTATTTGATTTTCTTCATTATCTGTTACTCTATTCAATAGATTTCGTTTTGGCTTAATGCTTCCAGTACGGAGAAAATTGTTTTGATACTATAATTTTTAAAAAGAACTACTTCAAAATTAATAATTTTCACGGTAGACTCGAATTTTGAATAGAATCAAACCAATAGCTTTCGGGATATTCAAATCGGAATTGACGTTTTTCCAATATGAACAAGCACGAAAATATCTTCTGGCTTCACTGCAGGGCTTTTTTTATTCCAACAACTCTTCTCATACAAGTCAATTCTAGAGAAATAATCAGTAACGATTCATTTTCCTGAAAGACTTTATACTTTAAATCAGAAATTAACAAAGCAAATGCCTCTCAAGAAAATTATTGAATTCCGATTTCACAAAAGATTTCACATCATGAGTGAGTACAACTTAAACATTCGAAACCATTATCGGCTCTTAAGCTGGGTTTAGACGAAGCGCACCCACTCGCGAGTCAAACCTCGCCACATACTCGCGCACCAAAACTCATCCTCGCGCTAGTGTTTACACGACGCGCTGGATTCGCCTGGAAGGGCGAGCCAGGATGAGAAGGCGAGGTAGTAATCAGCCTCGTATAGAGTCGTACAGTTCAGCATGGCTACACCTTCAATTACCGCGTCGTTTGCTTTCCTAGCAATGTGTCACTTAAAAAAAATTAGATTGAAAAAAAATAGGAAGGAGCGTCGGTGGTGGGCTAAGGAATTATTTCGCCGGCGATTGCAGTATGGTTGCAGATTGATGGCCGATATGGTGGTAGACCCTGTCTCAGAAACCATAAAAAATTTCCTGCGCATGACGTTTGAAGATTTTGAACACCTGCTAGATGTTATTTCGCCGAAAATTGCAAAAATGGACACAAATCATCAACCCTTTCATCTTTGCCTTTAATGCAGGAATCGGAATTGACAGAACAGAACTTATCTCATTCCATGCATCCTGTCTTTTATTTTTGTTGTGGTACAAAAGTCCCATAAACATGGGGTCGCAAACGTTTCGTTTTCGAGATACAGAGTGTTTTTTTCTCATAGTATGATATTCAACTGAAATTTGGCATAGATATTACATTTGAGAGTTCCCACCACGTGACATGGCAATTTCGATAGAAGATCTACAGGGTGATATTTTTTGGTGAGCAACTGTTAATTTGAAAAAATGTAAAAAGAAGCTTTGTTCTTATACTAAACTTTTCGGTCTCTTGTAGTTTTGTCGTATCTACCAACGATTTTGAGAAAAAAAATTTGAACGATCCTCTCGAAATCCTCGTGAAAATCCAAATTATGATGGAAAGGCCACTTTGTAAGCTGTGGTGAACGAATTCAGTGTCAGTTTTTATGGAAATTTTCCTGATCTGTAGCGATGATTCATAAGGATTCGATAAACTCGTATAATCAACACATGTTTTCGATTAAAACTTTAACACCCTGTATCTCGAAAACAAAACGTTTGCTACCCCATGTTTATGGGACTTTTTTTCTTAAACTCACTTAAGGAATCTCCCCTTTTCGTTTGTACGTTCAATTAAGGAACACCCTGTATAGTTCGATAAGTTTCAGGCACTTCGCTTGGTCCATTTTCCCTGCGTAAATAGAATACTAAAGCCGGCGCACTCGCTAGTCTCGACTAGCTCCAAATTCTTGTTCAAACGACAGAGTGAGGTTTCTTTGATGCGCGACTGAAAACCGACCGGCGACGGCTCGCCCCGAGGACGAGGGGCCTCACGGCGAGGAGCATGTTTACACGATGCGAGGGAGCGGAAGCGAGGCTGGTGCGCGAGTAGGTGCGCTTCGTCTAAACCCAGCTTTACTTCTTAAACCGCAAATGAGGGTTAACGATTACTCGCTTGTGATGATGCATCACTATCAAACTACTTCTTCGATATCAATTTAGTACCTTAATTGCCAGGAGGCAATTAAAATACAGGCATTATAAATGACGATGAGCCATTCAACAGCTCTATTACCCTAAACCTGCCGCATCTAGTAATTTTTTTCTATGGTGCCTGCCTCTCATCCAGTTATAAAGGCTGAATGGATCTACCCTTCAAGGTTACCACAATGCTCCTGCCTCATTTTGAATCGATTACCATGCCCGCTCATTCAATATTCGACACAGTTCTCAGTTGCGATGTCGCTGCATCATTGAATTTCTAATTGCGAGGCTCGCTTTTTAGACCTTTTTGAGTACGACCATCGATGGGTTTGATGAATAATTATGCGTTGAATGCGTCCCATCTATTACTGCTCCACAATTGGCAGGTTCAGCGTCAACTGATTGGGCGAAAATTGTTAGAACAAGAGAGTTAGCATTTTACATTTCGCACCTTTAAAAGTGAACCGTTACTAAACAATAGTATCCAAATTTACAAGAGGCCGAAAAAACGAAGATACGAGTATGTATATGCATCATTTTGCTGTATACCAATCAAATACATGGATTGAAAAACTTATTTTCGGGATCAATATGATGCTTTATATTCATTTCGTGGAATACAACACAAACTTTTTAACTTTATGTTAATGAAATAATCATTTTTAATAACTTTTGAATTTTATAGTAACACTTTACCACAAACTTTTTGTTCAATTTAATAGATTCGTATGGCATCCCAATGTAAAAACCTCATCTAAACAAAAATATTTTGGAACACGTTCGGATTATAGATCTATCTGAGAGTGCAAATACCTTTTTCCGTCGACCAAGCTCATTTAAAGCACTCGAATTCATCCATTAATAGTTATTTAATCAACTAAGTTATTAAAGACAGCGACTAATGGTCAAGATATTTTAATGTGTGAGCGAAGCGAACGGGTTCGAGACCATTAGTCACTAGATTAATAACCGTGTTGATTACAAGATTTTTGGGACGATTTGAACATGAATAGTGTATAAATTCTTGATTGAAATACATTTTCATTTTGCACAAGACATACATTTGACCAATGGAATTTCTATGTTTCTACGTTCCAGTAGAGTTTTGACATTTCTCGTAGTGCTTCTGAATACTTTGTGTACGATTGCCATGAGGATTGCACATTACAATAGCAAAAGACTGAGCATTAAAATGGGTCATTAATGCTCAATTTCGTACACATTAAAATCACCTCCTATTTCGAGGTCGGCGGAAATGACCTTTTTAAAAGCATGATTTTTTTATTTAAAGCATGATTGTCATGAGCAACCGAACAGAGAAGTATTCAGAAGTTGACAAAATAAAATAAATGTAATGAAATACGAAGAGAACTTCGATTTTGTCAGATTTGTCAATCATATAATGGAAAATATGTTTTAGAAATATTTAAAAACAATGATTCGAACTGAATATGCAAACAAATACCCAAATATCGTACGCACCTCGCAAAAACCAAAATGGTTGCATTCGGATTGCAGAGATCAGGCTGTTCGAATTATACATATCATTTTACCAACTGGGGGGAAAGGAATGGGAACGGGAATACACCGACTATAACCTCAAAGAAAATACCGTAAATGGTATAGAGATGGTTCCAAAACCTCTACAGAAGCTGGCGCTGGGATATACGGGCCAAGTTCCAAGTGTACGCTGTCGCTGGCTCCTTTATGAGCGTCTTTCAAGCGGAAATCTTAGCTATTGAAAGATGTCCAGATATAAATCTAGAAAGAAACTATCAAAAATGCGATATAGCCATACCCTCAGATAGTCAAGCTGCTATAAAAGCACTGAGCTCCTACGTCATCGACTCAAAGATGATCTGGTAGTGCCGGAACTCCCTGATACGCAAGAAAAATAAGGTTTTTTTAATCTGGGTTCCCGGCCATTCGGGAATCAAAGGAAACAAGAAGGCCAATACACTTTCCAAAGAGGGCGCACGAATGTCACTCATTGTCCCAGAACCCTTTTGTGGTATAGGTAAATGTACCTATTAGATGGAGTTTCTGGAGAAGGAGAAAGCCGAGAAGGAAAAACTCTGGCGGAATCTTCCAGGGCTGGATCATTCCACTAAGTTCCTTTGGAACTTTGAAACGGCAAGATCCAAACGATATCTGGATCTTGGTAAGAAACAATTACACCTCCTCGCTGGCCTTTTACAGGACACTGTCGCCTCAGGAAGAACCTGTTGAGGGTGGGATTATCGGACACTGACGAGAATAGGTTCTGTAGGGAGGAGAAAAAACTCCCATTCACCCAGTGAAGTAATGCTTTGGCATTGCGAGCCTAAGGAGGGAATGCCTTGGGCGAGAAACTTGTAAGAGTGAGGAACTAGCCTCGTTGAAACCTTCACAGACCTGGAAAGCGAGCTGTGAAGGGTGTGGTGAGAACAGCTCTGTGGGGGGGGGCACAATAGACCTTGAGGTCGCAATGAACTATAACCCCTTTTTATGCTATAACTTTAATTAAAACTACCAATTGGGGCCGTTCGGATTAAGGGGGCACTGTCCAGGGTTCGGACTATCTATACCATAGAGATAGAATAGTATAGAGTTGCTATCGATGAAATGAAAGTGATATCAGATCCGCCATATTACTGATATACGTCGAATTTTGACAATCATTGAATTTTTTCTGAAAATGGTAATTTTTGTACCTTTTTCAAGTTAAATTGAGATTTCTTGTGCTTAATAAACAATAATAAAATGGTATCGTGTGCTGTATGACTTTCTACAAGCAGGGAAGGGACAGATAAGAAGAAAATTAGAGGAAAAACATATCACAGGTATAAGGATGAGTACTGAACAGATCCGCATTCGAAATTTTTGCTAGTATGTCTTGGTAATCTGATATCTTTTTATATGTGCATATTATCGCCCGAAGAAAAATTGTTTATTTGATATTGAATTGACCTTATTTGAGCAGGATTCCCAAAGAGCCAACACGTCGTATTTTTTGGGTGAAATTCGTAAACAGAAAAAACTGGCAACTTAATTCAACCCTGAACTTTCAGCCATATTGGTAATATATAAGCCCCGCCCAGTGGTTCCATTTTTCCTTACACAATTGTATATCATAGCGTCTCTTCTCTATTCTATCTCTATGATCTATACCAACATTACTGTAATAACAGAAAATAATTACGAACACGATAACTTTAATTTTCCGTATAATTTTAAGATTTCAATAGGTAAACTCAATTCATAAGTTGACAGAACGAAACCAAAAGCTATCAAGATATAAATATGAATATTTATATGAACAAGCGCCCTGAAGCTTCTGACTTTCTTCCATTTCTTACTTTTTCTTCCGCTGAGTCATGATCATCAAAATGTATAAGAAAACAACTGAGTCAGGTATAAAAATTGAAAATCACAAAACAATCGATGAATAAGTTCAAACCGAAGTACCCTAGCGTACGAGAACGTCTTGCGAAATTTCTCTATAAACACATATTGTTCCTGAGTTATCCAGTACACACGATGCTCGTAATCACCATCCTACGATTGTTATATAATATGTACCTATCATTATTGATAACCAAATAATGATTAGCTCATTACGTGAAAGGTGTCGTCAATAGAAACCTTCAATGAACTTTATAGATATTATAGATGCCTTAAAATTTATCTAGCAATTAATCTATTAGCGCAATAGCGTCGAAAAGCCGCGCGATAGAAAACATGCTACAAACACTGAAATAATGGTAATAAAAGTGGTTAACAAATATCATCACATGAGGCTATTGTTAATGTATAATTAATGGCCACCAATGGCAGTATAATGCCGAAGCCGATCGGTTTATCAAGTCACGAATATCTCGGGATATATTATGAAATGTTTTTCGCATTCGTATCGGATAATACGAGTATGTGTGCATACGTCTTTGCTGCGGAACACTATCGGATGAAGTGTTTCTAAGCATCAAAACATTTTTGTACCAGTAAAAATTAACACCCAAATACAATCCTAGCTTTCTATTTGCCTGAATAATTTCCAAAACCACTTCAGTTGGAAGTGAAGTGATTTTGGCGAATAGAACATGACTTTTTCGGATGACAATCAACGAAGAGATGAGGTTTGAAATCGAAATCTTCAGAATATCATTAAAAATCACGTCATTAATTGCCAGACACTTACTATAGTGGCAACCCCTTGCCAGACACTCTTAATGTTCATTAAATTATATGTAATTCTACTTACGTTATAGTATAAAAGCTTATTTATATATATTGTACTTGGGTAATAATAAGATAATGTTTCCTCATTAGCCAGAAATTTTGATAGTGCCAACCCTTTGCCAGACAAGCTTGTAGTTTAGCTGCAGGTGCGAGCGCGAGACAGTATTTATGAGTGGGTGCGAGTGAGACGGCATGATTATAATGACTTATGCAAATAAATTTTTTGGTACAGATTTATATAACTAATCATTTAAGTGAATCTCAAAACATCTGAAGAAAAGACATCCGATGCTACAACTAAATAAAATTGTTAAAAATTTCAATTTATTCTATTAACAATTTAATTTAGTTGTAGCATCGAATGTTTTTCCTTCAGATGTTTTTGAGATTCACTTAAATGATTAGTATCTGATCTGTACCAAAAAATGTATTTAAGTCATTATAATCATGCCGTCTCACTCGCACCCACTCATAAATACTGTCTCGCGCTCGCACCTGCAGCTAAACTACAAGCTTGTCTGGCAAAGGGTTGGCACTATCAAAAATTTCTGGCTAATGAGGAAACATTATCTTATTATTACCCAAGTACAATATATAAATAAGCTTTTATACTATAACGTAAGTAGAATAAATTGAACATTAAAATGGGTCATTAATGATCAATTTCGTACAACTGAACTCGCCTTTCATCTTAAGGTCGATGGAAAAAATAAAACACAATTCGCCCCTGCATTATAAGGATAAAAAAGTTCAAAATTTATATTCATTCATATAGCTATCCCCAGTTCATTCAACGTGTTTTCCACGGGGCAGTCAGTACCCCATACTTGAAAACACCCTGTATAAAAAATTTCAACTGAATGAAAAAATAAATCATTACGATAATAGGACCCTAAACACGTAATCTGTCCGTGTTTATCGGTGCCCAATTCACCCACTTCTGAATTTCGAAGAGCGTACACTCGAGAAGTGACAGGTTCCTCGAAGAGATTTTTCCGTTGACCTGATTATAAATAGAAAATAAATTTTTGATTGGAATATATTCTCATTCTGCACAAGACATACATTTGACATAATAAAATTTCTATGTTCCAGTAGAGTTTTGACATTACTCGTATTGCTTCTGAATGTTTTGTGTTCGGTTGCTCATGACAATAGCATAAATTGAACATTAAAATGGGTCATTAATGATCAATTTCGTACAACTGACCTCGCCTTTCGTCTTAAAGTCGATGGAAAAAAATAAAACACAATTCGCCCCTGCATTATAAGGATAAAAAAGTTCAAAATTCATATTCATTCATAGCTATCCCCAGGTCATTTAACGTGTTTTTTACGGGGCAGTCAGTACCCCATACTTGAAAACACCCTGTATAAAAAATTTCAACTGAGTGAAAAAATAAATCATTACGATAATAGGACCCTAAACACGTAATCTTCCCGTGTTTATCGGTGGCCAATTCACCCACTTCTGAATTTCGAAGAGCGTACACTCGAGAAGTGACAGGTTCCTCGAAGAGGAACCCCAGGTACCTACCTTGGTTCGATTCAAAGGCACGGAGAAGTCCCAGTCTGGGGCCACGAACAGGTATCCGCTTCGGGCTATGGAACGGCTAGCCTGTAACAAATTCCACACATAAGAAGACATGCGAACAAAGACCGAGATAGGTACGTGATGGGCCAAAGATGGCCCGGGGCCTTTTAAGAACATTGTGGATTCTTAAAATTGGTGAGATGTTAGAAATACACGGAATGCGCACATTTCGCCTGAAAATTCTGATGCTTAAATAGAGTGATTTTGTTATACGATTGGTTTACGATAAGAAGACATTGGGTATCCTGCATGCTGTAATATAGTGATTTTTCCATGTGACAACATTAAAGCCTCGGCGATATCATAAAAAAACATTTTTTCGAGGAAAATATCGGTTTATGAATTTTATGTATAATTGGTGAAATAATGGAAGGTGAAAGACTTGTATTATTTTGGTTATTTCCATCATATTTACTTCTGTTCGGAGAGTTAAGGGTCTAAAGTGTTTCCTGACGACCCACGGCTGACGAATGCTGGAGGAAATGTGGAACAAAAGGAGTAAATATGTTAAAAGCCCAAATATTATACCTACAGGGTGGCCGGACGATTGACGTCAATAAAAAAAACAGGTTCCTCATGTCATGGGGTATTCGAATCACCCCCATGTATGTTATCCGATTTTTCACGGTTTCCGAGTTATCATTTTTTTTATGAAATCTGAGAATTTTCAACTTGAACATCTTCAAAATTTTTTTTAAAGAAAAGTAAAAGACTTTTCTGATATTTTTTTGTTGTGAATAGATCGCCATGAATTGTACTTTTATACATAAAATAACCAGCATCGTAAATTTGATGAAAATTATGGAAATGTTCGTCTCAAGCGAGAAAGTGACGTATTTTGGATCATGATCTAAATTTTCAAATTTGAATTAAAAATGTAAACAGGTTACTTCGTGGTTTCTAAGTAGGCTCAAAAACTGCGCTCAACACTCAGCTTTCAGAATCATTAATATAAAATGGTACTCAACAGTCCACTTTTGCTAGAATAAGCCTTCAAAGTCAGTGAGGTGGAAAAAATTAAAGAACTAGACGTTTACTCAAAAATTATTTTTTGCCATTTAAGATTTTTCTGATCAAGTTATGATAGAAAATGCTGAAATTTGCTTTAGGAGAAAAGTTTTGGATAAGAAAAAGAAAAAGGTATGGCAATAAATTACACATCATGTAGATAAAAAAAATTATTTATAAAAATTAGAATAAATAAAAATAATTGAATAAACAAATTTTGCGAAGGCGTAGAATGTGTATTGAGGCCAGAGGTGGCCTTTTTGAAAACCTATTGTAAATTTTATAAATAAATTTCTTTTTCTACATGATGTGTGATATATTGCCATACCTTTTCTTTTTCTTATCTAAAACGTTTCTTCGAATGCTAATTTTCATTAGTTTTCAGCATTTTATATTATAACTTGATCAGAAAAATCTTAAAATGGCAAAAAATAATTCTTGAGTAAATGTATAGTTCTTTGATTTTTCCACCTCGCTGACTTTGAAGGCTAATTCTAGCAAAAGTAGACTGTTGCTGCTCTGTATGAAATTGGGGGAAATCAAAAATTATTATTATGATTAATATAAAAAAATACAGAAATTACACTAGAATTATTCACTTATAAATGAAAGCAGCGTGAATATTCTTGAGTTCATCTCAGTTTTCCGATATTTTTTTCAATAATAAATTCAATAAAATTCTATACCTGGGCCAACACAATAAGACAGACAACCGTCCAATCGAGAGACTGATATTTCAATTCAGATGTAACGAAATAAATCTATTTGATAGATTCATACTACATATATTATTGAGATGATCTTCCATCGGATAGAAGATAATTTTAGTGCTTGTAGATGATTCAAGGTCCGAGATTTCCGTTTTATACATGTAATATAGGTTAATATTAAGAGAATAAACCTCGGGCAAAACCAGTTGGACAGTTACTGTAACGTACAATGTAGTCTCGAGTGATTTGGAAATTTAATGATGAAATATTGGTCGTTCGCAAAATTCTCAAGTATAAATCAGCAACAAAAATTCTACTTGGCCTAAATCATAAAATGCTAAAGAATTCCACTAAAAACACATCCAATACTGTTGTTATCTGAAGAAGTTTATGAATCTACAATCAAAGCGATGAGGAAACCTCAGTGATTCTGTAAAAAATTCCTATACCATTTAATGTCCATTATGTTAATTTGTAACTGCTCCTGATGAAGGAATAAATAAAATATCCGAAAGCTAAAATTAAAGAAAAAAGAGAAAAAATACTTATTTATTTGACTGCAACCCAAATAACCTAATTTCAAATATTAACGAACACACAGTCGACTAACTCTTATTCACGTATAAATCAGCTCGATATACAGGGTGTTTCCTAAACATGCGGCAAAAAATCAGGGGTTGTTCCTTGGACTATTTTAAGCATGTTTTGTCCTTTGATGATTTTTGAAAAACTTCTTTGTTTCGAAGATACAGGGCGAACAACATTTTTCATATTTTTAAAATTAATAATAGTTTAAATAAAAATGCGTGCCGCACTGTGTTTACTAAGTAGGTACAATTTATTTTTAAATTTGTTTAACAACATTCCAATTACTAAAAAGTCTTTTGACTTAAAATTGATAAGTTCAGATGGTAAAGGAATACAGATTAAACACGGTTTTCATTTTAATTCGTTTTGTGATGTATTAGCAATTAAAATTTTATCTTTGACTATTATGAATCGCTATACAAACAGTTTTTGTAGGTTAAGTTAAATTTTCATGTAATTTTTCATAATAAAATGTTATTATCTAAAATTTTGTTTCCCCTGTATCTTCGAAACAAAGAGGTTTTTCAAAAATCAACAAAGGACAAAATATTCTTAGAATAGTCCAAGGAACAATCCCCTGAATTTTTGCCGCATGTTTAGGAAACACCCTGTACCTATATTATCATATTCAATATTGTTAATTTTTGGTTCTCAAACATGTTGTCATCTCGACATGCTTGTGCATATGGGATATTTTTCGCACATTTTCAACCTGTTAAGAATTTGAAATATCTAAAATCAAGCAGATTACGTCATATACAAAATCAGTGTATTATACACTGATGTTGTATTTTGTTTTGGAGCAAAATCGAATGATTCTACAGTTACTCCTTTCAAATTTTCATGTTCCAAAACTTCTTGGGGCAGCTGATCTTTCCAAGTTAAACTCAAGTATTCAGAAGCATGATGAAATGATCTCAATTGAAAATTTCCCGAAACATTTTGACATTTGACCAACAGGTGAGTATATTAATCAATCATAAATTATAACATAATACATCAACCTGAAGAAAAAAGCTTACGATAGCTGCATCCTACCTGTTCTTACCTATGGCTTGGAAACCATGGCAATTACTCAAAAAGCAGCAGAACAACTGAGAGTTGCACAAAGAGCCATGGAGAGAATAATGCTGGGAGTTACCTTAAGGGACAAAATTCGAAATAGCCAGATACGGGATAGAACCAAGGTAACAGATGTTATTAGAAGAGTGGCGAGCTTAAAATGGCAATGGATCGGTCATGTGGCGAGACAGGAGCCGGACAGATGGACCCAGAGGGTGATACTATGGAGACCAAGAGGGACAACGAGAAGTGTGGGCCGACCTAAAAGAGATGGATCGATGACGTCAAAACAGTAGCGGGAGGACAGTGGATGAGATTGGCAACAGATCGTGTGGCATGGAAAAACCTGGAAGAGGCCTATATCCGACAATGGATGGACACGGGCTGAAGAAGAAGAAGAAGAAGAACATTTTTTGGCCGATTAACATTTACATACTGCACCTCTAGTTCAACTAGCATTTTGAGAGAATTGTTTTTATCCTTCGAAGAGTCCAACCGAGGCGTTTCAAAAGCTTTCTGGGCTAAAGTTGCGAAATGTATAGATTTTTGGGCAAAACTATGGCCTTTGTTTCCTTATTGAAACAAGCGTGAGAAAACTGTGAGGTCTTTTTGTGTCCAACTTCACCATGACATATTTCGTTAATTTGAGAAAGATGCCTAAAAGAGAAGAAAAACTTGCACCTGGCATGTTCTACAATGATTCTATGAGATCGTGAAAAAAAATTTCAATATAAAGGGTTTTCCAATAACAGTTGTTATTGAATAGCCCGCCATTTCGGTAGATGTCACGTTTGAAACTGAAGCGGTAGATGTCACGTCTGACATTTGACAAGTAGAAAATACGCTATTAATTGAAATGGAACGATACACGCATCAAAAACGCATTGAAATTATTAAAATTCACTATAAAAGTGCTGAAAATTTGACAGAGACGGTTCGTAAAACTCGAACATTTTTAGGTCGTCGTGAAGCACCTTGTCGGACCGCAATAAGGAAATTGGTGGAAAAATTCGAGCTGTTTTTACAAGTTAGTGATGTGAAAAACAAAACCCGTGCACGTCGCTCAGGAACAGCACAGAATATTGCTGCTGTAGCCGTCGATGTGTTGAAGAAAACCCAGGTTTGTCCATTCCTCGATACGGTGAATGGATGGCGCTAGCGAGAGATGATTAATGATTTTTTATGGCCGAAATTGAATAGATCACAATTGGCCATAGAGATCTTGTGATTCAACACCTTGCGACTTCTTCCTTTGGGGCCATGTGAAAGAGAAGGTCTACGCCAATAGCCCAGCGTCGATTCAAGACCTCAAAGATGGAATTCATGAGGATATCGAGGACATAGGGCAGCCAATTTGCGATTTGGTTATGGAAAATTTCATTGGAAGGATATGGTCCAGTAAGCGTGGTCGTAGTGGTCATTTGCCTGATGTTATTTTCCACTATTAACGGCATACCTTCTTCTTTATAATGAAATAAATATCCGATCATTTTATATTGATAGATGGCATGTCACTTTGAATATCAAAATAACACCTCTTATTGGAAAACCCTTAATTTCTTTCATTAAAGGCAAAATAATTAATTCAAGTATTTAGAATGCCCTTCATCGTACCTTCCTCAAGGAGAGCAAGGACATGTCGCTAAGAGCAAGTCGAAACACAAACAACTGGGCAGCGGATGACGGATCCACTCGCCCAGTCTCCCAATCCAATGAATTTCAATTAATCCACGACTTATTACTGACGATATGACATGGGTTCTAAACATAGACGAGCATCTCTCACAATGAGAATACTATGTAAATCTGATGACACGATCCTACCTTGAAACTGTCATTATCTAATTTTTTTTCGTTTCCAGTAATCGAGGAGAGCACTTCTGAAATGACATTAAACATTTTTCAGTGACTGGAGTACCTCCCATACCCTCGTCCA
This sequence comes from Propylea japonica, assembly GCA_013421045.1. Classification (NCBI taxonomy): domain Eukaryota; kingdom Metazoa; phylum Arthropoda; class Insecta; order Coleoptera; family Coccinellidae; genus Propylea; species Propylea japonica. The sequence goes on from CM024240.1 coordinate 93,220,337, forward strand.
TGCCTTATTTGTAAAATTGTCGGTGCCATGTCTGTAATTTTCACCTATTTTGCTCTTGTTTCCTTGGGCACAATCGTCGACCAGTCTGAGTCGCCCTGAGGAATCACTGACACGAACATTATTCCATACACACATTCACAAATCCAGTTAACGTTACGGCCACTCGTTTTATATACACTCCTAATCAAAACGACGTAGAAGCGAATGCTTGCAGGACGGAATCAACGTTTTTCTTACCGTTCGCTTTTGAGCAATTATGACACGTATTATGAGAGCAATAATTCAACCTTCTTGAATGGAATAAAAAAATGTAAGAGAAGCCCTGAGCAGGTGCTTCAGTTCAGTGGTGGAGCAATAATACACTACTGGAAAAAATTAAAGGATCAAAAAAAAATTCCAAATTTTTCGGCAATTTTCAACATGCCGTAACTTTGAGAGGAATGGTCGTACAAGGAAATTAAAAAAAGGAAATTGTAGCCTCGATTGTAGCTCCAAGTGTATAGTTTTTGGATTCGAACTTCAAAAATTTTAAGTATCAGTGGTTTTCGAGTAATGATAGAAAAATCAGCAACAAAAAAATTCTCAAAATTTTACCACTTTTTTTTCTTGTCTACGAGCGCGGAAATTTTATTTTTGCATAATCGTTATAATGATGGGATACTTTGTTAATTCAGCTTTAACTCATTTTTTTTACTGACAATACGTCGACTTGTCGCCGAGATATCGGTCTTCAAATGGAAAAGTATCCATTTTTTATCCGTTATTAAATTAATAACATTTTTATTTGTTAGTTTATTTTATTTTTCTTTCTTTGAAATGTATGTACTATCTGCAATTAAAAAGTGGAAAAAGCTCGAGAAAATTCTTTTTTGGCTTTTCTGAAAATTTTGAGGTTCTCAGAGTAAAAAACGTGATCTTTATTTTTTTCAAATATTCAATCGATTCAAACAAAAAACGGCTCGCTGGATTGAGTTGACTCTTCGTAAGGTTTCTATCAACATATTGAACTGTGAAAGTCACACTTAACATTATTGGTTTCCTCAACATTTTCGATCCAGCGGTAGATTTTCCAAGAAACCACCAAAAGCCCTTTTTTTGTTAAATTTTTATATTGATGCGACATGAAGAAAAAAAAATTCTATGAATAAGCAATGGTTGTTCATTAATAGGAGTTCATTTAAGGTCTTGAAACCCTCCTTCAATTTTCTGTGCGATCATTGGTTGCTGAGAAATCGATAATCAAAGACAAATGGATCCTTTTCCATTTGAAGACCGATATCTCGGCGAGAAGTGGACGTATTGAGGTCAATGAAAAAATAAATTGAAGCTGAATTAACAAAGTATCCCATCATTATAACGATTATGCAAAAATAAAATTTCCACGCTCGTAGACAAGAAAAAAAGTGGTAAAATTTTGAGAATTTTTTTGTTGCTGATTTTTCTATCATTACTGGAAAACCACTGAAACTTAAAATTTTTGAAGTTCGAACCCAAAAACTAGACACTTGGAGCTACAATTTCCTTCTTTTAAATTCCTTGTACGACCATTCCTTTCAAAGTTACGGCATGTTGAAAATTGCCGAAAAGTTTGGAATTTCTTTTTGATCCTTTAATTTTTTCCAGTAGTGTATTATAACCTCAAAATTTTGTATATGACATTAGAATCTTTAGATTCATGCTGAGGATATGATCGCAAAATTTCAGCACATTTGGAATTATATTCTGAAAATTAGTTGGAACCGTTGTTCTGGCGTTTGAGGATTCTTGATTACCGTACTAACATAAATGTTAAAACAATTTTAATTTCTCAACTGATTGAAGGTAATGGTTAAATAATTACTCGAGGTGATAAATTCAGCAATAAGACAACTGAGATTTTCCCAGATTTAAATGCGATGGGCTGAACTTTCGTTTAGAGCCTCTTCATTTCTTATGTCACTCACTTCTTATGATTTCAAATGATAGGTTTCAAATTCAATCAAAGACAATATATTGATACTAGAAATAATGAAATTCAAATTTTGCTGTCAGATATTCTTGCACTCAGCACCCTTACCGCAGAACACGGATTATTGAAGTTAAGTCTATGTGAAGTATCATCGTTTAGTTATTTGAGAAAATTTAAGAAAGTTTTTCTCAACCATTCTGTCTTTTTGATAATAAAATAAGAAACTTCACTTTAGACAATTTTGTGAATATTCAACAATCACAAAAAAGGTAATTCCAATGTGATTCATACGTTAACTTCAATGGCGAGTGATACATTTCTGAATCGAGGAAAACATTGATTTTAGAAGAATTCGAATTTCGAAAAACAGAAATTGAAATGGTAGGGGTTTTTCCAACTATTTCTTCTTCTTTCATAGTCATCCTAATTTCCCACTAAAGAAAAGATTTGGTCAATCAATATCTATATTGTTGAAACAACTGATTTTAATTATGAATATTGAATGTTATATTGATATTTAAACTTCTTCCAAGAAGAAAGCTTTTCAGAACTATAAATCTTAATGTGATGTTTGGTTCCTTAATTTTGTAGTCATTTAGTTATTGATACAATAAAATTTTCTTTCTTTTTTTTCATTATCATTGCAATCCAAAATGAATCACTTCGATTTAGTTTTATTCTCGAGAATTGCGGAGAAAGAATGAATGATTGAAATCTTTATGCATCAGAAACTGTTGGATTCATTCGACTTACGTATTCACTTTTTGAACCTCAACCTTGAACTTTTATTGAGTTTCAATTTAATCACAATTTCATAATGAATATCTTTTATGGTGTATGGGTTCAAAAACATACAGTCATACTCAATACCTCACATCTAAAATGTCTCAACTGTGTTACGATGTACTCAATCGAAGGAACTCCCCGTGATCTAAGAAATGATCTAGTAATAATTGTTATCCATAATAGTCAGCTCCAACACCCATTCAATTACATTTGACATTGAGAATTAATGGCATTGTTGCAGACAGGAATCCATTTTTTCCAAGTCTTAATTACTATAAAATGATTTTATAATGTAAACAGCGAGTAATCCTATATTTTCTGAAAAATATATGAGCAACTGGTTTTAAATAACCTGCTCTCCGGAGAATACGATACAACCATGTTCGCTGCCATGTTTATTTATAAACCCTGGAAAAAATTCGCGAAACTAATACTTATGAAGACCATCATTTCGTGAATGATTATACTCTCTCATTTTTGTTTTTCTGCTTGTTGGTTATACGTAGTGACCATTCTCGATGCAGCGGGTAATATGAGAGATTGGAAGTAGATTATATGGTATTTGCTAATGATGATTGTCGATCTTTATTGATATACAAAAAAAACATTTTTAGAAACTTTGTTCTTCGATCAATAGAATGATAGTGAATAATACTGGTGATATAAAAAAAAGGAATATAAATAGGGATGTTGACTCATGTTACGAATTCATATAAATTGAGGTTTTCCTCATAGAAGGAAATTTTTGCAATCCTAAAAAACCATTTTAGTGATCTTATTATTCTCGTTGAATTAAATAAAGCTGATTTAAATTATGTTATTTATTATCAACTATCACGTGACTGCGAACGCTAATCAGAGGTAGTTGACGTCACTATGCCGTATCGTCATTGCAATTTCGAATGTTCGGTGCTCAGATCAACAAAATACATTCATAGGCCGGGTTCCACAAAACTCCAATCACCTTGATTATTGAAATGTCATCATTTCTCTGCAATTTTCAGTTCATTTTTGACATAAACCATCTACTTACTTCAAAACGAACGATTTGATTGCCAATCAAGCTTTGTGAAACCCACGGTTTTGTGACTTGAACCATAGTAAATATATAATATATCATATCTATGATTCGAACTTACGAAGTTGAAAGCTGAAAGAGAACAGAATACCTAGTTCGTTACAAGAACGATAATCCACAATTTTCTTTATAATGGAGATAGGATTCATCAAGGGTAATAGTAGTAACTTTTACCGAAGATAAATTCCCTTATGGTCGCAAGTTTCTTTGCTGAAAACAAGGATTTTTGTGCAGCGGAGCTTAAAAACGCGAAATTGTCTTGTAAGTAGCAGACTTTTAACTCATATTTATTATTACAAATAAAAGAATCACCTCATTCAGCATTTACAGACCGACGTATTCATTTTGAAGGCTTCGATTGAACTTTTCCACAAGGGATCGGGCAAAATCAGTTCGCTTTGACAGAAGTCAAAGTACGTTCACTGTATTATGACGTAATCATCAGAACGTGACAAAATTGAGCGTTTCCGCGGGAATTTTGAATTTTCTTTTCATTTACTCATTTTATTGGCAACTACTATATTTTTAAGGAAAAAGTAATTTTTTCGTGTTTGTATAGGGTTCATCTTCAAAATAAAATAAATTCCAAAAAGTAGTCAACATCCCTATTACTTGAAATCGAATTAAACAATCGAATTTGTCAGAAGTATTTCATGAAAGCGGTAACACCGCTCACAGCCCATCCTAGAAGAGTAATATGAAAAACAATATTGATAAGGATCTTTCAGAATAAAAAATGACGTCAACTGGTTACAGAACAAACGATACGTTCACCTACAAAATTATTGGTTCCGTTTAAGTAGGTTGTAAAGATAACTAATGTAAATATAACAGGCATGTTCCGAATATTATCTAGGAATTCACACAAATGATCGGGAAAATGTGAAAATGTGGCAATCGTTGAGAAGTAAACATAAAATGAAATAAATAATCTTCAATTGGAGAGGAGTTCCCAGAAAAAACGATCAATTTTACAATGGATATAGGAAAACCCATAGATCAATCACACACAGAAACTTCAATGAAATGAAACATTCGAATAAATGGAAATGTCCATGACATACTGGTAAAGAACAACGAGTATCTAATTAGAATTTACCAACCAATTCAGTCACATATTATATCACAACCAAAAATTCGGTACAATTTTATAAATCACTAGCAAACCCGGCGAACTCCGTTTCGCCACCAGATGGCTTCGTTTCTGTAACATTTCGTTTGGGGATAAAAAAATGAAGAAAATTTTTTTTTATATTTGAAAAAGAACAACAGTAATAAATTCATTTCGATTACAAAAATGAAGTGTTACTTAGTTAAACTTCTCTAAGTAAATGAAAGAGAATCCAAAGTAAATACTGAATCGAAGCGTTATACGTTTCCGCAAACTATCCGTTTTTTTGAAATGCTCTTTGGTAAACCATATTTTTGTTTTTTGGCCTGACGTAAACACAAACAAAGCGGATGATTTTCCAACTCGCGAACACGTATAAAGTATAACTGCCATGTAAAAAACAATGATTTTCTAGTCAGGCCAGTAGATCTGCCTTTTTAAGTAGATTTGTGAAACCGGTAGATCTACCTTTCTAAGTAGGATAATTTAACCGGTAGATCAATTGAACCGATAGATCAGATGAACAGTAGGTCTTTCGAACCGTTTTGTATACCTCGATAGATCATCATTGGTTATTGATGTTCATAGATATTTGATATATTCCTTGGTATCTGTCTGACTACACTACACACCCTGTATATACTCAGAGCGTCTATTGAACATTTATGGGAAAAGTAATACAAATGTTCGTGTTAGGAAGTAGAAAATAACAATATTGGCATTTTTATGAAGAGACCCTGTATAAATCAAACCACCATCTATAGTAAATCATTTGAAATTCAAAACTTCTTCGTTTCTGTGGAAATGTCCCTGTGATAATGCAGAAATTCAAAATATTCGACATGTTTATAGGAGCACCCCGTATGAATCCGAAGCATAGTATCTATATTTAAAATTCCAGCTCCTATAACGAATCACTCGAAATTCAAAAGCCCCTTCAATTTCATTGAAAGCTTTCTGTTATAACGTAGAAATGTGAAATAATTGATGGATTTATAGAAACACCCTGTATATATCTAAAACGTACCTGTATAAAACATGCACATGAAAATTTTGAATTATTTTCATCAGCTTTCTTTGAACCTGGAAAAAATACTTTTTATCCAGAATAAACAGAACCTGCCACCATGGGGTTTCGAAACCGGTACACTACCAGGTCCACACACCTAGACGTTAGTCGTTACACCACTTGCCTTGTTACACGTGAAGACTGTTTATCTCAGACTTCAACGGGTTTTAACATGTAAACATATCAGGAAATCGAAAAAATATATTGAAATATCGATAATTATCATAATACATACAGTTGTGATATCATTTCCTGGCGTATTTTTTCCTAAAATACGAATAATCCCCGAATTTTGTTCTCATTACGTTATTTGTCAGGAAATTCGGTTTAGTAGAAAACTCAAATATCACTGCGGCCTGAAATGATGCTTTTGATTGCTGAAATGTTAGGAATTCGTTGAATGAACGTTGAAGTTGATGATTTCATATGAACTTACCTATTCAAATAACGTTTCCACTCGAAACGAACAAATGTTCACATGAGACGTACCTATGTCAAAAATATTTTCTTCTTCCTGGTTATTTTAGAATTCCTGCAACGAATATCTTCGTTAATTAACGTTATAGAACTACTCGAAAACGATATTCGTACCTTTTTTGATTCGGATCTGGCCTTTTTCTTCTGAAATGAGGAAATTGTTGGAAGCACTTCCCTCTCGAAAGGAGACTTGACAGTTGTCATTGAATTCGATGTCATAAATAATGAAGTTTTCAGAAATGTACCAATTTCCTACGTTCTTCTCGATATCTTGAAATTTTCCTGAATTTTCTTCGCTACAAACCTAGCGGAGCCCGAGACCTTTCCAACGAATGCAAAACCGTTGAAATCGGTTCGTGCGTTCTGGAGTTAAAGCGTCAGGGAGGAAAACCCGACTTATTTTTATATAGTAGATAACCTCGATTATTTCTGGCCGTCATCATACAGCTGATCGGAAAAGTAGAATAGAATAATCATAAATTCTATTCCAGCTCGATATAAAATGCTGTTATTATCAATCAATTTCCAAATTGAAGAGTATCGACTCGTTATTTGAGATCTACCCGAAGCTATCAATGCAGGCAGTTAAAATTCATAAGATAGGATATTCTTCCGCATACAAGCCTTAAAAGGTAGATTTGAAGAATAAAATTAGCCACAATGTCGATAAATTTATTAGACGAGAGCATTGAACCTTATAACGTCATTATCTGATGGCAATGTGTGCAGGCTTTATAACAATGTGTGATAGTTTTGAACTGAATGTAAATATCAGAATATAGTTTGTTAAAGTTTATACAGGGTGGCCATTTGAAAACGAAACAGACGAGATTACAGACGAAATAAATTTTTTCGATAAAATGCTCGGACAGGTCGATTTCTGTTTCGAGGGGGACAACTTAAGATGTAGGTTACGGACGCATAGCGCTTCAACCCTTGCTACTACAACCCTCACCCCCAATTTTTGAATAGGGAAGATGGGTTGAAAGGTATTTTATACTGATTTCAGCACAGTAATTGTTTTTTCATTTATGCATTAGTTTTAGAAATATTCTTAACTAAGTATTTGAAAATGAAGTGGTGTTTTCATGGCACTTGTAGTGTTTTTTTTGTGAAAAATCGACATTTTGAGCTTCAAAACAACCATGTTTAAAAATGTCGTTGATTGAAGAATTCTGCGGTTCTATTCGCACATTGATTGTTTGCAAAAAAAGTGAAATTATTTCCACCCGCTCTGCAATTGAATAAACCATGTCGAACAATGAATTAGAACACATACAAGTCTCGATTCAAAACTAAGAATAATTCACATGTCAAAGAACCAGTAAGCCAACTGAATGATCTTTTCGTAATAAATAAAAATTATCGATTCTCATTTTTTGAAAAAGATAAGAATTCAATAATTAACAAAATGAAAACAATATTGAAGCCAACTGAGAAAACACTTCATACATAATTAAGTCGGAAATCGTTTCACGAATTGGGACTGGAATATTTCTGTGGCATCATTAATGATTTGATTTTCTTACCTGGTAATCTGATAAGAGATATGTACAGGGTATCCATTTTGGGCACTTTACGGGATATCTCCGTTGGGCACTTTTACGGGATATCTCCGACGTTAGCGGGATGCGGTTTTCGCGACAGTGTGCTACTTTTTGTGAAACTAAAGATGGCGCAATCAGTTTTTGCATAGCCCTCTTAGTTTTTGCTATACAGGGGGGAAATGAAAAGTATCACTTTTTAATCACCCCCCGTATCTCAGTTGTGCTTAAACTTGGAGGAATGGTTAAAACGCATTCCTATAGATTTTTTTCCGTAGAATCCAGTGGCGTAGTCAGTTTTTCAATTAAACTTTCCGTTTTTGAGTTATTGAGCAAACATATGTTTTTTAAATGGGACACCCTGTATATTATTTTTATTCTGATTAAGCACAATCTCAGCTTTTCAAAAACATATTATTTTAGGCATTTATTTTCTAAAGCAAGCTCAGAATTCAAGATTTTGTAATTCAATTAGCAGTAGTAGGCTATGACTGTTTATTATAAACAAAAAATAAGTGTCAAGATTTCGTCAGAAATCGAAAATAATGTTAACATAATATCCACATCACATGATCTAATATTTAACTTAATTTAATTTGCAATTTCTTGAAAATTCAAATAATTGAATCATTAATATAATATAATAAATAATAAAAACTGAGAAAACTGTAAACTTTTAAACCAACCGACAAAGCTTTGACATTTATTATTTGTTTTTAATAAACAGTCATAGAGCCTTCAACTAAGTTATTGACAATTGAATTACAAAATCTTGAATTCTGAGCTTGGTTTTGAAAATAAATGCATGAAATGATATGTTTTTGAAAAGCTGAGATTGTGCTTAATAAGAATAAAAAATAATATACAGGGTGTCCAATTTAAAAAACATATGTTTGCTCAATTACTCAAAAACGGAAAGTTTAATTGAAAAACTGACTACGCCACTGGATTCTACGGAAAAAAATCTATAGGAATGCGTTTTAAACATTCCTCCAAGTTTAAGCACAACTGAGATACGGGGGGTGATTAAAAAGTGATACTTTTCATTTCCCCCTGTATAGCAAAAACTAAGAGGGCTATGCAAAAACTGATTGCGCCATCTTTAGTTTCACAAAAAAGTAGCACACTGTCGCGAAAACCGCATTCCGCTAACGTTAAAAATAACGGAGATATCCCGTAAAAGTGCCCAAAATGGGATACCCTGTACGTATTTGGACTTTTTGGAGATTTCTATCGATCAAGTGTTACCGCATGTTATTGGAAATACTGCAAATTATATCGAAGATAATTTAGATTGAGTTTCAGCAAGATTGAGCTCCTTCGCAATACGCCTTGTTTGTTCGACATCTTGATTAAAGATTTCTATGTCAGTGGATTGGAGGAAGGAAGTCACAGTCATGGTTTTTTGAAGCTCAAAATGTCGATTTTCACAAAAAAAACACTACAAGTGCCATGAAACACCACTTCATTTTCAAATACTTAGTTAAGAATATTCTAAAACTAATGCATAAAATGAAAAAACAATTACTGTGCTGAAATCAGTATAAAAAACCTTTCAAATGAGGGTATCACTCACTCCACCTTCCCTATTCAAAAATTGGGGGTGAGGGTTGTAGTAGCAAGGGTTGAAGCGCTATGCGTCCGTAACCTACATCTTAAGTTGTCCCCCTCGAAACAGAAATCGACCTGTCCGAGCATTTCTATCGAAAAAATTTATTTCGTCTGTAATCTCGTCTGTTTCGTTTTCAAATGGCCACCCTGTATAGAATCCAATTTCTTCTATCATTATTCATGATATCATATCATGGAAATATGTGGGAATGTGGTGCGAACATCGTAATTAGTTTTGCATTTCTGATACATCATTTTTTATACCTGTAGTGATAATGCGAATTGGATCGACTTGAAAGAATTCACCTTTTCTGTGTGAAATAATTCAGAACCTGTATTTACCTGCACAGGGCTTTCTTAAATTTTTAATGACTAATATTGTTAAGCAATTATATAAAAATTAATATTTTTTTTGTCAAAACAGCAAAAAACTTGGGTATACAGGGGTTCCTAAATTGAACGTACACACGAAAAGCGGAGATTCCTCAAGTGAGTTTAAGAAAAAAAAGTCCCATAAACATGGGGTCGCAAACGTTTCGTTTTTCGAGATACAGAGTGTTGAAGTTTGAATTTTTTTCAAGTTTTTTTCTCATGGTATCTATACTTCACAAGATATTCAACTGAAATTTGGCATAGATATTACATTTGACAGTTCTCACCACGTGACATGGCTATTTCGATAGAAGATCTACAGGGTGATATTTTTTCTGGAACACTGCCACCTGTTCTTCTGCAGAACTTTTTTGGTGAGCAACTGTTAATTTGAAAAAATGTAAAAAGAAGCTTTGTTCTTATACTAAACTTTTCGGTCTCTTGTAGTTTTGTCGTATCTACCAACGATTTCGAGAAAAAATTTTTTGAACGATTCTCTCGAAATCCTCGTGAAAATCCAAATTACGATGGGAAGGCCCTTTGTAAGCTGTGGTGAATGAACTCAGTGTCAGTTTTTATGGAAATTTTCCTGATCTGTAGCGATGATTCATAAAGATTCGATAAACTCGTATAATCAACACACGTTTTTGATTAAAACTTTAACACCCTGTATCTCGAAAACGAAACATTTGCGACCCCATGTTTATGGGACTTTTTTCTTAAACTCACTTAAGGAATCTCCCATTTTCGTTTGTACGTTTAATTTAGGAACACCCTGTATAGAATTTCAATTATCCCAAAAATTACTATTACACAAATGATTGATATTATGATTCCTTTTTATTTGTCCAGATGTTAAAACAAGATATCAATTGTATTGTTCAAAACAAAAAACAACCGATTCATATGATATAGGTTCTCCTCTCACTTCATGCACTATCTAAGCTTTGTTAGATTGAAAGTGAAATTTTAGAAATTACCATTTCACGGTAGCTGGCTATTCCGATTTGTTACACTTTGTAAATTCGATGAACAACACTTTCTTTTTTCAATAATGAACGATTTGTCAGTGTGAGAATCAACTGGAACCAATTTCGCACTTCTGGAATCGACGTATCGAAGGCGATCTACCGTACTTTTTTTCAAATTTGTATAATTATCAAATTACTTGGGTCCTCAAAAAATCATCATCGTTTTGTTGAAATTGGCCTGAACGAATGTCGTTTTTTTTCGTGGATGAGAATGCTCGACTTGTTAGCAAATGATCAATTTTAAATTATTGTGAAAGGAAAATTTAGTAACATGAAAATACTTTATTTATTGAATTCGAAAAATTTCGGGAGATACAGGGAAATAACTGTACATACTCTTAGCAGAGATAGCGTTGCACTAGCTGACTACTGATTGACTATAAAAAATTAAATTCTGGTTCCCCTAGAAAACTACAGGGTGTTTTCCAACTTCATGGAAATACTTAAACCATCATAAAATCCAAACTTTTTGACGGATATTATTGAAACTGGGGGTTATTGGCACATGCTGAGGTCGAATCAGAATACATACATCAATTATTTCATTATTCCAGGGCCGGACTCATTAATCTTCATTTAAAGTGTTCAGGGTAAAAAAACACTTTGTATTTCGAATTACGAATAATTGATTCATTTTTTAGAAAGGAGATAAATTATGCATTAATTTTCGGTATCGCTTGAAGTTGTAACATCAACAATTATTTTTTTATGAATTTTTGAATTAGGAAATAGTTCGAAAAATTTAATTTATTTATCTGAACAGGACTTAGTCACCTTGTGGAGGTCAAAAATAAATAATAAATTTTCTTCAGAAAGTCACTGAAAGTGAGAAAGACTATAATAGTTTGTTGATATACTGGGTGGCCACCCTAGACGCGAATCTCATTGCGATGAAGTGAATAGCGGTATATTGCGAAAACAAAAATTATTGACGACATGTATAGGGTATACATAAGCATATTTCAAAATTATTCGTATGTATACCGGGTGTTCGACAACAAAAATATAGATCAAAGTGACACTTCTTCCAATGAACACCCGGTATACATACGAATAATTTTGAAGTATGCTTATGTATACCCTATACATGTCGATAACAATTTTTTTCGCAATCTGCCTTCATTCACTTCATCGCAATGAGATCCGCGTCTAGGGTGGCCACTCAGTATATCAACAAATTATTATAGTCTTCCTCACCTTCAGTGACTTTTTAAAGAAAATTTATTATTCATTTTCGACCTTCACAAGGTGACTAAGTCCTGTTCAGATAAATAAATTAAATTTTTCGAACTTTTTCCAAATTCAAAAATTCATAAAAAATAATTGTTGATGTGACAACTTGAAGCGATACCACAAATTGAAGCATAATTTAGCTCCTTTCTGAAAAGTAAATCATTAATCGTTATTCAATGTACAAGGTGTTTTTTTTTACCCTGAACACTTTAAATGAAGATTTATGAGTCCGGCCCTGGAATATTGAAATATTTGATGTATTTCTGACTCGACCTCAGCATGTGCCAACAACCCCCCAAGTTTCAATAATATCCGTCAATAAGTTTGGATTTTATGATGGTCTAAGTATTTCCATGAAGTTGGAAAAACACCCTGTAGTTTTCTAGGGAAATCCAGAAATTAATTTTTTATAGTCAATCAGTAGTCAGCTAGTGCAACTCTATCTCTGGTAAGATTATGTACAGTTATTCGCCGGACACCCTGTATAATACTCTAATACTCTAACTTTCGAACGAAATGAGCTTGCGACTCAACATTTATAGGTTAGGTGTGAAGTGTCCGTTAACCAATGGACCAAATCGGTCGAATATGATTCTCGAGTTATGACGATTCAAAATTTCATTAAGGAATAACTAGAAATCACGAAAATTTCATACTAAGCTGCTTGATAATCACACAAAAACTCGTGCAAAATTACATAAAGTAATTTTTCCGTTGACCTCAAAATTGAAGGTGGTTATAATGTGTACAAAATTAAACATCAATGATCCATTGTAATGTTAAATTTATGCTATTCTAATGTGCATTTATCAAGGGCAACCGCACACAAAGCATTCAGAAGCAATACGATAAATGTCATCATAACTCTACTGGAACATAGAAATTTATATTATTTCAAGTGTATATCATGTGCAATCAATCAAGAATTTATACTCAATTCATATTGAGGTAGACGGAAAAATCTTCTGATCAACTCGTTTATTAATCTTATGACCAATGGTCTAGAACTATTCACGCGTTCGCTGTTCGAATATCTTGACCATTAATGAATTAGTTGATTAAATAACTTAAATAATTAAGTGCAGAAAACTTATTCAACTTGTTTGTCCTTGTGTGTGGTAGGCCACTGGACCGACAGTAGTTTTCGATATGCATTGTTTGATTTTTAATATGATACCGAAGAATTTCCCCCTAACAAATGCGAATCATCGAAAATGGCAAACCATATCTTTGGGTCAAAATGAAATAAGAACTATGTACAGGGTATCCCATTTTGGGCACTTTTACGGGATATCTCCGTTATTTTTAACGTTAGCGGGATGCGGTTTTCGCGACAGTGTGCTACTTTTTTGTGAAACTAAAGATGGCGCAATCAGTTTTTGCATAGACCTCTTAGTTTTTGCTATACAGGGGAGAAATGAAAAGTATCACTTTTTAATCACCCCCCGTATTTCAGTTGTGCTTAAACTTGGAGGAATGGTTAAACCGTATTCCTATACATTTTTTTCCGTAGAATCCAGTGGCGTAGTCAGTTTTTTAATTAAATTTTCCGTTTTTGAGTAATTGAGCAAATATATGTTTTTAAATTGGACACCCTGTATATTATTTTTTATTCTTATTAAGCACAACCTCAGCTTTTCAAAAACATATTATTTCATGCATTTATTTTCAAAAAGCTCAGAATTCAAGATTTTGTAATTCAATTGTCAATAACTAAGTAGAAGGCTCTATGACTGTTTATTAAAAACAAATAATAAATGTCAAAGCATTGTCGGTTGGTTTAAAAGTTTACAGTTCTCTCAGTTTTTATTATTATTATATTATATTAATGATTCAATTATTTGAATTTTCAAGAAATTGCAAATTAAATTAAGTTAAATATTAGATCAAGTGATGTAGATATTATGTTAACATTATTTTCGATTTCTAACGAAATCTTGACACTTATTTTTTGTTTATAATAAACAGTCATAGCCTACTACTGCTAATTGAATTATAAAATTTGAATTCTGAGCTTGGTTTAAAAAATAAATGCCTAAAATAATATGTTTTGAAAAGCTGAGATTGTGCTTAATCAGAATAAAAAATAATATACAGGGTGTCCAATTTAAAAAACATATGTTTGCTCAATTACTCAAAAACGGAAAGTTTAATTGAAAAACTGACTACGCCACTGGATTCTACGGAAAAAAATCTATAGGAATGCGTTTTAACCATTCCTCCAAGTTTAAGCACAACTGAGATAAAGGGGGTGATTAAAAAGTGAAAACTTTTCATTTCCCTCCTGTATAGCAAAAACTAAGAGGTCTATGCAAAAACTGATTGCGCCATCTTTAGTTTCACAAAAAAGTAGCACACTGTCGCGAAAACAGCATCCCGCTAACGTTAAAAATAACGGAGATATCCCGTAAAAGTGCCCAAAATGGGATACCCTGTACTATAATAGTAGTTGTTCAGATTTCCTTTTCGGCAATAATAGTTAACTTTTTTCAGTTTCTGAGATCCTCAGAAAAGTTGCTTCTAAAATTCGCAGATAGTATACTATCGAGTTTTAAATGCTCGTTCATGTCTTATTGGTTAAGGAAAACTAGTCTATTATTTATTCTTATTTCTCAGATAACTCTTATCGAATGAAGCGATTATACTATTCAAATACGGATTACTGATAAATTAACCATTAAATGATTGAAAGAGAGATATGACTAAATTAAATAAATTATAGGCAATCATTTGATGAATAGGACTTCTGAAAAGTGTACCTATGCTATCATATCATACTGGCGATAAAAATTTCAGGCAACAGATCAGGGTTTATCGACAAGATAATATCACGGACTTTCAGACATATCGAAGAACTATTCGAAATGAATCACTGCTCCAAAAATTATCTACAGAATGTCCCAAAACTCGCCGTCAACCCGGAACCGGGTGAAAAGGCAAGTAATGCTGGTTGTCAGAAAAATATTAAAAAAATCTAAGTTGCATGATTTTAAAATGATAGGCATTTGAAAAAACACGCGAAATTCCACACCCTGTGACAGTCTATTCACTCCTGTTGTCACAATTATCAACTTTTTCCAACTTTTTTTTTTGCTGTGTAACCCTGAATAATGCTTGTCTAAACTGTAATCGAAATTTTGATACCAGCTACTCTCGGTTTCATAAAAATAGGGCTAACTTCTCAGAAAAGAATTCAAAGTAAACAATTGCCTACTTTCAACTGACTGTATTGAAAAAAATGTACTACACATGTTTGACATGTTTTGTCAAAAGTTGGCTCATTTAGTAAGGATTCCAAACTGGTATAACACTTGGTAAATTGTAGATAGCTGCCGTAGTTCAAATTCGCTTTCGACTACCTTTGAATACACTTTTTTTTAACTGCTTCCTAGTAAAAAGTCCAATGGATTCAAGTCCGGTGAACGGGTCGGCCACGAGATTGGACCAAAACGTCCGATCCATCTTCCGGTAGAAAAATGTTTATAGAAAACAAAATTTCCAGAGAAATATCTGCGGAAAATTTTTTTTTTGGAAAAATTATTTTCTCTGGAAATTTTTTTCACGGAAAATGGATCAGACATTCGGGTCCAATCTCGTGGCCGGCCCGTTCACCGGACTTGGATCCATTGGACTTTTTTATGGGAAGCAGTTGAAGAAAAAGTTTATTCAAAGGCAATCGTAAGCGGATTTGAACTACGGCAGCTAGAATTTACCAAGAATTATACCATTTTGGAATTCGGTAAAAGTGGAACAAAAATTGACCTGTTTCAGGATTTTCCTGCAAATATTTTTCTTCTGAGAAAATAAATTTGTTCCATAATTTTGACGCGCGCTGAATGTAGACAACAGTTCAGCTAGCTGGTGTTCGTTGAATTGCTGATTCTTAGTTCATTGGAAGTATTTCTATGCTTTATAATAAATTACACTCGAATGTTCATTGACCACGACCTATATAGCTCATTGTTTCATTGAAATGGACGAATTAAAATGGATATTCTCGATGCAGAAGGCTTAATAATTAGATTGAAGGAATCACCATCATTTTTCTGTACTTTATAGGATTCGGAATATAAACTGTTGCCGGTATAAAATTGCAATTCAAGTAGGGTTTCCTTTATTCAAGTTACAATTTCTACTATAAATAGAATTGTGATATCAAATTTTTATCGACCATCACGTATGTTTCATTTATTCTATTATTATTTGAAAAACGATAGGATGGGATATAGCTGATGCGAAGTTTCTCATGTTATGCCAACATGTAGAATGCATCTCATTTGAAGGTTACTTTTTACAGAAAGATACAATATCAAGAGGAGCGAAAACTCCTGAAGGAACAATCTTAATGCATTTCGCAATTAATCAGACTATTTACTACTGCATAACGTGAACACGATAACTTCCTAAAAGAACAGCTTCGAAACTTCAAATTCGTAAATGGATTATTGAAACCAAGAAACTGTTTGAATTTTAAAATTTAAAATATCATTCTTACGTGTCAAAAAATATAAAAATATTATAACGTTACTGATTCGTGTAATATTTATAACAATGATCTATTTTCGTCCACCAAATGAAAGTCAATGAACATTGTCGCAGAAAGTTTGAGAACTACACACAAAATAAAATGAGTTTTTAAAATTTTTCTTATCGCACGATCCCCACACAATTTTGCACGACTTGGCCAGTCATCATTCTAGTTTGTTCTGAAATATGGAGAGAAAAAAATTAGAAAGAACTGAACAGGTGCTCTTGAGCGCTCGTTCATTGGTGGAGCAATAATGCTATTACCTCAACATTTTGTATAGGACTCTAGATTGATAGAAAATATACAGGTTGTCCGGTAAACTTTGTACAATATTGAAACTGGTGATAGGCCAGGTCATGACTGTTCAGAATATCAGAATTTCACCTCAGTAAAAATATCACCATTTTCGAGATAATAGGCATTTTCTAAGTATCTAGAAAATCACCTCCGTTTTTTGAGTGCTATGTCTACAAATTGAGACTAATTCAAATATCTTTGTTGCTGAAGATTAATGATAAATGATGCTTTCAGACGTACAAAACAGTTTTTCAGAACTTGATACATTTCTCAAGAAATAGAGGTAAAATGCCAGATTTGATTGATTTTCTAGATATTTAAAAAATGCCCATGATCTCGAAAATGGTGATATTTTTACTGAGGTTAAATTATGATATTCTGAACAGTCATGACCTGGTCTATCACCAGTTTCAATATTGTACAAGGTTTACCGGACACCTTGTACATGTATATGCGAAATATCAGCACTTTCGGAACATTTTGTTAGCACTAAGGACACAAAATTTTGCATGAGACCTATTATGAGTTCGTTCATGTGGCCGCAATTCGTAAAATTTCATTTCGATTGGTTTCGTATTGTCTGAGATATTGAGGAACAAAAATTTTGAATGGTGATATTTCATGGAACACGCTATACGAGTTGGCTGGTTAACAAACTTAATTGCGGCATTTGGGAACCGAACTCGCCCTGAAAATCTCTAGAACAATCCCTTTGAGAGTTATCGTGCTTACGGCTGGACGGCCCAACAGACACAATTGAATTCGACCACCAATTCGTCATCAGGGAGTTGCACCTCATTGTTTGAGACCATTTTTGTCTCAAAACTCGAAAATTACAGACATTTGGGCAAAACGATATAGCACTCGTTTAAGTAGAATGAGCGCTCAAAAATTGAAACGAATTTTTCCTCGTCTATAATTCTTACAACATCTTTATTATCCCAAATTAGTACCTAGTTCATGTTTCAAGACTCAATTCGGACAACCAAGCACCTTCCATCCAATCGGCATGAACACAAGAAATAACCAGAATGTAATACACTGTCCAGTTAGTTCATTAATGATTGTCATTTCGAGAAAGCCCATTACGATTTCATTACGTAATTTCATTCAAAACAAACATCGAGAGGTTCGAGCCTCGATCCGATCAAGTGGCAGATATCAGAGCCCTGCGGCGCTCCCCAGATCGAAAATCTACGCGTTTTTTGGGCCCTTAGGGCTCGTTCTTCTGGCCGGGTCGCGAGTTGGACAGTTAGGAATGCGCACGTTCGAATGAGTTTTATGTCCGATTCACGGCAGCCGAATATGTGCTTTTTTTTCTGAGTTTTAATGACGATCAAAGGTTTTCGATCATCGGCGATTTCGTCACTGTCTTCGCACGGTACGATGACTAGACGAAAACGAGGGTCTTATTCGTTGGAATGTCAGTTTTTTTCTGGTCCAAATAGGTATCAATCATGTAGACGTGAAGTTAAATAATTTGTTTTGAAAAAACAACATGTGCTGCTAGGACTGAGAGAAAAAGTACACCAGCTTTCTTATCTTGATAGTATTATCTTGACAGGATATCAATGAAATAATATACAGGAAGCCGATTAAATCAGACAGAAGTCAAATATACAGGTATACAAGAAATATCTCACTTCTCAAAGCCATATTTCAGGTTTGTTTGAATTTATCCACACACTATGCACTTAAATCATGAATGATGCCACGGACTTATTGGAAAAAAATGGATGTTTTGGTCCGGTTAGGAATGTTCACAAAACACTTACAGTAAAAAATAAATAAAATACCTCTATACTATGAATAAGACATTCAGATGTAAAATTTGAAAAAATTCAAAAACGACGGCATCAACCATATATTCCACGTAAAATCACAATCAACAGCTTAAAATACTCAAAGTTCAACTTAAATTCATTTGGAAAATTCCAGAATATTTACATCTAAAATAAATTACAGGAAAACATAACCTGAAAACACACAAAAAACAAACTAATACAGTAAACATGAAAACAGTTGGGTCTTTATACAGTAAAATAAAAAATCTAATAAATAAATATCATAGATCAGGTGTGATTTATGGGATTCCATGTTTGGATTGTGATAAAATGTATATAGGGCAGACGAGACAGTATTTACAAAATATAATTAAACAACATGCATACGATATCAGAGATGTGAAAAATAGAGAAAGGACAGCCTTGTGTTCACACTTTTTCAAAGACGATAACAGGTTCGATTTTTTTAATGTAAAAATATTAGATAATGAACAACATTTCAGAAAAAGAAACATTTTAGAAATGATACGTATTAACATCAACAACACTGTTAATTTCAGAGCTGATACTGAACAATTAAGCAAACTTTACAATTCTGTCTTGACCAAATATGTGCATTTATAGTGTTACTGAAAGAAAATGAAGATAATTCTGTGTTTGACAAACTTGATACTGTTTTACTGTATTAGGTTGTTTTTGTTGTGTTTTCAGGTTATGTTTTCCTGTCATTTATTTTACATGTAAATATTCTGGAATTTTCCAAATGAATTTTAGCTGATCTTCGAGTATTTTAAGCTGTTGATTGTGATTTGACGTGGAATATATGGTTGATGCCGTCGTTTTCAAATTTTACATCTGAATGTCTTATTCATAGTATAGAGGTATTTCATTTATATTTTACTGTAAGTGTTTTGTATGTCATTTTATGATATTTTTAGGCCTGATGAAGTAAACGAGAGTTTGCGAAACGTTGCTAAATATACTCGTACTTTAAGATCTTTTGAGAGTTAGTACTTATAAAGCAAAATACAGTTATTAATCTATTAATTTTGGTGTACACTAATATTTGCAGTCTAGATATAATCTATGTATGGATCATAATGGCCGGTATGTAGAAGATATGATTTGACATGTTCATTATTATAATATATGATATTTGATGAATACCTATAATGATTAAGGAATAGTTTTCAAACAAAGTCTCCTCGATTTTAAGAAACACGATCATATCTATGTCACTAAAACAAGGCATATTGTCACAATACAGAAAAAAATAAATGGAAAAGAATTAACATAACGGTACGAATAGAATGAAATGTTATTCAGAAGAAAGATTCAGAATTAAATTATCTTTCGAGCGACACAATAAAAAAGGGGTATATTCCTTGACAAAAAATTTTTGACAGCGCCGCGACGCCTGGAGTCTTAACATTTTACTCTGACTTTTACGCTCATCTCAAGTCAACATTGACTCGTATCAAATACTCATATTGATACAAACCATACAAATCAAAAAAAATTAAGCTTTAAGAAAATGCCACAAAAATCTAGTATTTCCATTTAAAAAAACATAACTTTGTGTCATAGCTCCGTAATTAGAAATGGTGCAAAAAAGGCGAGTACGCCACTGGATTCTACGTAAAAAAGTGCCTGTATAATGTTTTAATTTCAGAGCTCTATCATCAGTATCAGCGGAGATATGAATTTTTTTCGATATTGCCACTTTTCCAATTTTCGCTAATAATTCGAAAACAAAAGAAGGTAGCCAAAAATGAATACTACTGTTGTTAGATTCTAAGAAAAAGAGGTCGAGAAGCGGGTATCAGATTTTGTCTATCTCCTCTGGTTTAAAAGTTGTAGTGCTAAAACATCGAAATATGCCCACCCTGTACACTCCTTCGTCTAAACGCAAGTGACTCGAAAAGTGACAACGAAATTAAACGGTATGTTAATCACGGTCGATAAAAATCACACATCTGTATGTGTGTGCTATGCGAGAGACCCAGCTTACTCGACTTATGTAAATGGTCATTGAACTGAAGAGTTGAAATGCATGGCAGTCGCCATATGGTCTGTATAATGCACACGAGGTATATCTGTATAGTAAACTCTTATTATTTTGCACATTATTTAATCTGAATAAAAGACGGACACTCTTGGAATGTCCAATTGTGATAATGGAGTTGTAGACCTGAGTCCTGAGGATGTTGAGAATCTGGATAGATAAAGTCGGACCACATGTTAGGTTATGTCGTCTTGCAGAAATTTGTGTCTATTGCTTTTATCGTACATGCAAGGTAATTTTCTACACTATATTAATTGGTTTCGTGCACGTTTGACAACTGACAGCACATCGGAGGTATAACAACCCCACTTTTTTTGTAAATCGTAGCAAAAAAGCGAGAGATTTTGGTTTTTTTCAAGTGTTTCAGTTGATTTATTGCTTCTTTGGACTGAAAAATCGTGAAAATGGACCTATAAAATTGTTTAATAAGTTCAGATCATATTCATCGAGGACGATATGTAGAAAACTATCAGTTTTGTGTATTCACCCTTGTCAACTGTAGAAGGAAGATATTTATCCATCTAACTTGGCTCTTTTCAGAAATAAAATGTATCCTGATATTATCAGTTATTCAGTGGAAACATAGAGTGCTGCTGCAGTGAATCATATGATATTTATAATATTTATTCTTCAATAAATGGAAAGAAGAAAAATTATCATATTTGTTTATTGAAATGAAAGCCCATGAATTCCATGATGATTTTATTGAAAAAATGAAGGATTTTATCAATATTAACAACTAAATTTCAATATTCACAACGTAGAAAACGATTTCTATTAAATACAAATTAAAAAATAAAATAAATATTTTGTCGAAAGTGAAGCATTCATCATTCAATACAAACCAACAAAATATAGTCTCTTGTATAAATAAAAACTTAATTATCTAATAAGTAATTGTAAAAATTTTTGAATACAGAGTTAGAAGTAAGTATGCTTGTGCTATATTCTATAAAATAGTGAAAAGCGGAGATAGCAGTTACCTTTTACTGGTCTCATATAAAAAACATAAGATATACTGCAAATTAAAGAGCATCCAGATGAGTTTTAATCCAGTGATATCGATTTCAGGACATATATTTATAAAACTCAAGTTATCACAACAATTTTGTCCATTAACAAGTACTCTTCATCTCCTTTCTCTAACGGGTGCATTGGAAATACATCCTATAGTGTTCTATATTTCCTCCTTGTCCAATATGAATCCTGAAACTGGCTAATCTCTTTGTCTTCTTGATTTAATTGATAATAATATCAGGATACATTTTATCATCGGAATAAGACACATTTGATAGATAAATCTTCTGCAGTAGATAAGGGTGAATGCCCAAAACTGATATTTTTCTACATATCGTCCTCGATGAATATAATTTGAACTTATTAAACAATTTTATAGGTCCATTTTCACGATTTTCCAGTCCAAAGAAGCAATAAATCAACTGAAACACTTGAGAAAAACCAAAATCTCTTGTTGTTTTGCTATGATTTACATAGGAAAAGTGGGGTTGTTATACCTCCGATGTGCTGTCAGTTGTCAAACGTGCACGAAACCAATTGTGATTCGAATGTTGATTTCTTCGTTTTGTTGTCCAACTGTCCATGAGCTCTGGTATAATACACAGGCTAATATGATACCATATTTCACACTAACCTCAGCTTGGAATGCTTTGTTGCATGAATTGTATTTTGTTAGCTTTTAATTCAAATGAATAAATATATTGCTGGGCACCTGTATATATTCCTGAACTGAAAACTTGTGACGGTGTCCTCCGTAGAACAAATAGCCTCTGAACATTTACGTTGAGCAGAAATGAAGGTAACACCTTCGGCTACCCGATACCAATGTCGGAACTTAAATATCGCGAGCGCATTCTTGGCTGTAAGCAAGAAATTATCTCTGTGTAGAATGTAATGTTACACCGGGTATATGCAGAGATATGCGGAATACGTGAACTCCATTTGCACACACAGAAGACGAAAAATACCTCTCGAGGCAAGGAAAATTGTACACTGCAACAAACGGATTTTTATTCTCATGCCATTCGAGATCGATTTTTGCTGAGAAGCGTAACGGCTAGTATTCACACGATTATGACTCACAATTACATTATTTTCAACGAGTTATATAATGTCTAATATAAAATAAATACCTCTTTTATGAATTGAAACTGAATTAAATTGAATGAAATATTGGTAAATTACAAAAGGAAAATTTTCCGAAGAATTGGTAAAAAATTTCAGGAGCTTGTAAGTGTTGCATCATCAGCCTATTTACCTACTACGTTGAAGTTCACCAGGACTTGACAGCAATAAAATTTCAATCACTTCTTGTTAGTCTAAGAGCCCGTGAACCCCAGACCTTCGTTATTTATAAAAGCTGAAAATTTGTCTACGCATGCTCCCAACACAGGTAAGAACGACGAACCATTATGAAATTTGGGTTACCCTGGCTTTGGCAGGTAAACGGTATTAAAGGGGTGTAAAATACTGATCTAATTTCGTCAAATTATAGAGTGTGATTTTTTGATATTACCTTCAGAATATCATTAAAAATCACGTCATTAATTGCCAGACACTTACTATAAATAGTGGCAACCCCTTGCCAGACACCCTTAATGTTCATTAAATTATATGTAATTCTACTTACGTTATAGTATAAAAGCTGATTTTTATATATGATACTTGGGTAATAATAAGATAATGTTTCCTCATTAGCCAGACATTTTTGATAGTGCCAACCCTTTGCCAGACAAGCTTGATGTAGTTTAGCTGCAGGTGCGAGCGCGAGACAGTATTTATTAATGGGTGCGAGTAAGATGGCATGATTATAATGACTTATGCAAATACATTTTTTGGTACAGATTTATATAACTAATCATTTAAGTGAATCCCAAAAACATCTGAAGGAAAAACATTCGATGCTACAACTAAATTAAATTGTTAATAGAATAAATTAAAATTTTTAACAATTTTATTTAGTTGTAGCATCGGATGTTTTCTTCAGATGTTTTGAGATTCACTTAAATGATTAGTTATATAAATCTGTACCAAAAAATGTATTTGCATAAGTCATTATAATCATGCTGTCTCACTCGCACCTACTCATAAATACTGTCTCGCGCTCGCACCTGCAGCTAAACTACAAGCTTGTCTGGCAAAGGGTTGGCACTATCAAAAATGTCTGGCTAATGAGGAAACATTATCTAATTATTACCCAAGTATTATTATATATAAAAATCAGCTTTTATTCTATAACGTAAGTAGAATTACATATAATTTAATGAACATTAAGGGTGTCTGGCAAGGGGTTGCCACTATAGTAAGTGTCTGGCAATTAATGACGTGATTTTTAATGATATTCTGAAGGTAATATCAAAAAATCACACTTTATAATTTGACGAAATTAGATAAGTATTTAACACCCCTTTAATACCGTTTACCTGCCAAAGCCAGGGTAACCCAAATTTCATAATGGTCCATCGTTCTTACCTGTGTTGGGAGCATGCGTAGACAAGTTTTCAGCTTTTATAAAATAACGAAGATCTGGCGTTCACGGGCTCTTGCTCTATGTTGGATCAGAAACCACACTGTCCAAACGATTCTTCAATCGATATTCTGATAATTTTTTAATTTTCGAGTGCTCGTTCTACTTAAACGTTTCGCCCAAATGTCTGAGCCGGAAATTATCTCGAACGATAGGATTCGACTCCCTGGGGCCCGATTCTTGAAAAATCTCTCATGCGAGAATTGCATTTCTCTCTCAGTGGCCGAGAGAATCTGTATTCTCGAATTCTCTCCCGACCGAGAACGAGTTCTCTACTATACTAACTGGTAAGAGAGATGACTATTTCCATAGGAGAGAATCACAGAATGGAGCAACCTTAGACAAGGGGAGCAACTATTCTGTGTCTAGTGTGAAGTGTGACTGAAATTATTCGAATTATGCGTGAGAGAAGTGAGATGACATCTCGTATAGGAATAGTCGAACGAGAGTTGTCATCTCTACGAAGTTCAAGAATCGAGCCCTGATGACGAATCCGAGGTCGAATTCAATTCTGTCCGTGGGGCCGTCCGGCCGTTATGGCACGACAACTTTCAAAGGAATCGTCCTTGAGACTTGGGATTTTCAGGGTGAGTTCGGTTCCCAAATGCCTCGGTTGAGTTCGTTTACCAGCCAAACCGTACAGGGTATTCCATAGAATATGGCCATTCAAAATTTTTGTTCCTCAATATCTCGGACAAAACGAAACCAATCGAAATGAAATTTTTTTGCCGCATGTAAGATGCTCATTATAAGCCTCATGCAGAATTTTGTAGCTATAGTGCTAACAGAACCATAGAAAATTCAATTGGAATATTGAAAAGAAGAAACTTCATATTTCAATAACAAGACATCCGATTCGAGTGAAATTTATTTCATGAATGAAGATTGATTTACTGAACCTTCACGCAAAATTTCAAGAAGATCGCATCATCTGAACCATAGAAAATTGAATTGGAATCTTATTGGAAAGAAGAATCTCCATGTTTCCATAACAAGATATCCGATTCTAGTGACATTCATTTTGTGTATAAACATTGAGATACTGAATGTTCATGAAAATGAAAAATTTCAAGAGGATCGCATCACCAGAACCACAGAATTTAATTTTTCAATTGTCAAGATTCTACATATTGTTGAATAATTTCCAGAATATTATTTCGTGCTGAGATTTTGCATTTATATTTCAGTATCAATCTTAAGTACTTTTCAAAATTTTGAGGAGATAGCCTTATTGCTTCATCGATGAAGGAGCTCTCAAAAGCACCTGCTCAGGGATTTTCTTAAATTTTTGTGATTGTTTAAAAACAATATACAGGGTGTTTCCTAAACATGCGGCAAAAATTCAGGGGGTTGTTCCTTGGACTATTTTAAGCATGTTTTGTCCTTTGATGATTTTGAAAAAACCTCTTTGTTTCGAAGATATAGGGCGAACAACATTTTTCATATTTTTAAAATCAATAATAGTTTAAATAAAAATGCGTACCGCACTGTGTTTACTAAGTAGGTACAATTTATTTTTAAATTTGTTTAACAACATTCCAATTACTAAAAACGGACAGTTTTTGACTTAAAATTGATAAGTTCAGATGGTAAAGGAATACAGATTAAACACGGTTTTCATTTGAATTCGTTTTTTTGGCTAGAGGTGGTCGTTTTCAACAGTTTTTGTAGGTTAAGTTGAATTTTCATGTAATTTTTCGTAATAAAATGTTATTATCTATTTGTTTCCCCTGTATCTTCGAAACAAAGAGGTTTTTCAAAAATCATCATAGGACAAAATATTCTTAGAATAGTACAAGGAACAATCCCCTGAATTTTTGCCGCATGTTTAGGAAACACCCTGTATTGCTGTGAAATAAAAATGAATGTTCACTTCTAACTCATATCTTTACTGTTATGTTTCGCTTTTCATTAAGTTTTTGTTGGTTATCCTCTATAGATACTGATTTCTATGACAAATGACATACTGAAATAACTACGTGTCCGGAATCTCGTCCTAATTTCGCCAAGTATGCAAAAAAGAAATTAAATTACAAGCATTTCCTACATGCAAATCATACAATTGATTGAGATCTTAAAATAGAAAATTTAATACGCACCAAAAGCGGTATTCCTTGGAATATTCGGATAACAGGTTGTCCTACTGCTGATTTCATTTTACGCCCAAAAATAAAACTGATTTGCATACGAATTGGCCGACAAGCCTGTGCATATTTTATACTCGACTTGTAACAAGCCAATGGCACGTTCCTCATGACTTTGAATTGTTTTATGAAACGAAAGACTTGAATTCTAGGTATCAATTTGGAGCGTATAAGGTCGGATTTTCTCGCACCATTTTTGTATGTGTGTGACCAGTTCCGGTCCGTTTTGCAGTAGTTTGTAGCAACCCAATGATAGAGATAACTTTATTGGAGAACTTTGATAAATAAAAATTTGAGAAAAGCCCTGTGCAGGAGATTTTGAGAACTAGTTCATTGGTGGAGCAATGAGACTATCACCTTAACATTTTATATGGGACCTGAGTTTGGTACCGAATATATTATATCAATGCAGAATCCCAGCACAATCGGAATTATATTCTGGAAATTATTCAAAGAAACGAAATATGTCAAAATAAATAATTGAAAAAATTAAATTCAATGGTTTTGATGCTGCGATCCTTTTGAAATCTTGAATGAACACTCAGTATATCAGTCTCGATTCTTCTTTTAAATATTCCAATTGAATTTTCTTAGATTCGGTTAATACTATGACCACAACATTTTGGATGAAAAATCTGTATATCGGATATCCTGTTATGGAAATATAAAGATTCTTCTTTTCAATATTCCAATTGAATTTCTATGGTTCTGTTAATACTTTTAAACAATAAATAATAATAAATGGATTTTTTCTTTTTTTTCCCTTTGAACCAACGAAAATGTACGGCATGTGAAAAATTATTATTTTGCATAAAATACTTTCAAAAAAATTTATTTCATATTGTGTCAAATCACCCCCTGGACTACAGAAAGAGAGGGGATTGCAACCCTAGATTTTTCCCCTTATCGCATGATTTTTGTACGGCGTTGCGGAATAATGGATTAGAAGCAGTATTGAAATAGTATGACACAGATGCCGTACAAATTCAAATGACCAAATTTACCCTGGTAATTGTCGGAAAATTAAAAAAAAATTTCGACTTTGTGGCTCCACATTTTTTTACGGCGCTATCGATAGTAAGAATGCCGTACAAAAATATGTGACCAAAATGTACCCACTCTACCTGTACTTTCGAATTCTCACCTGCACTCAGTTAGACAGCTTACAAGTGACGGTATGGTGCTGAATCTTATTATTTTATGCTCTTATATCGTTCTAGATAGGTCACCTGGTGGTTCAAATGACCCATAATTTTTTCAACACGGGCCTGTAATCTATACCTACTAATGGTAGAGCTTTTTACTGTCCGAAGAGAACATTTTTGAGAAATTAACTATTTTTTTTCATGAGCACTTTGAGTGGTCGAATATTCAATGTTGTGTACGCTTCTTCATGTGGGATGAACGATGTTTCCTCAGTTCTACTGGTCTCAATAGATTCTATCACAACTTTTCCATTCAAACCTCCAATCGTGAAAAATTCATATTTGGAATTCATTCCTTTCGGAAGTTACCAAGTTTACGCCTGGCGTACGTCCAACCGCAAGTACGATAACTTCCGCAAGGAATGAAATCGAAACTTGAAATTGAGGAACTTCTATTCTATTGGATTTTAGTTTTGAAGGTATTTGAAAATACTTAAAATCCACATAACTAATAACTAGATATTTATTCGACCGATAAACTAACACAACTCTTCGAATCCTACTGTTCGCTAAGTAAATACCATAGACCTAATAAGAGTGGACACCGCATTAGAGAGAGAGGTCACTTGGTCGAATGTGATGGAGCTATTGTGGGCAATGTCAAATCAATGTAGATAAAAACATCAAGTAGATCATTCCAAATGAAATATATCAAAAAATATACTCCGTTCACGAAAGGTTGAGCCGTCGGTTGGCCATGGAAATTTGGCATATTCCACTGTGTATATTGAAATTTTAGGTTATGTCTTTATTTTCATGTCAGATTGATAGGCAATGTTGGCAATATTGCATACAGTTCTCTGAAAACTCGTAAGCTCGTCGGACGAGGCCGAGTACATTCGGCAACGTTGACTTAATTTTACTTTATGACAGTAAATACTGCCAACTTCAGATAAATAAACAAACGCCTACTATGTGCTCAACCTTTCTTGAACGGACTATATATGACTTTAATTCAGAAATTAGTATAACTTAAATTATCAACTTCTTGTGGGCAAAGCAAAGCCTAAATATTTGTTCACATCTTCCATATGATTTTGACAAGTTGCCCACAAACTTTCTTCATCTTTTTTCTTTTCGATAACATCGCATATGTCTTTCTCACTCTTATGTATCCAAATGGTCGATCTTCTAATAAGTCACATGATTCTGCATCCATAGTAATTTAGATCTATGGTAAATACTTATCAGCCAGACCAAAAAATGCGCACATAAACAAGCTGGCTGAAGCTCCGGATTTTTCTGAAATATTTAACCATTGATTGGAACAAAAAATGTCGTCGAGATCATTTGGAAAAATAGGATAATGCGACCGTAACAACATAATTGTCTAGGAATTCCAGACCGTTCGAATCGTTTGCACGTAAAGCCAGAAAATCTATCAATTTTCGAATCAGTGTTGGTCGGGATTCGGTTCATTTCCTACGTTGATGGTCCGTAATGAAATGTTTCGTTTCTATTATTGGAGCATGTCATAATTTCTCCTCCGTTATAGTCAATAAAGACGAGTCCGTTCAATAGTCATCTATTTCCGCGATTTGTTCCATTTTAGCCGTTCCGATATTCTCTATTCGGAGCGTTGTTATAAAGAGAGGAGTGGTGATGTTTATGGCTGATATGATACAAGTACAGATAAGCCATAAAAGTGTTGATTGAGTCCAGTTTCTGTCGTAAAATTCGCGTACTTCGATTACCTATCTGTTCCACGTTACTCGAACTAGACAGGCCAGAGCCTGGAATTCGAACGGTGAAGGAAATTATCTTTTCAGATTCAGATTCTTCAATCACCCTGTACAATCAATTCTTCATCTTTTAATCGCATATTCTCTCCAATAAGTGCTGGGGCACCTTCATTTCTTGAAAGTCATGAAAATGAACTTTCCTTACTCTTTGAACACCTGGAGGGAGGAATTGCTAATTCACCGAATTCTCAGAAGTATTCTCTCATCACTAATACAGAGCGTTCAGGGTTTTTCACTATAATTTGACCCCCTTTAACTTTGTTACTGGAGCAGATACAAAAAAATGTTTCGTATAAAAGTTTCACGAAATCAACTGAGGTTTTTTGATATGAGTCCAGAAACTGAAATATGTACTGGGTGACCAACATATTGATGGCAACTTCATTTTTTCAAATGGAACACCCTGTTTATTTTCCCATATTTGGTTAGCTCTTTTTCCCCTGATTTCGAATATGTAACATATGTTGGTCTATCTTTCTCATTCTGAGCACCACAGAGTTTCAAATTTCAATAACCATCTGGCATAGCGTTCTGGAAGTTCGTGAATTTGATCTTTGGATTGGTAATGGCGCACCCATTTTATGGCCACCAAATAGTCCCGATTTAACACCGTTGGACACGTTTTTATAGCCGTTCCTGAAGGAAAAAAATTACTTCAGCAATAATGAAAATCAATGAAAACGGAGAATAATATTAATGATATAAAATCAACCAATATTAAACTAATCCCGTCAACGCACAAAGAATAATGATAATATTGTAATGAAGCTATCAAAAATAGTCTAAACAACTTTAGACAACTATATAACCTATGTGTTTTGAATGAAGTTGGCCATTTTGAGCAATTTCTTTAGTTGATGTTATTCTTACCATACTACCATAGTCATTTTTCATTGCTTAAGTTATTGTTAAGTATTCATTCTAAAATAATACTTTTAAGTAGATTGTTTGAATATAAAGAATTCCGTAGGTAAATCACATATTTTTTTCATTTGGTGTCATCATTTCAAAACCTTGAAACTCTGAAAATTGAAGAGACACATCCACATACGCATTTATATTCGAGATCATGAGGAAATAGCCTATCAAAAAAAGGAAGAATATACAGGACAGGGTGTCCCATTTGAAAAAATGTAGTTGCATTCAATGTTGTTCAGACTGTATATATTTCCATTGACGTTATCATAACTCCAAAAATGGGCATTTTCAGTAAACGCAGTCTGCGTCTTGAAAAATGATTACAGAGCTTGCCAGGTGATTCTTAAAATTTGAAGCTCTTTGGTATTCAGAATGAAAGAGATAGACCAACATATGTTACATATTCGAAATCAGGGGAAAGAGACCTAGCCAAATGTGGAATATACAGGGTGTTCCATTTGAAAAAATGAAGTTGCAATCAATATGCTGGCCACCCTGTATATAAAGCATTATGTGAATTCATATTGTAAAACCTGAGTCGATTTCGTGAAATTTTTGTATGAAGCATTTTTTGTATCTCTTTCAGTAACAAAGTTAAAGGGCGGTTCAAATTATAGTGAAAAACCCTGTACATTAAGTACTCGTTTTATAACTTACAGCAACAATCTTCAGTACAACATCAAAAAGATAAAACGGTTGTTTTACTATCTCTATCGTGAAAACCATTCACCCACATCGAAGAAGAAGCTCCTACGCAGAATCCCTCTTCTTCGTTCGAACGGTTCTTAGCACCTTTTGGCAAGAATTACTTACCAAAGCACTTGGGCCGAAAATCTGGGTCGCGCGTATAATCTTCACCTCCAGGCTGTTTCTGGTGACAATGATGATAGAAGAGAGAAGAGACAAACACCGTTGGCACCGTTCTTCGCATTGTATGAACAGACCGTGGGTTCTATAAATTATCGCGTACCGATGTGTCTATTAATCACGGAGATTGAAAATGGTGAATACTTTCATTGATGAGAATAGATAAACAATGCGGACATGTTCTATCTGTACGGTACCTGTTTGCGATTCTAGACGGTCAACTGTAAACCGGAAGAGACTTGCGGCGATATCGCAGGCGCAATTAGCGATATTCTAATGGCCTTAGCGTTGATTGATTAAGGAAAGCTATTTGCCTAGACAGATTAGAGGAATAGCGATGTTGACTAATGCTACGAATTCAAATAAATTGAGGTTTTCCTCATAGACGGGAGTTTTTGCAATCCTAAAAAACCATTTTAGTGATCTTATTATTCTCGTTGAATTAAATAAAGCTGATTTAAATTATGTTATTTATTATCAACTATCACGTGACTGCGAACGCCAATCAGAGGTAATTGACGTCACTTTCCAGGTATTGTCATTGCAAATTCGAATGTTCGGTGCTCAGATCAACAAAATACATTCATAGGCCGGGTTCCACAAAACTCCAATCACCTTGATTATTGAAATGTCATCATTTCTCTGCAATTTTCAGTTCATTTTTGACATAAACCATCGACTTACTTCAATATAAACGATTTGATTGCCAATCAAGCTTTGTGAAACCCACGGTTCTGTGACTTGAACCATAGTAAATATATAATATATCATATCTATGATTCGAACTTACGAAGTTGAAAGCTGAAAGAGAACAGAATATCTAGTTCGTTACAAGAACGATAATCTACAATTTTCTTTATAATGGAGATAGGATTCATCAAGGGTAATAGTAGTAACTTTTACCGAAGATAAAATTCCCTTATGGTCGCAAGTTTCTTTGCTGAAAACAAGGATTTTTGTGCAGCGGAGCTTAAAAACGTGAAATTGTCTTTGTAAGTAGCAAACTTTTAACTGATATTTATTATTACAAATAAAAGAAACGCCTCATTCAGCATTAACAGACCGACCTATTCATTTTGAAGGCTTAGATTGAACTTTTCCACAAGGGATCGGGCAAAATCAGTTCGCTTTGACAGAAGTCAAAGTATGTTCACTGTATTATGACGTAATCATCAGAACGTGACAAAATTGAGCATTTCCGCGGGGAATTTTGAATTGTCTTTTCATTTACTCATTTTTATTGGCAACTACTATATTTTTAAGGAAAAATTAATTTTTTCGTGTTTATATAGGGTTCATCTTTAAAATAATTGTGTTCACGAAAAAAATGTTACCAGAAAAAAAAATTTCAGAGAAATTTCTCCGGAAAAATTTTTTCTGGAAAAATTATTTTCTCTGGAATTTTTTTTTTCTGATAACATTTTTTCCGGAAGATGGATCGGACTTCTGGTCCAATCTCGTGGCCGGCCCGTTCACCGGACTTGAATCCATTGGACTCTATTACTGGAAAGCAGTTAACGAAAAAGTGTATTCAAAGGCAATCGAAAATAAATTTGAACTACGGCGGCTACAATTAAACAAGTATTATACCATTTTGGAATCCTCACTAAATGCGCCAACTTTTGAAAAAACATGCCAAACCTACGTAGTACATTTTTTTTTAATACAGTCAGTTGAAACTAGGCAATTGTTTATTTCGAATTTTTTTTCTGAGAAGTAAGCCCTATTATTAAGAAACCTAGATCAGCTGGTATCAAATTTTGATTACAGTTTAGACAAGCATTATTCAAGGTTACACAGCAAAGAAAAAAGTTGGAAAAAGTTGATATTTGTGGCAACAGGAGCGAAAAGACTGTCACAGGGTGTGGAATTTTGCGTGTTTTTTTAAATGCGCATTATTTTAAAATCATGCAATTTAGATTTTTTTATATTTTTCTGACAACCAGCATTACTTGCCTTTTCACCCGGTTCCGGGTTGACGTCGAGTAATGGGACACCCTGTATATGAGTTTAATAGGTTGATTTCAATCGATTAATAGATATTATTCTCTGCTTTCACTATATTATTATTATTGTTCTTCATTGCTTGCTGGTTTCTGATAGATGAAAATGAGGATGAATAATAGCGCCTCCTACAAGGATACTTAGCTTTTTATTTGCTTGAATAATTTCTGAAATCACTTCCGTTGGAAATGAAAAGATTTTCGCAAATAGAAAATGACTTTTTCGGATGACAATCAACGAAACGATAAGGTTTGAAATCAGAGTACCAAATCAGAATATCCTTGATAGCTCGGAAGGAAATCTAAGAATACTATGAATTATTCGTTACTAGCAATAAAATCTTCGGTTACTACCAATGAAAAACGAGGATAATAATTCACTTTCTGTTATGTTTAGAAGTGAATTGTGAACTTTTACCAAAATGGTAGGTTATGTTTCTGTTGTGATGAACTGAAGTAATCATGGAAATTAGACTGATTATATCAGAAAACAACATCAGTTGGAATTGATGCGCATCAGTTCAAAATCACAACATTGTCAAATAGAACGCGCATCATCTGATTTTTCATCAGTTTGAAAGTGATGCGTCAAATAGAAAAAGCCTATAGTAATGAATTTGAATTTTTGTCAATAAGAAACTTCATGGATTCGAAGGGTCAATTCACATAAAAAGCTTCACTTCCTTCTTTGAGGATGGACATTAACTTATTAGCAATTACTGGAGCCATTTCACACATTTCAGCTTCATGTATGGCAATAACTCATCTCCCGAGGTCGTTAAATGGAATTATTTCTATTTCGCAGCAGCGCAAATGAAACACATGTTATTTCAGGAAAACATCGATAAACTCGAGTAGATTAAACTCCATTTACAGCCAGAATAAAGACACTTCACCCATATTTTCACAGTTGACGAGTCACGTCCATCCGAAACCGTGGCAATAACCTTATGGTCGAGCCGACACAGATTCTCTGGATTTTAACATTTGCACGTAAACTCAGAATATAAGTATTAGTTATTTTCGACTCGGTTTCGGTTTGGATTTGGTTAATGATCTGTGATAAAATGATTTAATTCTCTGGATTTAGCGTGACATAATTGTGAATCCGTTATGCTGGTCCAAATCTAGGTCATATTTTTCTGTGAAACTTGTGTTCAGTTAATGATGATGGTCCAGAAAACTCCAGTTTAGGTTTAGACCAAGCAATAGAGCTATCGAAAGGTCGATTTCGTGCAGTCATGCAATAAGTAGTTTCTACATGTTCTTCATGATAAATTCCACTCCTGAATCGTCTTAGGTTTTTTTTGAGAAGCGAAAAATAGCCAAAAAAATCCAAATTTTTGCTTTTCGCTTATAAAACGTGAAGTATTGATCTGATCGAAAAGCTGTTAAGGCACTTTTTGTAGAGAATTCAAAAACAAAAAAAAAATGAGAGGTGATACGTCTCAAACGGATAATTAGTTTCCGAGAAAAGTTCGAAAAACTGGAAAAAAACATCAATTTTTCGAAAATTCATAACTTGGTCAATTTCTGAGATGAAGCGTAATTGCTCTGAATTTAAGTAGTTATTAACATATACTTTACTGGTGCACAAGTACAAAGCAGTCGGATAAATAGTTTTTGCACAATCGCAGTTTTCCGAATTCGACGTACTTTTTTCAAGAAGGTCGTGATACTCGGCTACTTGTCGGATTTGAATTTTACAAAGAGCATTTTCAAGAAGAAATAAAATTCTTCAAATCGTTTATTCTCTCGATACCGACCGATAATGTTTAGTGGGTGAAAAACGGCGTCAAACAGGAGCAAAAAGGCTCGAATGCATCAAACTAGTCGCGGAGTGGGAGTCGCCATCCACAATCCATGAAAATAATTCCATCCGAATTATCTCGTCAAATATCAGACCGTCGTGGGAACACTGCATTTCACTCTGCTCTCAAAAAGGTCAAGATCAAATCGGGGTGAAAGATACCCATATAAAACAAGCTGATGATAAATATTTCGACATCGTGGATAAATATCGAATACAACCGTCCATCAACTAAGTCAAATACGCACACCAATAATTAAAGCAGTTTCACTACGAGATCGGTGAAAAATGAAAGTGGCCGCCTGGCATAAGAAAGTTACCGCATAAGTAGAAAATGCGATAAAATAGCGATAACCGACTGCAAGATGATCTATATTCGGCATTTTAATGATCGCGTGGTGATAGATCCTCTAGGTGTCATTATTTCATATGGACGAATTTTATGGAAGTTTGAGGGACATTTCGTTTCAATCCATAAATTGAGAATGAATTACGAATGGAAAAGAACAGTTTTGAATAGCACACGTATAGTAAAAACGTAAAAAAATATGTGGAAAGCCCCTGATCAGATGCATTTGAGCGCTCGTTCATTCGTGGAGTAATAACGCTATTACCTCAAAATTATGTATGGGACTTGATATTTATAGTCCGTTCACGAAAGGTTGAGCCGTCGGTTGGCCATGGAAATTTGACATATTCCACTGTGTATATTAAAATTTTAGGTTATGTTCTTTATTTCTTGTCAAATTGATACGCAATGTTGTCAATAGTGCATAGAGTTCTATGTAACTCGCAAGCTCGTCGGACGAGACCGTGTACATTCGGCAACGTTGACTTTATTTTACTTTATGACAGTAAATATTGCCAACTTCAGATAAATAAAAGAACGCCTACTATGTGCTCAACCTTTCGTGAACGGACTATATATTAAGTATATGAATGCAAAATCGCAGCACGATCGGAATTATATCCTGAAAATCATTCAAAAATGAAATATGTAAAAAATGAATGATTAAACAAAATGGAGTTTACTCGAATTGGATACCTTTTTATGGAAAAATGAAGTTTCTTTTTTCCACTATTCCATTTGAATTTTCTATTGTTCTGTGTACACTATGGCCACAAAATTTTGCCTGAGGCTCATTATAAGCATATTGCATGTGGTCGCAATATTTCATTTTCGATCGATTTGATTTTGTTTGAGATATTTAGGAACAAAAATTTTGAATGGCCATATTTTATGAAACACCCTATACGATTTGGCCGAGGATTTGGCTGGTTATCGAACCTAACCGAGGCATTGGGAACCGTGCTCTTTCTGCAAATCGCAAGTCTCTAGGACAATCCCTTCGAAAGTTATCGTGCTAACGTCTGGGCGGCCGTCCCCACGAACAGGCCCTGTATTCTGGACAAGTGATATTTCAAAGCGTATACGAACTTCATGGCGCGAGTCCCTCTTTTACCTGCAAAAATGTACACCGCGCAATGAAGTTCGTATTCGCTTTGAAAGATCAGTTGTCGAGAATACGGCACCAGAATTGAATTTGACCACGGATTCGTCATCAGGTAGTCGAACCCTATAGTTTGTGACCATTTTCGTCTCAAAATTCGAAGTTTACAAACATTTGGGCAAAAGGATATGGCACTCGTTTAAGAAGAACGAGCGCTCAAAAAAGTATACCGAGTTTCCGTTGGTCAATCTTGAGATCCTTCTCATTAATCGACCTGTATCAATCTACTTATGAATGACACAAGTCATTTTATTGGCCCAAGCTGAGGAATCACTATGATGTCCAAGCCACACTTTTCTTGAAGTTTTTACACTACTGGAAAAGATTAAAGGATCAAAAAAAATTCCAAATTTTTCGGCAATTTTCGACATGCCGTAACTTTGAGAGGAATGGTCGTACAAAGAATTCAAAAAAAGGAAATTGTAGCTCCACGTGTCTAGTTTTTGGATTAAAACTTCAAAAATTTTAAGTTTCAGTGGTTTTCGAGTAATGATGGAAAAATCAGCAACAGAAAAATCCTCAAAATTTTACCACTTTTTTTTCTTGTCTACGAGCGTGGAAATTTTACTATTGCATAATCGTTATAATGATAGAATACTTTGTTGATTCAGCTTTAATTTATTTTTTTATTGACTCCAATACGTCCACTTCTCGCCGAGATATCGGTCTTCAAATGGAAAAGGATCCATGTTTTATCCGTTATTAAATTAATAAAAATTTTATTTGTAAGTTTATTTATTCTTTTTTTTTGAAATTTATGTACTATCTGCAATTAAAATGTGGAAAAAGCTCGAGAAAATTCTTTTTTGCCTTTTTTGAAGATTATGAGCTTCTCAGAGCAAAAAACGTGATCCTTATTTTTTTCAAAAATTCAATCGAGTCAGACATAAAAACGGCTCGCTGGATTGAGTTGACTCTTCGTAAGGATTTTATCAACATATTGAACTGTGAAAGTCACACTTAACATTATTGGTTACCTCAACATTTTCGATCCAGCAGTAGATTTTCCAAAAAACCACCAAAAGCCCTTTTTTTGTTAAATTTTTATATTGATGCGACATGAAGAAAACAAAATTTCTATGAATAGGCAATGGTTGTTCATTAATCGGAGTTCATTTAAGGTCTTGAAACTCTCTTTCAATTTTCTGTGCGATCATTGGTTGCTGAGAAATCGATAATCAAAGACAAATGGATCCTTTTCCATTTGAAGACCGATATCTTGTCGAGAAGTGGACTTATTGAGGTCAATGAAAAATAAATTGAAGCTGAATTAACAAAGTATCCCACCATTATAACGATTATGCAAAAATAAAATTTCCACCCTCGTAGACAAGAAAAAAAAAGTGATAAAATTTCGATAATTTTTTTGTTGTTGATTCTTCTACCATTTCTCAAAAACCACTGAATCATTAAATTTTTGAAGCTCTAATCCAGAAACTAGACACTTGGAGCTACAATTTCCTTTTTTTAAATTCTTTGTACGACCATTCCTCTCAAAGTTACGGCATGTTGAAAATGGCCGAAAAAATTGGAATTTTTTTTTGATCCTTTAATTTTTCCAGTAGTGTATATTGAGTTCACCGCAAGACTCTCAAGTTTTGAGATCACAAACAACGAGCAGAAAATAAATTCTCACCAAACACCTTCATTAATAATTTATTGACCCAATTTCTGCTGCTCAATCACCAAAGTTAGACACAGATTAATCTTCTATCGTACAAACTAATTACTTATCAAAATAATCTCGCTCCAAATACTAGCTGTAACTGACAGATATAGATTAACAAACACAGATCGAAACGAGAATACATTTCCATTGTGTGGCCTTTGCGTGACACTTTGGACCAGCCTATCAAGCCCGATCAACAATTCAACCCTGATATAGCGGGTTCACTTCTTCCTGATCGAGAACTGATCGCACCGGAAGTTCAAAATTCACTTCTTAATTTGGCTTGACTGAGTCGATAGTCGACAACCAGTTGACCTCGTCGAAACAGTAGTGGATTTATCTGTCAAACATTTAAGAGAAAAAATTCAGTATCGAAGACATAACATTGAAAATTCAAGAAAACCCTGAGAAGGTGCTTCTGAGCGTAGGGGAAAACCCGGATAGATTCCCCACTTTTTGAATTTACCTCATATTTTTGAAAATATTATTTTATATGTGTAATTTCTATGAGTGTAGGAAGCCCCATTATTTGATTTGGGATACTGAGACTTTTCTCTGACGTAGCAATTCCAAATTGCTCAATAATTTGATTTTTGTAAAACCTTTTTTTGGGGATAGTTGCCTACAAGTATGGATAGTTGCCCCACCATGAAAATACTGGGAGGGATAGATGCCCTTCATACTGTGTGAACCAAAAACCCAACTAAATACAATGAGATTTTCTATGCTTAAAACAGAAACTTTATGTATGTAATATGGATCGAATTAAAAACAATTGTGCATTTTTAATTGAATTTCAAAAGCATATATTAAACGAAAAGATGCATTCTTCACATTAACATAAAGCATTATTCCGCACATTCATGATAAATTAATTAAATAATAAGTCTCTACAAAAATGATCAGGAATCAAGTTCAAAATCAAAATAACACAATGAATCGACATTCTGCTAAGAAGATATGGTTTTAGTTTAGATGTCCTAAGGGTCACCTATACCTCAAAAAATCAGGGCAACTATCCTTTTCGATAGGGATAGATGCCCATGAATGTTTTTAATAAATTAAGAAGAAAACAAAAACTATTTGTACTCAGATGTACACTCAATGAAACACTGTATTGGCGTAATAAAAAAATTAATGAATTTATTTCCACTTCAAAAGTTATACAGCGGCAAATACCTACCTCTAAAAGTTTGGCATGTTTGTGAAGTTCGCTGCTGAGATGATCGCACACACTAGCGAAAAACGGCTTCACTTTACAATAACCCTTACAAAACTAAGGTCCAGGGTGACTGTAGCAGCTACTTATAAAATTAATTTTTTGATACGTGTTTCGGAAGTTAGGTATTTTGAAAATGGGGCATCTATCCAACTGAGGCATCTATCCGGGTTTTACCCTATGTTCATTGGTGGAGTAATAATGTTATTACCCCTAAATTTTGTATAGGACTTTAGAACCTTTAGATTCATGCTGAGGATATAAACACATAATCTCAGCACATTTGGAATTATACTCCCTCGAATCGGATATCTTGTTATAGAAATACATACTCGTATAAAGATAATTCTTTTCAATATTCCGATTGAATTTTTATGGTTCTGTTTACACAATACCTAACCACAAAATTTTGCATGAAGCTTATTATGACGATCTGCATTTGGCATAAAATTTCATTTCGATTCATTTCGTATCGTCTGAGACAGTGAAGAACAAA
Organism: Propylea japonica; assembly: GCA_013421045.1. Lineage (NCBI taxonomy): Eukaryota > Metazoa > Arthropoda > Insecta > Coleoptera > Coccinellidae > Propylea > Propylea japonica. The sequence continues at coordinate 93,260,399 of CM024240.1, forward strand.
TATTGAGAAGAAATTTATTATGGAACACCCTGTTCGATTTGGATGGTTAACAAACTCAACCGCGGCATTTGGGAACCGAACCTGAAAATCTCAAGTCTCTAAGACAAGTGATCTTTCGAAGCGTATACGAACTTCATTGAGCGGTGTGTATTTTTGTAGGTAAAAGAGCGACTCGCGCTTCGAAATATCACTTGTCGAGAATACGAGGCCTGGTGCCGTATTCTCGAGAAGTGATAGTCCAAAACGTATACGAACTTCATTGTGCGGTGTGCATTTTTTCAGGTAAAACAGGGACTCGCGCAATGAAGTTCGTATACGTTTTCGAATATCACTTCTCGAGAATACGGCACCAGGCCTCGTATTCTCGACAAGTGATATTTCGAAGCGCGAGTCGCTCTTTTACCTACAAAAATACACACCGCTCAATGAAGTTCGTATACGCTTCGAAAGATCACTTGTCGAGAATACGGCACCAGGTCGTTGTAACTTTCGAACGAAACAAGTAATGTACTTGAAATGCTGGTGGTAAAATCAAAAATATCCATGAGAAACCCAACGAATCCAAGCGCTGTTGTGATGGTAGGTATAATTTCAAATACAATGCACGAAACAATTGATTCAAATAATTGAAGAACAAGTCGAATAATGAACAATTACCTATTGGTATGAAGTACATACCTACTAATACACGTGAAGAAGAAGTTAATTACTTCACATACATACAGAAGAAATGGCGCCAACAAAAAAATTATTATTAAATAGTTAAAGCAACGCCACCTGAATTCCTCATCTGATTCTGGCCGAACTCAATCAAGCATAAATATTTCTTTGCTATTAGCAGTGATATCTAGGGCACTAATCAAGAAAGGTGTCCATTAAAGGTATGTGTGGCAATGAATACCTTTTCACAAGTGGGTTTCCAATTATGAATAATAAGTTTACTGTTATTAATTCAGATGGGCTGGCTCGGTTATTTATTATTGTTTAGGTAGTAATTAGCCTCATAATAAGTGATGCAAATTCGCATGTGGGCCGATATAACCGATCATTTTTTCAATTCAATTGAATGACACCTCTGCTGTTTTCCGAGTTACGATACGCTGATCTTCGATCCGTAAGAAATTGCTGATTGACGCTGATTGGTGTAGGAAACAAAGGTATATTTGTACCCACTTGCAACATAAAAAGGTTACTCCATCTATGTCTTCTGAAAAATGGCCTTTCTCCACCAAATCTTGCCGCGCATCAGCCTTGGAACTGATTTTTCGTTCTTTATGTGGGGGAGTATGAAGAAATGTATTTTTTTTGAATAGTCCGGTCTATTTAGACCAAAAAATGAGAGTGAAGTTACATAAAGTCCCAACAAGCTGAATTTCTGTGAAGTTGTTCAAACATAATTATAAACAATGTCTAAAAGTTCCTCATCATTCCCCTGTGAGGAAAAAATTTTATTCGAGGTCAAATGTCAAAAAAATGAGTTTTTCGCGATTTTCAGCACAACGGTAAGTTTTATCATAAAAGTAGCTCAGACAAAAATTGTAGATCATAAAATTATCTATAAAAAATGTATCAATACTTTTTTTCTTACGAGCCACCGTTTCTGAGATATAACGATTCAAAAGTTATAACTACGCGCTAAGTACACTACCTCATAGGTGGCGTGGAAACGTGTGCATATTATGACGATAACGACTTTTATAACTTTTTGAATCGTTATATCTCAGAAAGGGTGGCTCGATAGAAAAAAAAATTTGTAACATTTTTTATAGATAATTTTATGATCTACAATTTTTGTCTGAAGTACTTTCATGATAAAACTCACCGTTTTGCTGAAAAACGCGAAAAACTCATTTTTTTGACATTTGACCTCGAATAAAATTTTTTCCTCACAGGGGAATGATGAGGAACTTTAGACATTGTTTATAATTATGTTTTGAACAACCAGCTGAGATTTTGCATTCACATATTAAGCATCAGTCCTATACAAAATTTTGAGATAATAGCAGTATTGCTCCACGAATACACAAGCACCTGCTCAGGGCAAACTATTGGAAGTATCGTGGACAATAAAGTAAAAAACTAAATAACAAAATAAATCTATATGAGGAGGACGAGTCAGATTCTACTAAACTGGGGTAGAAAAAAAATATAAAAAAGTTCTTTATTCACTTGTTTGGAATAAAACTTGTCAAACAAACACTATACAGTAGAGACTCGATAATCCGGATATTTACTAGTCCGGATTGCCGTCAAGATTGTATTATGTCCTTATAATCCGGATTGCAAGACTCAATAATCCGAATTTCCGATCGTTGCATACGTGGTTTACGGTTCTAACTTGTCGTAACTCAATTTCTATGACGACGATCGGGCGTTTTTTTGGTATATAATAGTGCACAATGGTATAAGACAAAAAAAGTCAGACAAGAATAATTAATTAGTGAAATGGAATGGAATGTTTCTACCTCCAAACCATGCTTTGATACAGCATATGGATCATAATGATATTAAATTAACAAAACTGAAATACCGAAAAGGCCTTTTAGCACATATTTTTTCGATCCTCGAAGACGGGGATAATGTTAGCAAATGCATTTAGAGCATAAATCAATTCGATGCAGTCTGTTTATTCCATGGCAATTACTGATATTCAGCTTCTGAAAGATATACAGGAGAAAGCTATTGTTCAGCATTATTTTCCCTTACAGTAGAAAACGTAAAATATCTAATTATTCCAAATAATATATTTGTTTTATGGTTTCGATAATAAGCCTATATTTATTTCAACCGTTTTTTTAAATTGCATCTTTACTAAATTGTAAGACGCGGTATTCCATATTCCTCATTAATCCGGATCATCCCTTGCATTACTTGATCCGGATAATCGAGTCTCTACTGTATTTCGATTTCGCGCACTCAAAAGAGAATATAAAATTGCATTCCAAACTATTTATATTCTAGATAAATTTCACCGAGGGCTGCAGCATGACCTGATGACTCCTATCACCAAATAAAACATCTTCTCTCTTCTGAAACTTATTATCTTATCTGTTTAAAAAACAAAGGTCGACAATTTCTAAACCCACACGTCCCGTCAGGTCATTAATCATAACACAGGCATGTCGGAAAGTGGGTATTAGAATCTCCAGTCCCCGGATACCGACAATACACCTTCTTCAAGATCTAACCTCCGTTACCACCCAGGTACTTCATTTTCAGAGCTGAAGCAATTCATTATTATGTTACTGATCGACTGGTTTGAATTTTTAGCGGGCTTCATACCACGGCAGATGCAGATGATGGAGACTATGAAATGCTAGACATCGGAAGAACTTTGCCATTCTGCTTATCGTGGTGTTGCTTTATTATTTCCTAATGACGATTATCTTTAATCAAAAGGGGGAACAATGATTACACTCCTCTCTTTGAGCAGTTCTAGATACAAAAAGTGTTAATTTCATTTGAATGTCTCTATTTCACGAAAATAGATACATATGCCGATTCTGGCCGATCCGACTTAGGCCTGACTTCACTTAGATTCGGCCGGAATTTATTGAGTAAAAAGTGAAAGAAAAAGATAAGACAATAATACTAAGGGTGGAGAATAACGGTCATAAGAATATATGTGTAATTAATCGTTTTATCAGCAACGTTTCGGCTAATATGTAGCCCTTATCAAACTAAAATATAAAATGTTTCGGATAATAAATAACTTGTACGTACAAAGTTACAAAAACTAAGACATTCAAAGAACAACAAAAAGCTAACAAGGGTGATGGGACAAATCATCAACAAGTTCGTCAAAAAATACATTGTCAAAAACAATACAGTCATAAAGAGCTAAAACCCATCAGAACAGTAAATCAACAAACAATTGATGTGGAGCGATTGAAAGAAACCACCGAATTGCACAAGGTATACAGGGTGTTTCTTAAACATGCGGCAAAAATTCAGGGGGTTGTTCCTTGGACTATTTTAAGCATGTTTTGTCCTTTGATGATTTTTGAAAAACCTCTATGTTTCGAAGATACAGGGCGAACAACATTTTTCATATTTTTAAAATTAATAATAGTTTAAATAAAAATGCGTACCGCACTGTGTTGACTAAGTAGGTACAATTTATTTTTAAATTGTTTAACAACATTCCAATTACTAAAAACGGCCAGTTTTTTGACTTAGAATTGATAAGTTCAGATGGTAAAGGAATACAGATTAAACACGGTTTTCATTTGAATTCGTTTTTTTGGCTAGAGGTAGTCATTTTCAACAGTTTTTGTAGGTTAAGTTAAATTTTCATGTAATTTTTCATAATAAAATGTTATTATCTAAAATTTTGTTTCCCCTGTATCTTCGAAACAAAGAGGCTTTTCAAAAATCATCAATGGACAAAATATTCTTAGAATAGTCCAAGGAACAATCCCCTGAATTTTGCCGCATGTTTAGGAAACACCCTGTATAAATATAACAGACAATCATCTTATCAAGAGAACATATTGAAATGGAAGAGTCGGTCTTATACATACATTCTTCAAAACGATATAGGTATACCTACAATCTTAATCTTATTCTGTTAACTAAATTAAAATGTGTCGAATTCAATCCACCTAACTCAGTCCTATAATTCACAGCGTTAGGAGTTCTTTTTATACAAAGCATTTCCTTCAAATTCCCTCTGAACCAATTTCTTTCAAAATCTAATATTTCATCATCATCAAAATCAAAAGTATGATCTCCACCCTAAGTGATATATTGGAACGCGCTATGGAGATAATCAAAGTAAATTCAAAATATAATCAAATTTTCCCGAAAGCGCGTGAAATAAATTCCTAGATACCGTAAATATAAACAAAAAATTAAAATCATCAGAAATATTAATGAAAATGATCGGATTCCCGAGATGATTCTCTCTTACAACAGAACCACCCTCAAATTTGTTTCTCTCGACACACAACATTTTTCGAAGGTTTTCCACCGAGGTTCCCACGGACTGCTTCCAATAACATCATCATCATAGAAACGATAAACCGAATACGAAAAACATCGTAGATCCAATTCCATTTCTCATTTCCAATTCAGACTTCAGTCCAAGATGAAAGGAAAACTTCCATCTAATAACGCGTAGAATTGAAAATCCATGAAACCCATTACCTCCCAGACGAAGACTTTTTTCGAAGAAAAAAGAAACTTTAGGCCATTCCTATAAATTAACCCGTCATCTCTTCAAATTTCTATTAATAGGATGCTGGCGTCTCGGAATAACCAATGTCCGTCGTCTGCGTACCATCCTGTTCTTGCTGCGTCTTGCCACCAACGTAGCACACTTCATTACAGACGTTACGAATCATTTTAGGAGCAACGGTTAAGTTTAATTTGTTTTTTGTCAATGGCTAGTGTCGTCTACCTATGTGCCAGCCACAGGTGAGGCGGCTTTACTTTAAGGGATTACCCTCCAGTCAAAGGAGATAGGGCAATTTTCAATGGCTTCAACTTATATGTAGGCTAGTCCATTTAGTAGTTCAAGAGCATTGCATCCTTTTTACGAAGTAACTATCATTTGCTCTATCGAAAAAATCGTCGAATGTCATTACGTGAAGCCAGGACTTGCTGATTCACGTCTCGAATTTTTACTGCGATTTTATTTCTGAAACAACGACATATTATTATGTTCTGTCATGTGTCAAAATATTGATTTGGTCGATCTCCGTGAATTACAAAATTTTGTTTCTGACTTCAGAAGTAAATGATTTTTCCGGATTTCAGATAAGATAAATCAAAAAAGAGTCATTAAGGAATTTTATTCAACCCGAAATCTTCATCGGCTAAGCTAAGTACCTAGATATTTTTTCATTGCAAGTCAAATTGCTCTTGGACTGAATTTTTCGATTAGCACTTAATATCAGCCTATCATGAGGAAAACAAATTTATTTTTTTCCGTTTCGAATTTTTAGAGAACTTCAAGTTCTAGAAAAAAATTGATCGCTTCAATATTTCGATATTTTGTCCGAGATTTTGTCTATATTAGACTGGATATTAAATGTATATCAACAAATATTATGAAAAATTTGTTATATTGCTATTCTGACTAAACATAAGAAACCTATTTGTGTTCCTGTTGAACGACGTTAATTTTGGCCAATTTTTTTCAACTTTTCATTACCCTATGAAGGTACATTATGCAACTTATGGAGTTGAAATACAATACCGACAAATCGAACCTAATAAACAGATTAAAGGTTTATTATATAACTTTTCTGCGGAATCCAATTAGCTGTTGCAATACTAACAAAACCTCGAAGTTTCCTAGCAGAAATGCAGAATAAATGTTGAAGGGATATTGCATAATCAGGGTGCCGCTTTTTTGAGGAAATTTTTTACTCAGCAAAGTAATCGCATTCTATTCTATCGACGAAATTTTTCAGTTGTACAAGTAATAGCATTCTCTTCTATGGACATTAAAACCATAACAGCACCTCAATTAGAAATTTCGAATTGGTTTCGCCGAGTTCGCATTCGTAATCTGACCACTAATGAATATCAGGTATGATAAAGGCTCGGATAAAGGATAGGTATCAAAGAATATAAATATATTAGATTCGTTGCCACAACAAACTACGTGTTCTAAACTATTTTCACCTTAGTTTGTACAATAGCAAACATAATTTCCTGTTGAATCGAAATATGTAACTACTGCTATGCCCTAGGTCGCGTAAGAACACAATAACAGAACACTGAATACATTGCATACATTGCATATAATCATAATACATACTACATATTTCTTTGATTGTACAAAATATAATTGGAAACTTGTAGTTTCTTGATAATGTTTTGAATAATATTGGAGCTCTACCAAACATGGTTTATCATCTACTGATAGAAAGTATGCGCTCAAGTTTAAATTTGTCTAATTTTATCGGTCATCCTATGAAATAGTTAATTTTTCATAGCAACTTTGTGAATCGATGTCTAAGAATTCCTGGTTTGAAAAGAATAATTCCTCAAGCATTGTTTAGAGCTACTTCATCAATATCAGCTCTCAATTCGCTCCACAATGCGAAAAGTGTCATGCCAACTTTTGAAATTGACGAATTATGCATATAAACGTTAAACTTTAAACTGCATTATCTACTGTTGCGAAAGTAAACAAAGCATCCATAAATCTAATCTACATACGGTCACATGATTGATAGTTTACCTATTACAATTTAACCTGTAAAATCGGTCAATTCACAGAATGCGATACACCAAAAATAATCTATACCTATTCGATATGCTCTGGATAAATAGTAAGTATTCGTGATGGTTTCAATAATAAGCCCAGCACATAATTATACTTATTTCTATATGAATATACCTACAAGCGTACAAATACGATTGAGGCTTAGGACGAACAGGTATCTTATCGTAATAAAATTAGTATTTATGATACTTCTACCTCAAATACCGCTATCGGCATGAATTGAGCGATCCGAACTATCAAAAAACTCGCATATTAGACAGGTCTTTCTTCTGAGGGTTGAATGAAGGCTGAGATGATTTCATGGACTAATAATATATGCATGAGTACACGCATCTGAAAACTTACCCGGTTGCATTCCAGAGCCTCCGCAGAATGTTCCTCTTTCTGCCGAAAGCAATTGGAACATTTAGTTTTGTGGAAGATATTGGGCGCAAATTTCTTGCACTGTGACATGATGCACTCTCACGATAAACGTAAACAACGCACATGTTATCCTTGGGCCCCAAAACACCCCGCTAAACGAGGCATTTTCCGAAAACACTTCAAAACACTCGTCTGATGTCTGTCAAATTTCAAATTTGACCACGATATATTCGACAGTCACGGGTACCAACAAAACATACGAAACAAAACGAGTCGCGAAAGACACACGCGCTGCTTGGTGCGATGTTTAAAAACTTCTGACTTGACTTGAGTTCCGGACAATTCACTACTCACGTTCTAGGTTCTCACTGCTGACCGAGCGCAAGCGCATATTATTCCGCTATCACGTGTTGCTGCCGTATTTTCTATCGCTATTCCTATTCAAAATCTCCGCTGGCATCTATCTGTTGATTATACTTTAGCGGCACCAAGCAGCATCCCCAGAGAACTAGCAGATTATCACACTTCGATTCACCGTTACTAGATACCTGAAGTGTCTTTGCATAGAAACCTAAGTAGGATCTGTTGAACGCATGTACAGGACCGCAACATGCTCAAGCTCAAACTGTTTTATACGATCTTCCCGCGAATTGGTCAAACACAAATTTTGGGGAGGACCAAAGATTATTATTCGTGATGTCATCCCATGGGCCATGATCATTCATGGTATGCAGCGCTTGGCAGCTTGATCTGCTCCCCTTACATCTTCATGTGAGGAAATGTAGCATGCTGGAAGCAATAAGAATATCCCTCAGCGGGAAGTTCCTTCCTGGAAACTGGGTTAGACACTTGAGGATATTGAACACATTCTATTCAAACCTCTTGTCCAAACCATCAGATGTTATGCCAACTATAGTCGATATCGAAACGCCCTTTGAAATGGTGATAGTTGACCGTCCTTGTGCAATTAGTTTTATAAATCGCTTGGATAAGAATCCATCTATGCATATGGTTTACCGAAATATGCGCCCAAGTCTGTCTGTCCAGACAGTAAAGGGAGCCAGAATTTGCATTGCCTCTGATAGTCAGATGGCACTGAGGCAGCTTATGGCCGTTGATTGTAGATCAAGGACCATTTGGAACTGCAAACAGTCCCTCAAAACACTGGCGAAGTACAACAAGCTAGTTTTAGCTTGGGTACCTGCCCACCAGAACATTGAGGGAAATGAAAGAGCTGATGCCCTTGCAAAAAGAGGAGCAAACATACCCTTCACCGGACCCGTGCCCTCCTGTTGGGTATCACCTACACCGATTAGGGCAGAGGTAGGCGTTTGGGGAAAAAAAGGGAGAAACACTCTTACTGGATAAACACATCCGGTCAAAGACAAGCAGAGAGACTAATCGAACCTTGCAAAGAGAAGGCTCAACAAGCTCTATTGTTGTCAAAAAACGAGTTAAGGCTGCTAATTGGCCTTTCACAGGGCATTGTCCCGTGAGATATCACCTACACAAGATCGGTAAAGAAAACTCCGACATTTGTAGGATATGTGAATCGGCCACTGAAACCACCGAGCACATACTATGCCAATGCACTGCGCTGGCGCAAACCAGACTTACTCTACTAGGTGGCGCGTTATTAACGCCAGCCGACATAAGAGCGAAGTATCCTAAGGAAGTAACCAGCTTTGCTAGGGAGGTTAGATTCCTGGGAAAAACGTAGTTTTAGCATGGTAAAGCACAAAAGACCTTATTGGTCGCAGTGCAGAAGGGTAATCAACGTGCCGATCGACCACTATCTAATCTAATATGGTTTACCAATTGATCGATATCAGAAAGAGACACTGGCATAGGGATATATGGACCTAAATCAATGATATCTAAGGCCGTAGGATGTGAACCCTCTATTTTACAGAAAGAGATGATGGCTGAATGGCAATGGCTGTCTATATACAGGTTTGGAAATTCAGATCTGAAACATACGATATACAATGCATCAGACAGAGAATTCTTCCGTCCAGTTGCCCAGATGAATAGTCGAGTCAATCACTTGCTGTAACACACTGAGTTCAGTTGTCTTACTTCTTTATTCTAGTCTTGTCTCTCTCTTATCGTTTAGAGGAGCGTAATTCTTTAGTATGGTAGGCAACAGTGAATACTTGAATCGAGTATTACGGGCAGCCTGACAAATTAAAAATTCATTACGTGTAGTTCGGGTTCCCTACCATACTGCGATAAGAGAGAGACGAGACTAGATTATCGCAGTAAGACAGTTGAATTCATTCAGTTATCGCACTTCATTATCTCGCCTATTCATCTGTGCAACTGTAGGAAAGAATTCTCTGTCTGATGCCTTGTATATCGTATGTTCTCGATGTGAATTTCCAAATCGGTATACAAGGTAAACCTCATGAGGGTGCGTGTCTCTAGATCTCGCTGACCTGGGAGTGCCGTAACGCCATGAAGCAACTGGAAAGAGGCAATGAAGTGAATCTACTATGGTTCACTGTTCAAGGCAATGGAAAACTGATGATCTTGCAGAAAGTGCATCAAGGTTAACACCTGCTGGACCAGAGCCTTCTGTGAGCTCGGAAACGACCAATATTATGACAGCGGTCCAGCATCAGTGGAAGGTGAATAACAGAACAACCCTTTGGAAAAACAGCACTGGACTTACTTTGTGGGTAAGAAGCAGAAGACGCTGAACACGTGAAACGCAAGTGTTCAGAGCTGGCTGACCTAAGAACAATCCATATGGGCAAACCGGTATTGGATACCCAAGAGGTATCGGCCAAGGCTGCCATCTGCCAAGGTGACTCTTCACATATTCTTTCATTCCACACACACCGACAATAATCCCTGCTTTTTTCGGACGAGTCACGATTCGGTTAACAAAGTGATAGTAGACGAGAAAGGTCTTGTAGAGCTCCAAGCAGACCAAAGCGCTCAATCGCCAAAACCCACTATCAACTTTTCAGGAATTGATGGGTTTAACCCAGTTCAAGAAGAACGAAACGATATCATTATTACTACCCCGGGTACAGCCCTGCCTTAAGGTTATTTTGTTACCATAAATTAATTCCCTGACCGCAAAAACTTAAGTCTCACCCGACCTAGTGTGCGTTCGAACCAAAATTCGATCATATTCTGAAAATATCGATTTTTGTAGACTTTCTGTATCCGAATTACAGTTCTTATAGTACCATAGGATTCTTCGGGTTGAAATCGTGCGAAATTGACATCTCCAATTACCATCACCACCATCAGATAAAACAATACAATAATACAAAACCAAAAAAAAAATTATAATTGCAAATTCCACCTGAATGTCGGTCTCTTTCTAATCTGTGTCCATGTAGCTGTATGTAATAGTGTCTCATATACCTAATTGAGTTCGTGAATCATACTGTTTAAATTGTATTTTACACATATTTGTAAACGCTTTCAAGACTAAGAAATAAATATTCTTGCAGCCCTGAAGAAGATCCAAAAAAGGATCGGAACGTCGGCGATTTAAAAAAGTGTGTATAATTCACCCCACAGTCCTGAAGCCAAGAAACAGTTAAGGACGAGACTCATCAGATATGGAAGAGGTGTTATTTGGAATAGCGCGCTATTTAGGTAGATGTCACGTTTGAAACTGCTGGCTTTGTCAACAAGCAAAATTGTCGCATCTGGGGCTAGGAAAAACCAAGAGTTATTGTTGAAAAGCCTCTCTATCCTAAACGTGTGACTGTTTGGTGCGGTTTATGGTCCGGCGGAGTCATTGGATCTTACTTTTTCGAAAGAGAGACTGAAGCAACAGTTACGACGAATGGATTGCGCTATCGAGAGATGATTAATGATTTTTCATGGCCGAAATTGGATGGAATTGATCTGGAAAACGTTTACTTTCAACAAGACGGCCCTATGTGCCATTCAAGCCACGAAACCATTGATCGGTAAAAGTGGGACCAAACGAAGGTTTTATTTTGCAGGATAATTTCAGGAAATGTTAAATAAAACATTTCCAACGAGAAGAGAAAATAGAGGAAAATCAGCTAGAACAATGTTTAACCTCACTTACCTGACTGAAACTTTGGAAATTTTTTTCGAAAAAACTAAAAGGATTGCAGACTTCTCGTTAATATTTTCGTAATCTGGGACCCAACTTAGTGAGTACGATTTATTTCACATTTCCAGCACAGTTCTTTTAGACCTAAATAATTACCCAATTAAATAATATACAAATTGCAATTTTCAGATTCTTTGCATATTGAGGAATTTCCACAAACTGAAGTATCCATGCAGTTGAGGGAACAATGTGCAGTAAAGATTAGTGAGTATATATTTTACAATTATATACTAACAAATATAGCGGATATACTGATCAATAATAAAATGAAAGCTAAACTTGAACAATCCAGCGGAGTCTATGAAATAACATGCACAAACTGCCCTTCATTTTACATAGGAATGACAACTCGTAATGTAGAAAAAGATTCAAAGAACACAAAAGAAATCAACCCCATTCCGCTTTAGGCACACATTTAAACGATACCGGACATCATATCACATTAGATAATCTGAAAATGCTTCATAAAGAAAATAATTACCATAGAATTATATTACTCGAACAACTAGAAATTTTAAAAAATAAAGACAACCAATTTTTACTTAATGATAATATAGAATTCGACAGAAGAAGCATTTTCAAACTCATAGATTCCTAAAAAAACAACAATATATATAAAATTCAAAAATTCCCGCCACCATAGACCAAATTATTAGATATCACATTTCGCACATATCCTATAGTTCCATATTCGGTTGACATTCCCACAAGACAGATATATGTATTAGTAGTAAAGGTTGACTAGATTTTTTAAGGAATTTTAACAATTCTGACAGAGGAGGACCACTTTTAATGTTTTTAAACAGTTTGTGTTCATTTTAATTCGAGACAGTAAGTTGCATACTCTCGCCTAAATAAATACATGTTCTACATTTATTTTGTATACTTTCAGCTGGCCTGATGATGGAATAATTCCGAAATCGATAGCCGAAGATTTTAATAAACAATAATAGTGTGTTTTATTTTATTTTTTATTTCTTAATATGGTATATATTTTTTATCCTTTCAGAAAATTTGGAATTAGTCTATACAAAACAATATAGACATTAGCGTAACTAGAGCCGACTCATGGGGGGGGGTTACCTTGCTAGTTTACTGGTAAAAAAAAAGTAAAAGTAAAAAATAATAAATTTTACTTTGATTTTTTTTTCTTTTTGACCAATGGGGGGGGTTGTATCCCCAATAACCCCCCCCCCTGGGTACGCCAGTGAATATAGATATTATTGATTAAAATTAATGTTATGGTTGGTATAGGTAATCGAAATTATCACATCACATACTTCATATGTATATTGAATTTTTGTAGGTACTGAAGCACCTGTTGAATCTGTTGCTGGCCCCATTAATGTGAATGAAATAAGAGATGTCACAGGTCTATTCCCTAGTGAGTATTTATTTGTTATTATAATTTCATTTTTATTCAATATTGCTGCTCCGACAATTTATACCTTGCAAATAGTGTTATCTATCTAGTAGTACCAGGTCTCAATAAATGATTATAACAGGGCAGTTGGCATTGGATTATTTTAAATATTTATATTCTGATGTAAAACATGATTTAAACAACTGATACTTCCAGTTTGGGCTTGTCATTCCGAAAGAATTGAATAATGTGACTGGAATTAAATTTGTAGACCTTGTATAAAAAACCATAAGATAAAATATTTCCAAAGCAAACTACGATGTTACAATTATTTATAAAGATCCCGTATTATACACATTCTTTTTGATGTATTCAATTTTCAACTATAGTTGAAGTTTTTTAAAATTTTTATTACAGTGTTATAAAAGATCCTACTATTGCTGGACCTAGTAGAGTGAATGAAATAGGAGAGGACATAGATCTACCTCCAGGTGAGTATTTTCTTTCCTTTTTGTTATGATACAAATAATGTATGCATTGATTAACATTATGCTGTAACGTGGTTTTCTCGGTGAAACTTACTTCATTATGGATGTATCCTATTTCCTATAGAGGTTGAAGTAATTTTTACTATTTTTATCACAGTTATGGAAGAACCAATTGCTGGCCCCAGGGGAGTGAAACATTATTTGCTGAAAGAAGTGAATGTTTCCAGAAAAGTTGACTTAACACCTTAAGCAAAACATTTTTATGAAAAATCTTGCAAATTGAAGAGGCGCATAAATGTGAGACAGATAAATAATGTCATAAAAGGTGATGTAAGACATGTATCAAAGAATTGTTGTAAATATTTTAAATCTGCCAGAAATATGTGTATAAAAAGTTGTAAATATAAAAAGTAAATTTTCAGAAGTCTTTCAGTACAGATATAAATGTTAATTTCGTAAAACAGTGAAAAAGGGTTTTTTGTACTGAAGGAAACTGAATTTTTGATGAAAAGGCAAGAATACAGCTCTAGTAATGTATTCATATTATTTAAAACAGACTTTATATACATAAGTGATTATAACAGCGTAATTGGCTTTGAATTATCATTTCTTTTTTATGTGAACAAGCAGTAAAGCTAACTGCGCTTTTATAATCACTTACATAAAGTCTGTTTAAAGGGCCCCACTCACTTCGTTCTTCTCCGCCGTTTTTAACCGACGGTTAAAAACGTTGGAAGGAAGAACGTTGTCGGTTAAGTCCACCCACTTCAGTTTTGTTTGGCGCACTTTCGCTGCAGTTAATCACGATGGAGCGTAAAGTCGAATTTTGGCGAGCTGTGGTTACATGTAACTATCTAACTATCACGTGATCATTTGACAGAAAATACGTGTAACTGTCAACTATGTAACTATGGTAAGCTGTGGTAAGCTGTAGTTACATCGCCAAAATTCGACTTAAGTGTCTGTTAGCAGTGGAGGCGGCTGTTGCTGTAAAAGAAAAGTATTCCGCTGATTTTACTTTCCATATACACGGAAATGACCTGTACACTTCAATAAATTCCAACAAAAAGTCCTGGTTCCACTTGCCGAAGATCCGACATTGTTTTCAAATAGTTAAGACTCAGCAGTACACAATTAAAAGTTATGTTTATCGCCACCAGACCTGTTCGCCACTGTCTCTGAAATATGCGCGACCGATATAACTGTTTACCCCACACACCTCGTGTTTACCCGCGAACCGTTGGAACGTTAACGGACGAAAATCAGGCCTCGTCTGAAATTTGCAACGACGGGTAAGTGCGCCGTTTTTAGCCATACACTTCGTTTTTGCGGCAGTTTTACCCGAACGTTTTTAACCGTCGGTTAAAAACGGCGGAGAAGAACGAAGTAAGTGGGGCCCTTTAAATAATACGAATACATTAACAGAGCCATAGATAAATAAAGTTTATTTATCTATGAACAGAGCTGTATTCTTGCCTTCCATCAAAAATTCAAAATTTCCTGCACCCTATTGGAGACAGAGTGAAACAAGACTGATAATTCCATGAATAAAATAGAATCCTGTTGATCAGACCCACTTAATTTTACCCCGTTCCAATAGATGTCGCGGTAAACAATGTTCGGTTAAAACGTCACGGTTTCCAATCTACTACATCTTAATCTATGGTTATCAAATATCTCAAAGAAATAACTTCTCTACGAGTTCTGTCACTGAGGAAAGGAACCTCGAAAAATGTTAGAATTCAGATTTCAATAATATGTTCTGGGATAAAATATAACCATTTCTCAAACCAAGCAACAGTTCATTTCAGTCTGTTTCCATTTCTATGTTCAATTCTTGTGTATGAAGTGAAATACCTATATATTTTCATGATTTTTATTGAAATATAATTAAAAGTTAATAAATCTATCTTATAGTAAACCAATTGATCTTTCTACCATAGCATGGGGTTGACCCATGACTTCACTAAACTCAGGTTGGTTGAAAATATCTTCAGGACCAATATCGATATCTCTTCCTTGAAGAGTATTCAGCATAATGTTCGAAGAAGATAAGAACGGAAGACGTCCAATTTTTTTCGCTGCTTTCAATTCCATTCCAATTCTTAAGGGAGCGTGCAGTCCTTGTGTATTACGAAGTATAGTCATATCTAGATTTTGACGATGCTTAGATTGCTGAAATAAGAAATTATTATTGAAGCACAAAATAGTATATTTCATCTTTACATTCATCTCAGACATCATTAAAGGATGTGGGACATCCACACAAGATTGCGTATTCGCTAAGCCATTGAGCATTAAATCTGCAACTTCATATTCCCCATGATATTTGCATGTTGCAAGAGGTGTTTCTGGTTTGGATTTCACTGAAGGCATTGAAAAACTCTGAAACAGATCATTTGAATGTTATGCAGCTTCATAATTTTTACAATTCAATAATCATACCATTTTGAATAAATATACTTTCAACTTTCTGACAATAATTCCAAATGAAAACCTCCTAGTCACGATTTCTTGTCAACACAAAAAACTAACCTTAAAGAACTACACTGGAACCACAGAACATATTATAAACTGGAACTACGAAACAGTAAAACTGTAGAACTACCAAGATCGACAAAAACCAGTAGTTCGCTTAATCAATAGCGCAAATGTTGCAAAACAAAACATAACCTTCACAAAAGAAAAGTTTTCCAACAAATTTAAATTCAACAGAAACTACAGAAAGATTTCATAGTGATACAAATTCACTTGCAATTTCAATTTGATAAATAAGATTACATATTTACTGAATCAGCTATGGAAGCTGGTCCCTCTACATCTTCACAATCTGTTGAAGAGTTAATAGAAACTAAATGTGATAATATACAATCATTACTCGAATTTGAGCTTCAACTTCTTCTCGATATAATGTGTAAAGATGGATTAGTGGTCGCAGCAAAGTAGGTTGAAAAACTGTTACTTTCCAAGAACTCTGTTATTTTATTTTTGTTTCAGAGGCATAAATCTGGATTATGTGTTGTTGAATCTCATGAAAATTTATTGTGACGAAGGTAACTTGGTATTTGTTATGAACGCTACAGAACATGAAGAAAAATATTTCATTGAAAAAGTTAATGATCCAAATATGCACAATAATTTAAACACAGCTTCTACTTCAGATAACAGGTACCTACATACTACTGTGTTTGATTTGGTATTTCAAGTGATCTTCTCCGTTCAAAATAAATTACAGGGATTTAAACTAGGGCTGGGTCGATCGTGATTGATTGGATCATTTTGACTCGATCACGACCCAAACAGAAGTGATTCGATCACGGGTCCCGAAAAGACCCGATCATTTGGGTCTTCAACTCGGTCACGTTTGACCCGCTCATTTCGACACGAATACGAAAGAAGGATCCGAAAAGACCCGATCCTTTCAAATTTCGATCTTCAACGAGTGACCCGCTCTCAGTCAGAGCATGACGTCAGTCATGAATCATGAAGTACGAAAACGAAATACGGCATGGGTTATCCGCCCTCAGAGAAGGAACAAAGGAAGCTTTACTTTGGCTTCGGGCTGTGGATGGATAATGGATATACCTAGAATTGATGTATTCACCGATTTTAGTAGATTTATGTCATTTATTCGGAACTTTGAGAATGTAGATAGCCCGAGATCGAAATTAGAGAATATCTAATGATTGAATGACAAACCTATCGATTGGGCAAATATGATTAATGATTGATTGTGAATTCAATTTTACTGTATCGAACTTAAGATGAGATTAATAAATTCGGGGAAGATCATAAATAATTGTTGTTTGGATTAGCAAGGCGATCCATATTTCTCATACCAGCCATTATGATTATTAAAGTAAACTTGAATGAAAGGAACTACATATGAATTTAAATAACTTGAACTTCTATATTGACAGGTTCACCTTCTTTTTAATGATTGAACACCTACGTTAATTTTATTATCAAATTTAAGGAATTATGGGCGTATTCTAGTTGGACTGAGCTCAAACCAGCTCGTGAATTTCTCGAAATATGATTTAATAAATATTCTATATAGAGGGGAGTCTTTGACTTGAGCATTTTTCAACAGTATATTCTTGGAATGAAAAGATTTCTTTTTCATTAACTGATATTTACTATTCATCTGCGGTAAAATTATATATAGTTCAATTATCTCACGAGTAAGTTTGTGAACACACTTTTTAGTCAAAGGGAATTAAATGTACAAAGTGGTTAATAAACTTTGTACAATTAATTAAAGAAAACAGGCATTTCTTTTCTGATTCCGATCAGTCACTTAACTAATTATCATTTGAATAAATCTTCATATGGAAAACCCATATCACAGCCATATTGTTCTTTCTTTCCGTAATCCGTACCGATCTTCGTCCACGATCCCTTTTCTTTTCAATTATTCAACAGGCGACAGAGCAGGTAGTCGGTAAACGGGTCGATGAATCCCAACTGAAACCCGTGATCTAAATGACCCAAAGGATCGAATCTTTTTGACTCGATCACGCCGGAAATGGGTCGTGATCGATTCGATCACGAAAAACCCGTGATCGACCCAGCCCTAATTTAAACCCCAACAAAAACTATGTGCAATTGCCAATGTTTTTTACTTTCATTGATAATACTGATGGAAATTGACAAATATCAAACTTCTACCCTAGAGATGGTCTAGGTTAATAGAACTTAGATAAATGTGATATTATTCAAAGTATTCATACACAGCAGTTTTGATTTTTTGAGTCTACTCAGTGCAGAGAGATAACCCTGAATGGCACGACATATTCTAGGACCCAACAGTCAGTCTATAGAGCAAGAGCCCGTGAACGCCAGACCTTCGTTATTTTATAAAAGCTGAAAACTTGTCTACGCATGCTCCCAACATAGGTAAGAACAATGGACCATTATGAAGTTTGGGTTACCCTGGCTTTGGCAGGTGAAACATATTATAGGGGTGTAAAATACTGATCTAATTTCGTCAAATTATAAAGTGTGATTTTTTGATATTACCTTCAGAATATCATTAACACTTTGGCTGCCATACAGTTTTCAGGTCAATATTCTGGTAGGCTGTGTCAGTCATGCACGACTGACAATCGAACACCACATTCAGGCTTTGGCAGTCAAATCTGACTGACAGCTCGTTGTAAATTCTATAAATCAGGATATCGACTGTTCGGTTTGGGGCCCGTTATATGGACCAAGGAAAGAGCAAATATTTTTAATGTATTCACCTTTTAATTAATTGACAACTACTACTGCCAAAACATTTCATACAACTAGATTAAAAATATATATAAATGTAGTAACTATGAACACGGAAAATCTAGATTGTAGACCCAACATACTCCGGCCTAAGGGGTTCTCCTTTTCAAAATTCTACCATATCTAGATTTTCTGATTTCTTGTTCCTGTTCTGGTTTCTTCTCTTCGTCATTTTTTCCTGTTTCTAGTAAAAATAATTTTTGTAGAGGACGAATCAGACAACCGGTTGCCGTCTTTAATTTCACTACTCGGCAGGCTCCATCTTTTCCAAAATACATTTCTTCAATTTTTCCAATGGGCCAAGAAAACCTTTTCTTTCCTGCACCTTCGACCAAGACTATATCACCAACCTTCAGGGAACCGGATTTTGTTTTTCCCATATGAACTAATTCGGCTAGATATTCATTCCTGAAACGACTACGTAAATCGTGTCTTATTCGATTAATGTAACGGAATCTATCATTCAGGAATTTACTATCTATTTGGTCTAAATCAACAACTTCTTTTGCCTCTAAAGAACCTGACGAATAATTGAAAAATTTAGATGGAGTAAGAGGAACCCAATCATCCCCATCTGCTACGTATGTCAATGTTCTTTGATTAATTACATCTTCTATATCACAAAGAATTGTATATAACTCAACATAATGAAGGGATGCTTTTCCGACGTTACAAATCAATAGATTTTTATGATTCTAATCAACCGTTCCCACCACCTACGTCGCGTCAGTCTTTAAAGACTGACATGACATATGGAGCAAATCGAGTGTCTCGGCTTCTTTCTGACTACAGGTATCTGTTTTTCAACTCTACTCTAACTAGATATCGCAGGGCATGTCTGGCTTGGCAGAACAATTTCGCCTCCGGCAGATGGCCTAAACGGAGGATCGAGTGTCAGTCGTATACGACTGACGTGGCAGGCAAAGTGTTAAAAATCACGTCATTAATTGCCAGACACTTACTATAGTGGCAACCCTTGCCAGACACCCTGAATGTTCATAAAATTATATGTAATTCTACTTACGTTATAGTATAACAGCTGATTTTTATATATGATACTTAGGTAATAATAACATAATGTTTCCTCATTAGCCAGACATTTTTGATAGTACCAACCCTTTGCCAGACAAGCTTGTAGTTTAGCTGCAGTTGCGAGCGCGAGACAGTATATATGAGTGGGTGCGAGTGAGACGGCATGATTATAATGACTTATGCAAATACATTTTTTGGTACAGATTTATATAACTAATCATTTAAGTGAATCTCAAAAACATCTGAAGAAAAGACATCCGATGCTACAACTAAATAAAATTGTTAAAAATTTTAATTTATTCTATAACAATTTAATTTAGTTGTAGCATCGAATGTTTTTCCTTCAGATGTTTTTGAGATTCACTTAAATGATTAGTTATATAAATCTGTACTAAAAAATGTATTTGCATAAGTCATTATAATCATGCTGTCTCACTCGCACCCACTCATAAATACTGTCTCGCGCTCGCACCTGCACCTAAACTACATGCTTGTCTGGCAAAGGGTTGGCACTATAGCAAGTGTCTGGCAATTAATGACGTGATTTTTAATGATATTCTGAAGGTAATATCAAAAAATCACACTTTATAATTTGACGAAATTAGATCAGTATTTTACACCACTTTAATACCTTTTATCTGCCAAAGCCAGGGTAACCCAAATTTCATAATGGTCCATTGTTCTTACCTATGTTGGGAGCATGCGTAGACAAGTTTTCAGCTTTTATAAAATAACGAAGGTCTGGGGTTCACGGGCTCTTAGACTACTAGCATGAATGTAGAGGACACTATATCAGAGAATTTCCTTTCTTCATATGTTATGAGTTTGATATTTATTGATTTTGAATCAATCTCTACTTAAATTTTTATATTTCAAAATTATTTTTTTTAGAGTAGACATGTACTTATCTGGTGGTATCCACTTTGTCAGCACTAGAATATTAGTTCTTGATATGTTAAAGAAGAAAATTCCTATTGATAAAATAACTGGTATAATAATTTTGAGAGCTCATAAAATATTAGAGAGCTGTCAAGAAGCTTTTGTATTGAGGCTGTATAGGCAAAATAATAAGGTAATGATAAATGCAATTAGTATACTTTAATAGCCTATTCGTTTTGAGATATTTCGTGCTCCTGAGTAACTCAAAAGCTCGAAATACGGCTTGCCATTGGCTGCGCACAAGTACTGGAACAGCTCAGGAGCACGAAACTCCACAAAACGAATACTGTATAGGATAATATTCATTATTTGTTTCCAGACTGGTTTTATAAAAGCCTTTACAAACAGTGCTCAGAGTTTCACCATGGGATTTGGTCATATTGAGAGGATCATGAGAAATATCTTTGTGAAAGAATTATACATTTGGCCTAGGTTTCATTCCTTGATATTAAGCAGCTTGAAAAAATATGAGGTAAAGAGTATTGCCTGTGGTTATGAAAGTGAATAAACTTTAACAATTACAGTAGAGACTCGATAATACGGATCAATTAATGCAAGAGATGATCCGGATTAATGAGGAATCCGGAATACCGCGTCTTACAATTTAGTAAAGATGCAATTTAAAAAAAACGGTTGAAATAAATATAGGCTTTATTATCGAAATCATAAAACAACTATATTATTTGAAATAATTAGATATTTTACGTTTTCTACTGTAAGGGAAAAAGAATGCTGAACAATAGCTTCCTCCTGTATAACTTTCAGAAGCTGAATATCAGTAATTGCCATGAGTTATGGAATAAACAGAATGCATCGAATTGATCTATAGGCTCTAAATGCATTTGCTAATATTATCCCCGTCAGTATGTGCTAAAAGGCCTTTTCGGTATTTCAGTTTTGTTAATTCAATATCATTATGATCCATATGCTGTATCAAAGCTTTATGGTTTGGAGGAAGAAACATTCCATTCCATTTCACTAATTAATTATTCTTGTCTGACTTTTTTTGTCTTATACCATTGTGCACTATTATATACCAAAAAAACGCCCGATCGTCGTCATAGAAATTGAGTTACGACAAGTTAGAACCGTAAACCACGTATGCAACGATCGGAAATTTGGATTATTGAGTCTTGCAATCCGGATTATAAGGACATAAAACAATCTTGACGGCAATCCGGACTAGTATATATCCGGATTATCGTTCTCCAGATCATCGAGTCTCTACTGTAATTGAAACAGTATTTAGGATTCAATAGTTTGCAATAGTTTTTGGTAGAATCATATTTTAGATTCATATTCCTTCTGTTAAGGATTCTCTTACTATCATGTTGTAAAGCAGTCATCATACAAGTTTTAAAAACAGCAATTATCCAAAAAAAACAAATTGTAGTTGAGCGCCACTTGGAATATTTCCTATGATACTTTCAAGATTTAATAGAAGGGGTATCTGTGAACTACAACTTAATGGTCTTCTACATCCACCATGTCTTGAGCTGACTACGGTACTCGCCCTATAGCTCAACGTCCAGTTTCATAGTCTTAATGAACCTCAGAAACTGGTGTGGTTTGTTGTTTTTTCTGAAAATTGAAGACAAATGGATCTCTTGATGCAATATATGTCTATGTGGAGGTTTTTTCTCATTTTGTCAGTATACCTAACACTCAAGAAATATGGATCATTGCTTTTCAGTAGGAACACATCAAATATGAACTTTTTGTAATTTTGCAGCCACAAGTTATAGAACTGCATGTTCCAATATCAGAAAATTTACAAAAAACGCAAACGTATATATTGGAACTAATGAATCTCACAGTAAAAGAATTAAAAAGGATAAACAAATCAATAGAATTGGAGGTGAGTTATGATAGTAAATCAATAATTATAATTACATACAGGTTTGGAAATTTACATCTGAAATATACGATATACAATGCATCAGACAGAGAATTCTTCCCTCCAGTTGCACAGATGAATAGGCGAGACAATCACTTGCTGTAACACACTGAATTCAGTTGTCTTACTTCATTATTCTAGTCTTGTCTCTCTCTTATCGTTTAGAGGAGCGTAATTCTTTAATATGGTAGGCAATAGTAAATACTTGAATCGAGTATTACGGGCAGCCTGACAAATTAAAAATTCTTTACGTGTAGTTCGGTTTCCCTACCATACTGCGATAAGAGAGAGACAAGACTAGATTATTGCAGTAAGACAGTTGAATTCATTCAGTTATCGCACTTGATTATCTCGCCTATTCATCTGTGCAGCTGGAGGGAAGAATTCTCTGTCTGATGCCTTGTATATCGTATGTTTTCAATGTGAATTTCCAAATCGGTATAATTACAATAACTGTATTTACTATTACTACTATATTAGAAAAATAATTCTCGGTTTCATTATTTTTTTATTGAAGGAAATAACCACTGAAAACTGTTTAACTAAGAAATTCCATAAAATTCTGCAAGCACAGCTTGATCTAATTTGGAATCAACTGAGTTCAAGAAGCCGCCAGCTCATATCAGATTTAAAAACTTTACGACATTTGATAATGTGAGTTTTTATGATGAATATTTTATTTTGATATATAATGTTTTTCTCATTTGCAGTTCAATGTTGTATTCTGACCCCATTTCATTTTACTCTCTGCTGTTAGAATATCGTAAAGCAGAGTATGCACGTAATAACAACTGGGTTCTACTTAAGCCAGCTGAATTACTCTTTTCTCATGCCAGCTCTCTAATATTCACAGGAGATAGAGGTAACTTATATTTCATTTACATACATATTTGATTTTAAGTGCCCATACACGTACTGGAAGCCTGCAGTCCCGTGTCTGTTGATAAAATTCCAAAACTTTAGTATACAGGTATGGAAATTCGCATCGGAAACATACGACATTCAATGCATTAGAAAAAGAATTTTGCGCTACGGTTGAACAGTGGTATACGAGTATTCGAAAGATTTACGTGATACAATACGGACTAAATAAATGACCAATTGCAAATAATTTGTCTTTCTTTTATCGTTGAGACAGGTTGAATTTGCCACTCCCAACGCTAAGAGAAAAGCAACTTCATTATCATTGAATAAAAAAATTGATCAAAAATCACTGGAGCTAGATAAAGACAAGAATATTACAATTAGAAAGTTATAGTCTAAGAGCCCGTGAACCCCAGACCTTCGTTATTTTATAAAAGCTGAAAATTTGTCTACGCATGCTCCCAACACAGGTAAGAACAATGGACCATTATGAAATTTGGGTTACCCTGGCTTTGGCAGGTAAACGGTATTAACCCTTAACTGCATAGCGTATCATATTTGATATATCGTATTTATGATACTGCTACATACATATATGAATGAGTGTTCGAGTTTTATGCTGTAACATATTTGAGACAATATGCATTCCAATATATTTTATATATTTGGTTTGTGTACGTTCGTTATTCAACTTCGAGAGTGTCCATTGAGGAATGGTCAGCAGTTATGAAAGAGTGATGAAATTCAAAGATTTTTTTCAAAGCGTATGTTCACGAAATTCTTTAGAGAAAATTCATCTGTTATTTCTTGAGGTGAGTGTTTTTGTTTTATTCAGTCAGTTACAGTATTTGATACCGGGAAGGTTTTGAAAATTACATATTTGTTCGATATCATATGTGATACATCATGAAGTCCTGTTCCATCTTGTGAACTATAATAGAGGAGATCATTCTTTTACACAGATCATGGAGTACTATACATTTCTTGTAGAAAAGAATGGAAAGAAGAAGCCGCTGACTGAAGAAGATGTATATAAATTGATGGATATATCTTATGAGAGTAAAGATGACTTATTTCCATTTATAGATGACTCGGACGAGATTGAGATACCTGACGAGGTTCCTCCGGAATTTATCTCTGAGATGCCTAGCACTTCGAAAACTGTAACATCTTTGGAGGCACCATCAAGTATCACTCCAAAACGAGTAATCAGTAGTGAAAAAGTTATCAGTAGGAAAAAAGAAATAGAAAAACTAATCCGTTGGAGGAAAGGCTGCGAAATGAAAAAGATGAACTGTTTTTATGATTTTCACAAATAGATTTTTTTCAATACATATTATTTATTTCGTCAACCCGAAAAGAAAATATAAGAAGTTGTTACTGTTTTCAAAATTGAAATAAATCATGAGTCAAGACTTCTCAGTACTAATATTGTACCTTCTCCTCAATGCATAATATATCATATTTGATACAAATGAATCCCCCTCTCTTTTGGAGAAAAAAAGTAATATGAATTTTTTCAACATTTTTTTTCGAATATTTTGGGTCTCAACAATTCACTTGATTTTTTTTATTAATTTTCTAAAAATTTTTGAAATTCATGCAGCTAAGGGTTAAAGGGGTGTAAAATACTGATCTAATTTCGTCAAATTATAAAGTGTGATTTTTTGATATTACCTTCAGAATATCATTAAAAATCACGTCATTGATTGCCAGACACTTACTATAGTGGCAACCCCTTGCCAGACACCCTTAATGTTCATTAAATTATATGTAATTTTACTTACGTTATAGTATAAAAGCTGATTTTTATATATGATATATGGGCAATAATAAGATAATGTTTCCTCATTAGCCAGACATTTTTGGTAGTGCCAACCCTTTGCCAGACAAGCTTGTAGTTTAGCTGCAGGTGTGAGCGCGAGACAGTATTTATTAGTGGGTGCGAGTGAGACGGCATGATTATAATGACTTATGCAAATAAATTTTATGGTAAAGATTTATATAACTACTCATTTAAGTAAATCTCAAAAACATCTGAAGAAAAGACATTCGATGCTACAACTAAATTAAATTGTTAATAGAATAAATTAAAATTTTTAACAAATTTATTTAGTTGTAGCATCGAATGTCTTTTCTTCAGATGTTTTTGAGATTCACTTAAATGATTAGTTATATAAATCTTTACCAGAAAATGTATTTGCATAAGTCATTATAATCATGTCGTCTTTCTCGCACTCACTCATATAAACTGTCTTGCGCTTGCACCTGCAGCTAAACTACACGCTTATCTGTCAAAGGGTTGGCACTATCAAAAATGTCTGTCTAATGAGAAAACATTATCTAACTATTACCCAAGTATTATTTTAAAAAAAATCAGCTTTTATACTATAACGTAAGTAGAATTACATATAATTCAATTCAATGAACATTAAGGGTGTCTGGCAAGGGGTTGCCACTATAGTAAGTGTCTGGCAATTAATGACGTGATTTTAAATGATATTCTGAAGGTAATATCGAAAAATCACACTTTATAATTTGACGAAATTAGATCAGTATTTTACACCCCTTTAATACCGTTTACCTGCCAAAGCCAGGGTAACCCAAATTTCATAATGGTCCATTGTTCTTACCTGTGTTGGGAGCATGCGTAGACCAATTTTGAGCTTTTATAAAATAACGAAGGTCTGGCGTTCACGGGCTCTTGCTCCATTAAGCAGAATCGTAACTCGAAAAAATAACAGGCTATTCTATTTAGAATAATAGGCTACTTTTTCGTACAAATAAATACAATACATCGAAATGCTGAACTTGAAGTACTTGAACATATTCTACTGTTCTACCTAAAAATTGGTTCTATAGAAACTACAAACGCAATCATAACATAATTATTTTAGAATTCAATCCCGAGTTGTGTCCTAAATGGAAAACCCTCATTGAGGTTTTGAAAGTTGAAATACCCCAAGATATAATGAAATCGAATTATACAGATAGCAAAATCTTGATTCTCTGTTCAGATAGGAAAACATGCTATCAATTGAATGAGGTAATAAGTTGAATTTTCAAGTAAAACAGACGTTGCATTAGAATTCATTATGATTTCAGTTACTGAGAAATGGCCCACACCATTACTTATTATTCATGGCTCTAAAGAATGGAATAAGTTTCAAATCTTTATCTGATAAATTTAAGAACTGCAACAACCTTAATATTGCATCGGAGGAGGAAGCAAATACAAAGACTTCTAAAAAGAAAAAAGTTAAAGTAGATGAGAAAAGCGGAGAAAACGTGAGTGAAGTAAAAAGAATGGATGATTGTGAAAATTCGGAAGAAATAGGTGAATATAAAGAATCCTACATTTTAACAATGTCTCAATCAATGATAGGAGATGAAAGTGTAAGGGGTAATAAAGATGAAGAATCGTTTGTTTTCGAACCATTCTCACAGGTACTATTTAATACATCTCGAAAATATGGTTTTATAATTTTAAACTTGCAGCTGGAAAATATAAATATAACTCAGTTGGCTCAATCAGCTCTAGCAGCCCCCACCATAATTATTCAAACATTCAAAGGAGCAGAAAATTACATTAACTTAGAGAGGACCCTGGAAATAATAAATCCCAATTACATTGTCATGTATCATAGCAATATTACTGCAATTCGAGAAATTGAGGTAAAATATTTGATTATACAAATCTTCCAAATAATTTGATATGGATAAATAGGTTGATTTCAACTACAGTAGAGACTCAATAATCCGGAGAACGATAATCCGGATATTTACTAGTCCGGATTGACGTCAAGATTGTATTATGTCCTTATAATCCGGATTGCAAGACTCAATAATCCGAATTTCCGATCGTTGCATACGTGGTTTACGGTTCTAACTTGACGTAACTCAATTTCTATGACGACGATCGGGCGTTCTTTTGTGCACAATGGTATAAGACAAAAAAAAGTCAGACAAGGATAATTAATTAGTGAAATGGAATGGAATGTTTCTACCTCCAAACCATACAACTTTGATACAGCATATGGATCATAATGATATTAAATTAACAATACTGAAATACCGAAAAGGCCTTTTAGCATATATTTTTTCGATTCTCGAAGACGAGGATAATGTTCGCAAATGCATTTAGAGCATAGATCAATTCGATGCAGTCTGTTTATTCCATAACTCATGGCAATTACTGATATTCAGCTTCTGAAAGATATACAGGAGAAAGCTATTGTTCAGCATTCTTTTTCCCTTACAGTAGAAAACGTAAAATATCTAATTATTCCAAATAATATATTTGTTTTATGGTTTCGATAATAAAACCTATATTTATTTCAACCGTTTTTTTTAAATTGCATCTTTACTAAATTGTAAGACGCGGTATTCCGGATTCCTCATTAATCCGGATCATCCCTTGCATTAATTGATCCGGATTATCGAGTCTCTACTGTATTTGCCTTTTTAATATTTCTGCAAAGTTCTTTACACATTACTTAAAGTATTTTCGTTAAAAGTAAACTTATTGCAATTATCGATACATTAGGAATGTGGAAATGTATTCAATCAAAAAATAATGATTGTAGAGGTCGACTACAGTCGCTTTTGGGGGAAAATATCCTCAAGGTAGTGTCTTTCAGTTTCTTCTGTGATGTCTTGTAGTGCATGAATGACTTGGAAGCAGTGGCGGCTTGTGACAGAAAAAATGATGGGGCACATCAAAAAAATATTATCATTAGTATTACAAGAAAAAAATATATCTCATGAACTCTACATTGTCACTTGCATAGTTATCATTATGAAAAAATATTAAGTATTTTTTAGAAAAACCTTTGTTCCAATTATTCGTGGCCGACCTCGAAATAAAAGAAGATTTTAATGTGTACGAAATTGAGCATTAATGACCCATTTTAATGCTCAATTTTTTAGTAATTTTAATGTGCAATCCCCATGGCAACCGTACACAAAGTATTCAGAAGCACTACGAGAAATGTCAAAACTCTACTGGAACATAAAAACATAAAAATTCCATTTGTCAAATGAATGTCTTGTGCAAAATGAGAATGTATTTCAATGAAGAATTTATACATTATTCATGTTGAGATCGTCGAAAAAAATTTTGTAATCAACTCGGTTATTAATCAAGCGACTAATGGTCTCGAACTATTAACGCGTTCGCTTCGCTCACGCTTTAAAATATCTCGACCATTAGTCGCTGTCTTTAATAACCTAGTTGATTAAATAACTATTTCTATTAGAATTATTGGAAATAATTCCAGATGTATGAAGCTCATAGAGATAAAACTAGGAATCTATTAATATACTTTTTGATTCATGCGGGTACAGTTGAAGAACAGAGCTATTTAACCGCGATGCGGAGTGAAAAAGAAGCTTTTGAATTTCTCATAGAAACAAAATCGGTGAGTTTTATGATAGCACCTAGAAGCAATGCTGAATAATAATGTATTTACATTTTTCTAGAAAATGGTAGTTCCAGAAGATCAAGATGGCAAATCTGAAAATTGTTTAAATTTACAAAATATCAGTAGTCAAATCATGGAGAAAAGTACACGAAAGGGTGGCAAAGAAGAGGAACCAAAAACTCAGCATATAATTGTAGATATGCGAGAATTCCGAAGTGAATTACCTGTTTTGATACACAAAAGGGGTATTCATCTAGAACCTTATGTTATAACGGTGAGTATCAAATTTCAAAAATTTTTCGTTTTCTTTCTTAGCGACGTGGTGCTATTATTGTGCCCTAATTTCAGATGAAAATAAAAATACATATTCCATTTCATTTTGTATTGTATTTTTATTGTTGAATTTATCTTGAGATATTTCGTATCCGTATGGGTTTTAAATAAACGTTTAAATTCGAATAATTTAAACTGGAGAAAAGCGGAAAAAACCGGAAAATTGCGTGTTTTTTCTTTTAACTCATAACTCTGCCATTTTGCAATATTAAGAACTGAAACTTCACACGATAGTAGCTGTTGACGTGCAAATCATGTGTGCCAAAATTGGATTCACATAATTCCCCTTGGAATTTTTTTTTGACATATTTTCGCGGAAAGCTGGATGCGTTTGAGGTCGTCCGATTGAATTAAAAAAATTGATTTGGAAAGAAGACGTGATCAGAACAAAATATCTATACTGATTTTTCAATACAACGCGTTTAAGTGTGTTAAAAACTAGAGAGAACATGAGGGAAAACGACCGACCGAGCGAGAGCGGTCGAGTGGAAAGGAAATAAGCGAATCGAGGATAAACGTATATGTGTACAAAATTTGGTGCGCTCTCCGCGCAACAATTCTTATACTCGGCGACCGTTGGCTTCCGCGGCGTTTCCCCTCGATTCGCTCATTCCCTCACCACTCGCTTGGTCGGTCGTTTTCCCTCATGTTCTCACTAATTTTTAACACACTTAAACGCGTTTTATTGAAAAATCAGAATAGACGTTTTGTTACTGATCACGTCTTCTTTCCAAATCAATTTTTTTTAATTTCAATCGGACGACCTCAAACGCATCCAGCTTTCCGCGAAAATATGTCCAAAAAAAATTCAAATGGAATAATGCGAAAACTATTTATCTGACCGAATCCAATTTTGGTACACATGATTTCCACGTCAACAGCTACTATCGTGTGAAGTTTCAGTTCTTAATATTGCAAAATGGCAGAGTTGTGAGTTAAAAGAAAAAACACGTAATTTTCCTTTTTTTTCCTCTTTTCTCCAGTTTTAATTATTCGATCGGATCGTTTGACCCATCATTCTCTTCACAAAGTAATTCTCTACAATTCATCCCATTGCAACGTTATCATTGCATCAATAGTTTCCATTTTGTAGCGAAAAAACTAAGAAGAACGGGAATTTTTGTTGTTTTTGTTAATAACAAATAAAAAAATAGCATTTTCGTGTTGAGGAAATGGTGGGAATAAACTACGGACTGTCCTGCACGGAATGGCACAGGTGGCTTCCAGGTAGTATTTTTGTCAAAAGACTAATCATTTGTATCTCTGTTGCTTGGCGTAGGTGGCACGTGCTACAGCTGACCTTAAAAACTATAACTTCCGAAACGAACCAATTCGAAAATTTAAAATTTCAGGATATATTTAAGATATTTGAGTAGGACATTTGGATTTATAAATGAAAAGTATATAACCAATTGCTATCAGGATATTAAAATTTAACAATCGTTTCCTTAACATAAACAAGCAGGCATAAACTTCACGCAGGGCCTTCTTCGATTTTTTTGATTAATTTTATCACATATGTTTCAGGTAGGAGATTATATTTTGACGCCGGATATCTGCATAGAGAGAAAGAGCATCTCTGATTTGATAGGATCCTTAAAATCTGGACGGTTGTATCAGCAATGTACCCAAATGTCAAGATATTATAGCAACCAATGCTTCTCATAGAATTTGACCAAAATAAAGCTTTTTCCTGGCAGGTGAAAACTATAATATTATACAGGGTGTTTTCTAAACATGCGGCAAAAATTCAGGGGGTTGTTCCTTGGACTATTTTAAGCATGTTTTGTCCTTTGATGATTTTTAAAAAACCTCTTTGTTTCGAAGATACAGGGCGAACAACATTTTTCATATTTTTAAAATTAATAAAAGTTTAAATAAAAATGCGTACCGCACTGTGTCTACTAAGTAGGAACAATTTATTTTTAAATTTGTTTAACAACATTCCAATTACTAAAAACGGCCAGTTTTTTGACTTGAATTGATAAGTTCAGATGGTAAAGGAATACAGATTAAACACGGTTTTCATTTGAATTCGTTTTTTTGCCTAGAGGTGGTCATTTTCAAGTTTTTGTAGGTTAAGTTAAATTTTCATGTAATTTTTCATAATAAAATGTTATTATCTAAAATATTGTTTCCCCTGTATCTTCGAAACAAAGAGGTTTTTCAAAAATCATCAAAGGACAAAATATTCTCAGAATAGTCCAAGGAACAATTCCCTGAATTTTTGCCGCATGTTTAGGAAACACCCTGTATATTACTCATCCTTAATATACAAATAATACATTGATTTTCAGAATTATTCATCTAATCTTGAGGGGTACAGTTTTGATCAAGTTCAGCAAAAACTTTTATTATTAACCATCCATTTTCCCAAACTTCGACTGATATGGAGTCCAAATCCTTATGCGAGTGCCCAACTTTTTGAAGAACTAAAGGTTTGTCAAAATTCATTGTTTTCATTTGTAAATCATTCAAGAAATTAATTAAAGATTTCATTAACTATTGGCTAAGATAAATTTCTATTGGGAAAATGCCAATATGTCCAAATTGAAGATAGAGCTTTGCCCCGTATATAATAAAACTACCTGTATTTTACAAATTCTTTTGAAAATGTTTTGGAGTTATACGTTTAAGGGAGTTATTATTATTATTATTGAACAATCAGGTCACATGTTTATTTAGCAATGTTGAAAAACGTAGGTATAAATGCGATTGATATGATATTATCTAGGACTGAAATAATTTTTTATCTGAATCTTTCTAATTTCAATGATATTACATTTAAAAACATTGCCTATTTAATTCACTCAGATCCAATAGTCCGGTCTATTTAGACATTCGAAGTTACATAAAGTCCCAACAAGCTGAATTTTTGTGAAGTTGTTCAAAACATAATTATAAACAATGTCTATAAGTTCCCCATCATTCCCCTGTAAGGAAAAAATTTAATTCAAGGTCAAAGGTCAAAAAAATGAGCTTTTCGCGATTTTCAGCAAAACGGTAAGTTTTATCATAAAAGTACCTCAGACAAAAATTGTAGATCATACAGTTATCTATAAAAAATGTATCAATACTTTTTTCCTTACGAGCCACCGTTTGTGAGATATAACGATTCAAAAAGTTATAACTACGCGCTAAGTACACTACCTCATAGGTGGCGTGGAAACGTGTGCATATTATGACGATAAAGACTTTTATAACTTTTTGAATCGTTATATCTCAGAAACGGTGGCTCGTAAGAAAAAAGTATCGATACATTTTTTATAGATAATTTTATGATCTACAATTTTTGTCTGAAGTACTTTCATGAAAAAACTCACCGTTTTGCTGAAAATCGCGAAAAACTCATTTTTTTGACCTTTGACCTTGAATTAAATATTTTCCTTACAGGGGAATGATGAGGAACTTTTAGACATTGTTTATATTTATGTTTTGAACAACTTCACAGAAATTCAGCTTGTTGGGACTTTATGTAACTTCACTCTCATTTTTTGGTCTAAATAGACCGGACTACAATTTTCTTGCACAATTCGAATATTATCGACGTAACTTGCAATTCTAAAGAAACAGTTTCCATTGATTTGAAAAAAATGTTCAATGATAGATTTTAATGAAATTTCACAAACAAGAAATAAATTAGTAAACTTTTTGTATCGCTTGTAATTCACATTAGAAAAAAACTTACTAATTTTGTTGATTACATTGAAGATACAGTTCTATTGAATTTTTTCATTATAGCAAAATAAAGATCAACCAAATATAGAATACGCTACAACTGTTGGAGACGAACAAGATATAAATGTAATTGAGACAAAATATAATTCTGCAATATATGATTTTGTCAGGAAGTTACCAGGAATAAATTCTAAAAATATAGATACTTTTTGTAGACGTGTAAAGAACATGAAGAGCGCATTGGAACTTAGCGAGGTAAGATTTTTCATTTTAGTTGGGTTGAATTTGGTTGATTATCTGATTACAGGACGAATTAAAAGATATTTTGGGGAATGCAAATGATGCAAAATCATTCTATGCATTTTTACATACAGAACATGCTCCAGATGAAGATGCCGACACGAAAAAAGGAAAAGGAAAGTTTAAAAGGGGGTTCAAATCAAAATAGCATTTTTCATATTTTCTTGTATTTATTTTATATCTGCAATAAAGTATAAGCCATGTTTAGTGTCTTTATAAAATAGAGCAAATAGACTTATCAAAAACAAGTAGTATGTAATAAATAACATTATCTAATTGGACCATTTGATATCAAGATGGTTTTTCTGTCTTCGTGAATGGGAGTTAACAACAATGATTATCTCTAATCATTATTTTTCATGAATCAGAAAGAAACAAATATTTGAGCAATATAAATGCAATTCTGGATTCAATGTATCAGTATACAGGGTGTTTCCTAAACATGCGGCAAAAATTCAGGGAGTTGTTTCTTGGACTATTTTAAGCATGTTTTATCCTTTGATGATTTTTGAAAAACCTCTTTGTTTCGAAGATACAGGGCCAACAACATTTTCATATTTTTAAATTAATAATAGTTTAAATAAAAATGCGTACCGCACTGTGTTTACTAAGTAGGTACAATTTTTTTTAAATTTGTTTAACAACATTCCAATTACTAAAAACGGCCAGTTTTTGACTTAAAATTGATAAGTTCAGATGGTAAAGGAATACAGATTAAACACGGTTTTCATTTGAATTCGTTTTTTTTGGCTAGAGGTGGTCATTTTCAACAATTTTTGTAGGTTAAGTTAAATTTTCATGTAATTTTTCATAATAAAATGTAATTATCTAAAATTTTGTTTCCCCTGTATCTTCGAAACAAAGAGGTTTTTCAAAAATCATCAAAGGACAAAATATTCTTAGAATAGTCCAAGGAACAATCCCCTGAATTTTTGCCGCATGTTTTGGAAACACCCTGTATACGAGGACTCTTTCCTTTTTATAGTAAAGCTTGTAATAATAAGTCATTTTAAATATTTACTAGTAAAATATCCTGTGGGTAAGATGTTCGGGATTTGGAAAACTTCATTTTCCTGCCGTTAGGGTGCGCTGTGCAAGAATACCGGACAGCAGTGTAGAAATATTTGGAATTTTCAGCTTGACGCTGCATCACTGCCAAACTGATGCTAATCAGTGATACAGCTTTCCTATTGATCGGTTTAGTTGACGTGATTTCTTCAGTTAATTAGTCTAAAAGAACCATTTGAAATGATGTGAAGTTTTTCGAATAGCATTCAAAATGGGCAATATCTCATAGTCTGGTCTATTTAGACATTCGAAGTTACATAAAGTCCCAACAAGCTGAATTTCTGTGAAGTTGTTCAAAACATAATTATAAACAATGTCTAAAAGTTCCCCATCATTGTAAGGAAAATATTTAATTCAAGGTCAAAAAAATGAGTTTTTCGCGATTTTCAGCAAAATGGTAAGTTTTATCAAGTACCTCAGACAAAATTGTAGATCATAAAATTATCTATAAAAAATGTATCAATACTTTTTTTCTTACGAGCCACCGTTTCTGAGATATAACGAAGAAAGGAATGTTCAAGATGGTAGGAGTGAGTCAACAATAAGCAGTGAGCTGGCGTAAGGGCACAGTAACATAGCCTACACGGAACACAACTGATTCTCCTAACTCATATCAGCACAATATCTTCTTGAGCACTTGAAACAAAACAAAATACTGTATATGGATTTGGTAGACAGAAGTCTACAAAAAATATTTTTCTAGCACTTATATGTCATATCATGCACAAAGTCCTTTAATTTAATGGCAAGGTTGAGCTACTAGATAATTATTGTAGTAAATAGTCTTGGTCTAGTGTGCCAAGATGAAAATGTGGTAAATTATTCATTTTCGATTCGCCTTCCATATACATACACAACTAAATCGAATGAGAATTTTTTCCATCTTTTTTCTAGTATCCACATATTTTCTTGTGTTTAATAAAATCATCCATCTTGAAAGACTAAAAATGAGCAATATTCTGTAGAACAATGAGTGTTACTTTAATATAAAAAAATTACTCATTGTTCAAGGCAAGGCTAAATTGGTAGGTTCACTATTTCAGTGTAAGGAGCTCACGATCACAATAAATTTTCTGAATTCTATTATAAACTTCTGCAATGATGTCCAGTGTTTCTGGTAGTATTTCTTCGGCCTTTTTGATGTTTTCTTCAGTACCACAGACCTGCAACAGTTATTTGTAAGTTGTAAGTTGCTGTAAATTTCCAGGTTATACAGGGTAAGTCGTACTGAATATTGAAGGACGTTAGTTTCCAGGTCATTTCTGATGAATTTGGTCTTATAATACAGGGTTTTCCTTTTAAGTTGGCCTATCAGACGTTTTAGGAGAACTAGTGAATATTTCGTTCTGAAATTTTAGGTGCAGCCCTGAGGGTGAAGGAACTCTTCGCCTAAAATATTTTCAAGTCGACAGTGTTGCCACGTCTATCTCAAAGACATATCTACTTTCTTATTTCAAATGGAACTACCTATATTTTCATTTTTGTATCGATTCAACACCAAATTCGCAGTATAACCCACTAAAAAAATTTCTCTGCTATGGACTGTTGCCAAGTTATTCACAAATTTCTGAAACTTTTGACATTTGCATTGCCAGTTTGGAAATGCAATATCTCGGTTATTTTTTATGCGAACCGAACCAAACTCAGCAGTCTCATAGTAAAGACTCCATGCATTCATGTGGTATATTCAGTATTTTGATACATCGTAAGGTTTTTCGAAGATATTGCTCTGAATATGCGAAACTCAAAATTGAAATATTTCGAGATTTTCAAATGGCAACCCCATATTTATTTTACAGCATTCGAATCGAAATAAAAAATGAATGGCAGTCTTCTTTTACACTAATTATTCACTTCGGATAGTTTTCGAATGAGATGAAAAATACTGAAAGTTTTCAGTACATGCCCTGAAATTCTCTAATTATTTTGACATGGCAAAATTTGTTTTGACCACGAAACTCAGTCAGTAAAACTTTGATAAGTATTAATTGTTTCTAAGATTTCAAATGGATCTAAATATTCTCAAAGTATAAACATCGTAGCTTGGAGTTGGCACATAAAAAATAATGAAGGGCATTTTTCTATCGAGTGTGATTCAATATTCTATCATGAATAAAGTTAGCCTTATCACTGCATACTCACATTATATAGCAATTGATGTTTTGTTGGTAGAGTATACATTGCTATTTTAGCACCCGTTCTTATGAGAAAGGAATGATGATTGCCAAGTGTTTCCTCATATGCTTGGATACATGCACCTGATGTTCCATCTTCTTCCTTCAAATTATTTATGCTCTTTAAAAATGCTTGGATGAACTCCAAGCTTCTGTGAAGACGAAGCAGTGTTCGTGAACCAGACACATAATCACCTTTGTCTAAGAGATTATGAGTCTGTTCATATTCAACCATTTTTAACACAGTCGAAAAATGGTGAGCTTCATCTGGTTTGCTCAGGAATTCTCTAAGAATTCCCATCTTTCCGTGAAGTTCTGATTTTACAAAACCAAAGATTGTGCCCAGAAGGCAGAAAACCTGAAATATAAATCCGTCTTAATCAGAATTAATTAATAGGAGCATAAACTAATTTTCCAAAGAAAAATTCAATTAACTTACTTATTTAGCTCATCGAAGCTTTTAAGATAGAATTCTAAGTTGACGTCATCGTCTTCTACCTTTGATAATCTGAAATTATCACGTACAATTTCCAAATCGAAATAAATATCGTCGTTTTCCATATCGAATACTGAATGATAACTGAATACTGATGTTATTGAAGTGCCAAAAACTCTCTCAAATTGTGAGGTTAGAGGTATACGTCAAAAGCTGTGTGAACCTCGCTGCCAAATTTCCGAAGATACCCGAAGGCGTCCAGTACGGTCCGCCAGTGGCGTGCATTATATTTCTCAATTTCTCATTTCGTTTCATCGAATGAGATTTTATTACTGTAACTGAACCATAGATAAAATACTGAACTTGAATTTCCATGAATAATTATGTTTACGTATTTTACGTATTCTATAAAGAATAATTAATTAAATGCTTCTTCGGAACTTATTGAAACAAGGGACTATGATTAGATTTCTTCAAATCATTTTCAGAACAAAGGACTACGATAAATGAAATGTGCTAGTATCAGTAGGTACACAGTGAAACCTCTGTCACAATGAAACGAGGTGTTTCTTATTCCTCGGAAGCTCTTTTCAAACTATAGAGACATAACTTCTTGCACTCCCTGTCTTCAGGGTGATTTCATCCCCCAGACTTGGAAAATTCAAGATTTTTTTTAATATTTCGCAAACGACTGTCAAATAAAAAGGGGTGTTTTTCATTCCTCGGAAGTTCTACTTTCAACCTATCGAGAAATAACTTCTTGCACTCCCTGTCTTCAGGGTGATTTCATCCCCCAGACTTGGAAAATTCAAGATTTTTTTTTAATATTTCGCAAACGACTGTCAAAATAAAAAGGGGTGTTTTTCATTCCTCGAAAGGTCTACTTTCAACCTATCGAGAAATAACTTCTTGCACTCCCTGTCTTCAGGGTGATTTCATCCTCCAGACTTGGAAAATTCAAGATTTTTTTTTTAATAATTCGCAAACGACTGTCAAAATAAAAAGGGGTGTTTTTCATTCCTCGGAAGGTCTACTTTCAACCTATCGGGATGAAATCACGCCGAAGGCAGGGAGTGCAAGAAATTATTTCTCGATAGGTTGAAAGTAGACCTTCCGAGGAATAAAAAACACCCCTTTTTATTTTGACAGTCGTTTGCGAAATATTAAAAAAAAATCTTGAATTTTCCAAGTCTGGGGGATGAAATCACCCTGAAGACAGGGAGTGCAAGAAGTTATGTCTCTATAGTTTGAAAAAAGACCTTCCGAGGAATAAGAAACACCTCGTTGCATTATTGTGACAGAGGTTTCACTGTGTACCTACTGATACTAGCACATTTCATTTAGGTATCGTAGTCCTTTTGTTCTGAAAATTATTTTTGGCAAGGTTTTTGTATATTTTCTTTTGAGGTGTGCAGAAATTTTCAAGAACAAAAAAGATCAACTTTCATTCGGTGACAAATTTCATCATCTATTGATTTCATTTTTCATTCCTATTATTTATGAATTCGACTTTCCTGTCTTAATCTCAAACGTACCCTGAAAAAGTTTTGAAATAGTTCCCCCAGGAAGTAGTTATTGTTAGTCCGGTCTATTTAGACATTCGAAGTACATAAAGTCCCAAAAAGCTGAATTTCTGTGAAGTTGTTCAAAACATAATTATAAACAATGTATAAAAGTTCCCCATCATTCCCCTGTAAGGAAAATATTTAATTCAAGGTCAAAGGTCAAAAAAATGAGTTTTTCGCGATTTTCAGCGAAACGGTAAGTTTTATCATAAAAGTACCTCAGACAAAAATTGTAGATCATAAAATTATCTATAAAAAATGTATCAGTACTTTTTTTCTTACGAGCCACCGTTTCTGAGATACATATAACGATTCAAAAAGTTATAAAAGTCGTTATCGTCATATACACACGTTTCCACGCCACCTATGAGGTAGTGTACATACTTACTTAGCGCATAGTTATAACTTTTTGAATCGTTATATCTCAGAAACGGTGGCTCGTAAGAAAAAAAGTATTGATACATTTTTTATAGATAATTTTATGATCTACAATTTTTGTCTGAGTATTTTCATGATAAAACTTACCGTTTTGCTGAAAATCGCAAAAAACTCATTTTTTTGACCTTTGACCTTGAATTAAATTTTTTTCTTACAGGGGAATGATGGGGAACTTCTAGACATTGTTAATAATTATATTTTGAACAATTTCACTGAAATTCAGCTTGTTGGGACTTTATGTAACTTCACTCTCATTTTTTGGTCTAAATAGACCGGACAATGTTTTATGAATTCAATTCAATAAGATTGTGCAGGATTCAGCGAAGGGTTTTCTTCAAGGATAGCT
This sequence comes from Propylea japonica, assembly GCA_013421045.1. Lineage (NCBI taxonomy): Eukaryota > Metazoa > Arthropoda > Insecta > Coleoptera > Coccinellidae > Propylea > Propylea japonica. The sequence continues at coordinate 93,299,734 of CM024240.1, forward strand.
CATTGAAATCCAGTTCTTATTCAATTATATAATTAACAAGTCATGAGTTGAATCACAGATCATTTTGAGAAGTTTCTACTGATTAACAATACTCATATGTATTATAATAATATATATAGTTCGTTTCCACTTATGGAAAAAAACTCATAACTGGTATTCAACGGATTTAAAATTCGGTTTTTCACGAAGTTGAAAATACCGATACAATTCAAGTTTTAAAATTTCTGATATAAATGGCAAAGTGATAAAATGTTTCATAGAAAAATATAAAATATCATTTGGTTAAAACTTTAAATATAAACCCTTTTCTTCTCATTAAAGGGTCGTTGAAGTAACCATGCTTACTCCGTGGACAAAAATTGTAGGTGGTAAATTGTTTGAGATCATTTCAAGCTTTCTGAAGAAAGATTCAGCAGCATCATCCGTTGAGGGTGGGGTTGGTAGATAAATAAAAGTAACAGCTGTATCTCCGCTCTTCTGAATTATCAAATTATTGATGCTGTAAGAAAAAATTGATTATCAATGAAGAAAAATATGCTTCCAACTTCGTTTTCAAACTCTAGTAAGTAAGGTTAATAAAACAAATATACTTGTATGATGGATTATCGTAAGTAACTACAGAAATTAGGACTGTGTATAAATGTTTGTTTTCAATTATTGCATTTCTCAGCTAAAGAAATAACCGAGGAAATAACTGTTTCAATGATTATTCATTTCATAATGATTATTCGATCTTTTCCCAGTTTCTCGTTATTTTCAAAGGGTTTCCCAATATAAGAGGAGTACCATTTTTCAATATAAATGATCGGATGTTTATTTCATTATAAAGAAAAAGCTATGCCGTTAATAGTGGAAAATAACATCAAGCAAATGACCACCACTACCACGCTTACAGGGCCATATCCTTTTAATGAAATTTCGCAAAGTGGCTGCCCTATGTCCTCGATAGCCTTGAGGTCTTGTTAATTCAGCTTTAACTTATTTTTTTATTGACTTCAATACGTCCACTTCTCGCCGAGATATCGGTCTTCAAATGGAAAAGGATCCATTTGTCTTTGATCCGTTATTGAAAACAGGGGTGGCAATACCCGTTATTAAATTAATACAAATTTTATTTGTTAGTTTATATAATTTTTCTTTTTTTGAAATTTATGTACTATCTGCAATTAAAATGTGGAAAAAGCTCGAGAAAATTGAGAAAATTCTTTTTTGCCTTTTTTAAAGATTATCAGCTTCTCAGAGCAAAAAACGTGATCCTTATTTTTTTTTCAAAAATTCAATCGAGTCAAACAAAAAAACGGCTCGCTGGATTCAGTTGGCTCTTCGTAAGGTCTTTATCAACATATTGAACTGTGAAAGTCACACTTAACAGTATTGGTTTACTCAACATTTTCGATCCAGCGGTAGATTTTCCAAGAAACCACCAAAAGCCCTTTTTTTGTTAAATTTTTATATTGATGCGACATAAAGAAAAAAAATTTCTATGAATAAGCAATGGTTGTTCATTGATGGGAGTTCATTTAAGATCTTGAAACCCTCCTTCAATTTTCTGTGCGATCATTGGTTGCTGAGTAATCGATAATCAAAGACAAATGGATCCTTTTCCATTTGAAGACTGATATCTCGGCGAGAAGTGGACGTATTGAGGTCAATAAAAAAATAAATTGAAGCTGAATTAACAAAGTATCCCATCATTACAACGATTATGCAAAAATAAAATTTCCACGCTCGTAGACAAAAAATTTTTTTGTTGCCGATTTTTCTATCATTACTCGAAAACAACTGAAACATAAAATTTCTATTTTCTAATCCAAAAACTAGACACTTGGAGCTACAATTTCCTTTCTTTAAATTCCTTGTACGACCATTCCTCTCAAAGTTACGGCATGTTGAAATTGCCGAAAAATTGGAATTTTTTTTTGATCCTTTAATTTTTTCCAGTAGTGTATATTTGTTCGTTGGGGAACTTTAAAATACTGAATAAAGAAAAGTTTTAACAATACTATATTTGAACTAAATGAAGGAAGTGAATAAAATTTCATTAAGTATTCACTTGTGATTAATGGATATTATTATGGCCAAGCAAACAGGTATAATCGGTGGATTATACAATAGTCGTGGATAAATAATATTTTCACCTCTTTGATATTTAAATTCCTCCTTACTTTTATATCAACCATACTACTTAGGAATGTACTTATTTATTAACTCACCCTCTAAAGTAATCATCAGGATTCAGATAGTGAGTCTCAATTACGTTCTTCCAAGAACTAACATGGCATATTTCTGCTTGAATCCTCAAATTCTTCAACATAGAGGATAATTTTTCTGTATAGCTCTGCGTGGAGCTATTTATACTGAATGTACCCTGTCTAGCTTCATCACAAACGCAAATCCTCATCTTGAGCTTGCTCCACACATTTACCATGTTTACAATACATGCCAATTGCATCATGAACAGAGAAGTTATATCAAATGCATCATTTTCTGATGGGTGTAAGAAATTAACAGGCCAAACATCAATGAATTGTAGTCCACTCCTCAAAAACAAAAAAAAACCACGTGGAAAAATTCCTTCTGATTTGGGCTACATTAGGTACTAGAGCAAGAGCCCGTGAACGCCAGACCTTCGTTATTTTATAAAAGCTGAAAACTTGTCTACGCATGCTCCCAACATAGGTAAGAACGATGGAACATTATGAAGTTTGGGTTACCCTGGATTTGGCAGGTAAAAGGTATTAAAGGGGTGTAAAACACTTATCTAATTTCGTCAAATTATAAAGTGTGATTTTTTGATATTACCTTCAGAATATCATTAAAAATCACGTCATTAATTGCCAGACACTTACTATAGTGGCAACCCCTTGCCAGACACCCATAATGTTCATAAAATTATATGTAATTCTACTTACGTTATAGTATAAAAGCAGATTTTTATATATGATACTTGGGCAATAATAAGATAATGTTTCCTCATTAGCCAGACATTTTTGATAGTGCCAACCCTTTGCCAGACAAGCTTGTAGTTTAGCTGCAGGTGCGAGCGCGCGACAGTATTTATGAGTAGGTGCGAGTGAGACGGCATGATTATAATGACTTACGCAAATAAATTTTTTGGTACAGATTTATATAACTAATCATTTAAGTGAATCTCATAAACATCTGAAGAAAAGACATCCGATGCTACAACTAAATAAAATTGTTAAAAATTTTAATTTATTCTATTAACAATTTAATTTAGTTGTAGCATCGAATGTTTTTCCTTCAGATGTTTCTGAGATTCATTTAAATGATTAGTTATATAAATCTGTACCAAAAAATGTATTTGCATAAGTCATTATAATCATGCCGTCTCACTCGCACCCACTCATAAATACTGTCTCTAGCTCGCACCTGCAGCTAAACTACAAGCTTGTCTGGCAAAGGGTTGGCACTATCAAAAATGTCTGGCTAATGATGAAACATTATCTTATTACTACCCAAGTATCATATATAAAAATCAGCTTTTATACTATAACGTAAGTAGAATTACATATAATTTTATGAACATTAAGGGTGTCTGGCAAGGGGTTGCCACTATAGTAAGTGTCTGGCAATTAATGACGTGATTTTTAATGATATTCTGAAGGTAATATCAAAAAATCACACTTTATAATTTGACGAAATTAGATCAGTATTTTACACCCCTTTAATACCGTTTACCTGCCAAAGCCAAGGTAACCCAAATTCATAATGGTCCATCGTTCTTACCTGTGTTGGGAGCATGCGTAGACAAATTTTTAGCATTCATAAAATAACGAAGGTCTGGGGTTCACGGGCTGTTAGACTATACTCACTTGTTCAAATCTTTCTTCAATTTATGGAAATTTCTACAGATACATAAGTTTTTGTCCAATTTTAGCACATCACTCATAATTTGAACGTACTCAACTGGCTGTAGAGATGATTGTACTTCTAAAGGAAAAATATCGCTGCTAAATTCCAAATTTCGGTATGAAGATTCATTGCTGCAAGAAAAATATTCAGATGAAGATAGTGATACTGTTTCCAGTAAAATATTTTTCAGGAAAAAGTTCTAATCCAAAAACTAGACACTTGGAGCTACAATTTCCTTTTTTTAAATTCCTTGTACGACCATTCCTCTCAAAGTTACGGCATGTTGAAATGGCCGAAAAAATTGGAATTTTTTTTTTGATCCTTTAATTTTTTTCCAGTAGTGTAGAATTAAAGAATAGTTAGTTCACTAAATAATTTCTATTCAAAACTTCAAGGACTATTGCCTATGTGTATTACCCACCTTCGTAAAAAATCTTCTGCAAGTTCATCTCCTAAAAATCCTAATATCACAGTATTCGGCTTCATTGCTCCCATCCCTGATATTCTCATTAAGTGTTTAGATCCTTCCCTGATGGTTTTCGCAACTGTTAATTCAACAAATGCCTTAACCTTCAAATGGTCTATAAGGTTCAACCAGTGAGAATTAGACTCTAAGGTAGGATCAGGACCCACTTCATCAGAATCACCTTTAATAACATGACCCAAAACATACAGGCCACCTTTTTTTAAAACATTTACAAAATCTATAAGTGGACAAGATGTTCTCGATTATTCACCAGCAGAAGAACTTGAGGTCTCCAAAATTTAACATGATTTTTTCTTGAATCGAGTAGTAGCAAATATTTTCTAACCTGAAAAATTCAGCACGGTTTTGATTCAAGTTTTTATCTGGAATTATTTTCGTTGAAAAATATCACATTAATAACAGGGGCCTGTAACACAAACCTTACAAGTGTAACAAGTCTACAAGTATTTGCCTGTAACTACAAGTCCAACCCAATTCGATGTCACAATGCGAATGGCTACAATTGTAGAAATTAAATAATTTTGTACATGTGTAGCTACACTTGTAATGCAAATATCATAGAATTCATTATTATTTGATTCCTACTATATGACATGACTTGTCAATATAAGTAGTATTGCTACCTAGAGTTGGAGATATGTAAAACATTATCTACACTTGTAGAAAATTCCGTGACACGATTATACAAGTGTGAACTTTATGTTACAGAAAAAGTTTACATATGTAGAGATTTTGACGTAATTACTAGTCCGTACTTGTAATAACAAGTGGGTTTGTGTTATGAAACAGTTACAAGTGTAGAATATATTCTTACAATTGTAGGACTTGTAGTGCTTGTGTTACAGGCCCCAGGTCATACGAAAAAACTCCATAGTTTTCTGAAACTAGACAATAGTTATACCTGATGCGATATTAATTCTTTGGAAATTAACATAGAACTATGATTCTCAATGAAATTAGAAGCTTTGTATTTTGTTGGTCTCGCGAATATATTGATTCGAGATATTAAATACACATTTTCTTCTTCTCTGTGCGGTGCCTTTCCGGCCGAACTGAGGCCTAGTGGCCCATTGTTCACCCGCATCGTTCTATAGAGACACGAAGACAGAAATGTCGCGAGCCTGCCAGGAGTGGTCCCTCTCACCATAGGGATAGAAGGTGTTGGATTTCCTAGGTGTGTTGACCTTAACTCTGTAAGGTACCCACAGCTGAACAAAATATGCTCAACCGTTTCATCAGTACTCTTGCACCACCGGCATAGGGAGCAGCTCGTCAATCCCATTCTCTTCAAATGCTTGTTAAACAGGTGACCAGTCAATGCACCAGTCACCAGACCGAGTTGTTTCCTCTCCAGCAACAGAAGTCTATTGACCTCAGATCGCGAGGACGGTCTCTCAATGAGAATCCTCGACCACCTCAGGTCCACCCCTGCGCTCCATTCCGAGGAAAATTCCCTGTTCAGCCAGTTCCAGGAGAAACTTCTGACAGATGTGCGACATATTGGCAGCGCAGGCTCCGGACCAACAAATGCTAATCCGGCTCCCAGCCTAGCCAGTTCATCTGCCTTAACGTTACCAGGTATATCCGCGTGAGCCGGACACCAGATTACTTTCAAAAAGTTATCAGAGCCCAGCCCACGCAGAGCTTTCCCGCATTCTTCTACCAAAAGAGAGTCAACTCTAACATCGGATAGAGATTTCAGAGTTCCCTGGCTGTCGCAACATATGTAAATGTGCTGGCCAGAGTATCCCCTGCGAATATTTTCTAGTGCGCATGCAAGAACCGCAAAGTACAGATCGTCAGATCATACACATCAATGTGCAGTAGGAATGATGAGAATTTGTGCAGTATGAAGAGAGTGAACTAATGACGATCAAAACTAGAAGCATTCTATCTCGTTCGCTATTTTTGATGATGATAGTACTTTGCTAGAGTAAGCTTCATTAGCTGGCTGTTAATAGCATTTCCAAGAATAATCAATCTACACTGTGATGTATACAGATGTGGAAGAAATGGATGGAAACAGGGGAGTTTCAGTGTTAAATTCACGCTGGTTTGGAGTCCAGTGGAGCAGTGGAAGAATCGAAACCTCGGAGCGATGCGATGTTGAATAAGCGGCTGGTCTGTTGGAATGGCAGTCTGTAGTGAGAGGGGAAGCGCGCAAGCAACGATCTAACTCGTGTCTAGAGACACGAATTCTACTTTGGCTTCCGGGCTTCCGCGTTCGCCGCAGTCGCAGTGAGTTGGAAAGCAAATTAACCGCTGACTTTCTGTAGTTTTAAAAATTTTTAGATTCGTGGCTAAATGGCATAAATCCTCATAATAGAAAGTGAATCGAGTTCTACTCAATTGTAGAAATCAATAAGCCGGTGATATATTCCATTATAATTCAGCAAATTTATGAAAGGAAAATATCTTTGCTTTGTTTAGAACGTTAAATTGATACAATGGTGCCATAGAGTGAAAACATGAACGTTTTTAGTAAAATCACTAGGCTAATACCGTTTTCCTGTTTAAAATTCGTTTACATAAGAATTTGTATACCGGATTTTATGAAAAATTACTATGCCGGTAACAACTTGATTTTTTTGTGTGACTCATCCGTGAATAAGATATTGCTCAGAAAAGAACTAATCTCATTCTCTTTTTCCATCATCTTTTCCCAGAATTCCATTCTTTTGAAATGGTCTTCTGGAAAAATTTCCTGAAAGGTTTGCACCTTATAACATTTGTAACCATTTATTTTCAAAATATTCCGAACAGTTCTATCGCCCAAATCGACTTGCTGGGCAATTTTTCTGCTAGAACAAGGTGCACTGGTTTCAACAGCAGCACACACATCCACTTCTCTTGCCAAACGAATGCTGGGTAATTACATGATAGGGCCAGTTTTCATCGATGGTAACCTAAACGCTACAAAATATTTGGATCTATTACAGAATCAAATTATTCCGACAGTTCGACAGCTACCAATTAATTAATTATTTTATTTTCAAACCAGTTATGACGAAAAAGAACCTGAATATTAATTTTCACAGGAAATTATTTGTTTCATTCATTGAGGCAAATAACTTCCGCCCATGGCGCCCATAAGAGTGGAGAAAATTTGTCGTATTCATTTTCAATAGTCATGCGATGTTATCCATCTCCCGTTTGCAGTGTTACTGATTCGATATTCGATCCTAGATCGTTGCCTGCGCGCTTCCCCACTCACTACAGACTGCCATTCCAACAGACCAGCCGCTTATTCAACATCGCATCGCTCCGAGGTTTCGATTCTTCCACTGCTCCACTGGACTCCGAACCAGCGTGAATTTAACACTGAAACTCCCCTGTTTCCATCCGTTTCTTCCACATCTGTATAACCTAACCTAACCTACCTGGTGAAAAATGAGTGCCTGCGATATGCTTCCCCATTGTGCCTCTTTAGATGGAGAAAAAAGGTGTAACAACATAACAAGTAGAGTACACAATAGGATACTTGACGCCGCATATATAGGACTGATCACAAACATCATGATAATAGTACCCATCAGCCCAATAAAGGCAGTATGCCATGTAAAATATATAAATGACGGTCTGAAATTAGGAGCACTTGCTACTTCCAGTCCCAGGCAAGCTAAATTTGTAGCTAAGTAGCTGAGTAAAAACAACACCGAATTGAGTTGAGCAATTAAATTCAAAGATCCTATAAGGAGGACCTGTTGTACCAAAATCCATGAAACAAGAACTGCTGCAATTGGGTTTCCTCGCCATGTCCCCTTCGGTATGAATGAAAGTAAAGGACCTGGAAAAAAAATATTATATGAATCATTGAATTCCATGAAACTAATACTAATAGACTACAGGCCCATGTTGAAAAAATTATGGGTCATTTGAACCACCAGGTGACCTATCATATATATATCTTTCCGTAGTCCAGGGGGTGATATGACACAACATGAAATAAATTTATTTTGAAAATATTTTATGCAAAGATAATATTTTTTCATATGCCGTACATTTTCGTTAGCTCCAAGGGAAAAAAGAAAAAATCCATTTATTTATCCTAATTTTCATAGTCTTTTCGTGATTCTGGGTTCCTAGTTAGAAACTATTTTGAATATGGGTTTGTATACTATCCATTTATACCAAAATATAGACATATTGTCACTGATAATTCCAAAATATAACATATTTTTGAGAAGTATGACACTGAAGTTTGCAGTACAAAATCATGCGACAAGGGGGTCTGCTAACTTCAGTGTCATGAGTACTTCTCAAAAATATGTTGTATTTTGGAATTATCAGTGACAACATGTCTATATTTTGGTATAAATGGATAGTATACAAACCCATATTCAACATAGTTTCTAACTAGGAACCTAGAATCACGAAAAGACTATGAAAATTAGGACAAATAAATGGATTTTTTCTTTTTTTCTCCTTTGGACCAACGAAAATGTACGGCATATGAAAAAATATTATCTTTGCATAAAATACTTTCAAAATAAATTTATTTCATGTTGTGTCAAATCACCCCCTGGACTACGGAAAGAGAGGGGATTGCAACCCTAGATTTTTTACCCTTGTCGCATGATTTTTGTACGGCGTTGCGGAATAATGGATTAGAAGCAGTATCGAAATAGTATGACACAGATGCCGTACAAAATCAAATGACAAAATTTACCCTGGTAATTGTCGGAAAACCAAAAAAAAAATTTAGACTTTGTGGCTCCACATTTTTTTACGGCGCTACGCGTTTTCTTATTATTTTTCACGGATCTATCGATGGTACGAATGCCGTACAAAAATATGCGACCAAAATGTACCCACTCTACCTGTACTTTCGAATTCTCACCTGCACTCAGTTGGACAGCTTAAAAGTGACGGCATGGTGCTGAATCTTATTATTTTATGCTCTCATATCGTTCTAGATAGGTCACCTGGTGGTTCAAATGACCCATAATTTTTTTCAACACGGGCCTGTAGTCTTTAATGTCAGTAAAACTAACTGTGGACGAAGTCGTTGATAGCCGAACAACAGATTTTTAACCATTAATAATAGAGGAAACTTATATTGCTGTCAACAGCTCTCCTCTATAACTAATTTTGTTTTCGATTCATTAGCCATTATCAACATTTATTGGGGCAATTTCAATTTTCAAAATCTAATCATTACACAATTATGTTTATGATCACATTCATGTAATGTACTCGAATTTATTGCCTTGCTGAATTCTAATTCTGTATTTTTTCTATGAATAAATTTTAATACGACAAAAGAAGAATTAAATTTTTCTCTTTCGATCGTATTCTGTGAACATCGAAAATTTAAGAGTTAGCACAAAATCAGCTATTGCACCAAGCCTCTCAATTATTATTTTTCATTTTTGCAAATACGTTAATTTGAGATATTACAATTTCAGACTTACCATAAACGTCATCCTTGCTCAATGCTTCAAGTACTCTAGAGCCGCCAATAACATTACTCAAACTAGCAGACCATGTGGCTGTAAGAAGGCCTATAGCAACAGAACTAGGAATGACACTAACACCTGCCATGAATAAGTAGTTGTTCTGCATAAGAAAAGTGGTGCATGTTGAAGCTATGAGAAATGAAACCATAATGTATAAAATAAATGTGAATGCTACTGCAGATAGAGTACCAAATGGTATGGACTTGCTTGGCGACTTCAATTCACCTGAAAATATAGAATGATTGATTTATTCCGCTAAAATAATGTTTGAGCAATATACACTAGAGACTCGATAATCCGGATCAATTAATGCAAGGGATGATCCGGATTAATGAGGAATCCGGAATACCGCGTTTTACAATTCAGTAAAGATGCAATTTAAAAAAACGGTTGAAATAAATATAGGCTTCATTATCGAAACCATAAAACAAATATATTATTTGGAATAATTAGATATTTTACGTTTTCTACTGTAAGGGAAAAAGGATGCTGAACAATAGCTTTTTCCTGTATATCTTTCAGAAGCTGAATATCAGTAATTGCCATGAGTTATGGAATAAACAGACTGCATCGAATTGATCTATGCTCTAAATGCATTTGCTAACATTATCCCCGTCTTCGAGGATCGAAAAAATATGTGCTAAAAAGCCTTTTCGGTATTTCAGTTTTGTTAATTTAATATCATTATGATCCATATGCTGTATCAAAGCTGTAGGGTTTGGAGGTAGAAACATTCCATTCTATTTCACTAATTGATTATTCTTGTCTGACTTTTTTGTCTTATACCATTGTGCACTATTATATACCAAAGAACGCCCGATCGTCGTCATAGAAATTGAGTTACGACAAGTTAGAACCGTAAACCACGTATGCAACGAACGGAAATTCGGATTATTGAATCTTGCAATCCGGATTATAAGGACATAATACAATCTTGACGGCTATCCAGACTAGTAAATATCCGGATTATCGAGTCTCTACTGTACTTATTAAATTAGATGTCCAGAGGCCTATGCAACAAAATATTTTGCAACTTTTTCACTTTGCACTCTGATGAATTTCAAAAGTGAAAATCAATTATACTGCACAACATTTCTCCCAATATTTAATTTCTGAGAAGTGATTCTTACTTTGCACTTGAGTTTTTACATTGCACTTTTCAGTTATGAATGCGTTTGTGCAATGTAATTCATTTGAAAAGTGCAAAGTGAAAAGTTGCAAAGTATTTGGTGCAATAGGTCCCAGGTTTGGAAATTCATATGTGAAACATACGAAATTTTGGCAGCGTCTCTTCGAAGTAGTTACGTTAAATAAAAATTATAGTATATAGTCCATTCACGAAAGGTTGAGCACATAGTAGGCGTTTGTTTATTTATCTGAAGTTGGCAGTATTTACTGTCATAACGTGAAATAAAGTCAACGTTGCCGAATGTACCCGGCCTCGTCCGACGAGCTTTCCAGTTATCAGAGAACTCTATGCAATATTGACAACATTGAGTATCAATCTGACAAGAAAATAAAGAACATAACCTAAAATTTTAATATACACAGTGGAATATGCCAAATTTCCATGGCCAACCGACGGCTCAACCTTTCGTGAACGGACTATACATTCTATTTTGCCTGGAACTCTTCAAACATAATGAACTCACCGCTCATGTTGGCACCTGCCATAATTCCAGTAACACCTGAGAATAATACGCCAAAAACGGTGGCAAACGTCACTATGTCACCATTGGCGGTATAATCCTTCCCATATTGTGGATATAGATTACCAGTCAATGTATGTATGTTCAACCCTGTATAATTAGCTTGGTCTGTTATATTGCGAACTAATTCATTTGATTCTGGTAAATTGATCTAAAAAAAAATGTCGAGGTTAGTTCTTTTCGAGTTTTTTGGGATATTTATTCATAGTTATACCAAGGGCAAGTTTGAAGTGGGTATGAGAAAATCAAAAATCTGACAAAATAAAGAATACAAGAATGATTACTTTCAAAACAACTTCGACAGTAGAAAGTTTCAAGTAAGGTTTAACATTTGTATATAGCAGAACGTAAATAAATAAAAGTAAACACCCTAAAATACAATCTCTATAATACAATATGTAATAACTCACTACAATGAACAGGGCCGTTCCTACCAGAAGTGCAGTGACGGCAAATTTAGACTTTGGCTACAGAATGCCTAGATATGTTACCTTTTTGGAATCTACAATTACTAAGCAGGTTTTAAACATGATGACTACCAGGGGCTACCTACATTTTTCGCAGTGGTGGCTAATCAAACTTGAAAGAAATTTGATTCAGTTTTTAATTCTTCTTTGTATTTAACTAGTTTTCAACTTTCTGCACTAGTTATAACTATAAATACTTCTCCATTTGTACAAATAGCACTATAAAAACTAATCGCACTTGGAAATTCGCTAAAAATACAAAATTAATAAATATCTTAGAATCCCTGAAACTTTTACTAAGGTCTATCTATAGTTACAAGTTTATGCATTGTTTAAGCGACAGCCTGTATATAGGGGCGGCAAAATCCTAACCTTACGCGGGCGGAATATACCCTAGGAACGACCCTGATAATGAAGACTCTCATTATTGAACATAATCCTGAAGAATTAGGATTACAAACCTACCCTGATAATTTCCAATCTACACTACTGGATAAAATTAAAGGATCAAAAAAATTCCAAATTTTTCGGGTATTTTCAACATGCCGTAACTTTGAGAGGAATGGCCGTACAAGGAATTTAAAAAAAGGAAATTGTAGCTCAAAGTGTCTAGTTTTTGGATAAGAACTTAAAAAATTTTAAGTTTCAGTGGTTTTCGAGTAATGATAGAAAAATCAGCAACAAAAAAATTCTCAAAATTTTACCACTTTTTTTTTCTTGTCTACGAGCGTGGAAATTTTAATTTTGCTTAATCGTTATAATGATGGGATACTTTGTTAATTCAGCTTAAATTTATTTTTTTATTGATCTCAATACGTCCACTTCTCGCCGAGATATCGGTCTTCAAATGGAAAAGGATCCATTTGTTTGAGAGCCGTTATTGAAAACAGGGGTGGCAATACCCGTTATTAAATTAATAAAAATTTTATTTGTTAGTTTATTTTATTTTTCTTTTTTTGAAATTTATGTACTATCTGCAATTAAAATGTGGAAAAAGCTCGAGAAAATTCTTTTTTGCCTTTTTTAAAGATTATGAGCTTCTCAGAGCAAAAAACGTGATCCTTATATTTTTTCAAAAATTCAATCGAGTCAAACAAAAAAACGGCTCGCTGGATTGAGTTGGCTCTTCGTAAGGTTTTTAGCAACATATTGAACTGTGAAAGTCACACTTAACATTATTGGTTTCCCCAACATTTTCGATCCAGCGGTAGATTTTCCAAGAAACCACCAAAAGCCCTTTTTTTGTTAAATTTTTATATTGATGCGACATAAAGAAAAAAAATTTTCTATGAATAAGCAATGGTTGTTCATTAATGGGAGTTCATTTAAGGTCTTGAAACCATCCTTCAATTTTATGTGCGATCATTGGTTGCTGAGAAATCAATAATCAAAGACAAATGGATCCTTTTCCATTTGAAGACCGATATCTCGGCGAGAAGTGGACGTATTGAGGTCAATAAAAAAGTAATTTGAAGTTGAATTGACAAAGTATCCCATTATTATAACGATTATGCAAAAAAAAATGTCCACACTCGTAGACAAGAAAAAAAAAGTTTTTAAATTTTGAGAATTTTTTTGTTGCTGATTTTTTTACCATTACTCGAAAACCACTGAAACTTAAAATTTTTGAAGTTCTTATCCAAAAACGAGACACTTGGGACTACAATTTCTTTTTTAAAATTCATTGTACGACCATTCCTCTCAAAGTTACGGCATGTTGAAAATTGCCGAAAAATTTGGATTTTTTTTTTGATCCTTTAATTTTTTCCAGTAGTGTAGTTCTTTCCTTCAATAGTGAAGGCACTGATGGACGACTGAATAAAATTGATTAGTATCACAAATTCGTAGATGAGTTCTAAATATGAGAATAACGTGATATATTGTTGTTGCTCATAATCAATTATTGGATCAAATCTGCCCTTAGAGAAACAAAAAAATTATATTACCATCATAAATCCTTGGTAGAAAAAACTGAACACAGTAATGCCCAAACAACCACAAACTATTGCCAGTATAAAAACAGTAGTTTTGGCGAACATTCCAGCACCTATAAGGCACACCAACAAATTCAAAGTATTCAAACCAGAACAATATAAAAATTTCCACCACACTCCGTCTGGTATAACCCCTTTCAAGAGATATCCTGAAATCAAAATTTAATAATTATCCTTGAAATTAATAATAACTAGGTTTTACCTGATGGTCCAAAATTTTCAACTAAGCCTTCTATGCAACCTGATATGCAAAGAGCACTGCTGACAATATTAGCAAAGAAAAAAAGAGTTCCTATCGATCCACCAAACTCTGGACCAAGTGTCCTACTAATCATAACTGTCTGGAGTTAAGGAATCAAAGCATTTGGTTTTTTCATGAATAAATTACGTTTTGAGTTTCATTTCGTCAAGCCATGTTTGGCTACTTTGTCATACTGGAATGCTCAGCAAAGTAATAGACTACTGGCCCGTATTGAAAAAATTATGGGTCATTTGAACCACCAGATGACCTTCTAATCCATTATTCCGCAACGCCGTACCAAAATCATGCGACATGGGGAAAAAATCTAGGGTGCAATCCCCTCTCTTTCCGCAGTCCAGGGGGTGATTTGACACAACATGAAATAAATTTATTTTGAAAGTATTTTATGCAAAGATAATATTTTTTCATATGCCGTACATTTTCGTTGGTCCAAAGGGAAAAAAAGAGAAAATCCATTTATTTGTACTAATTTTCATAGTCTTTCGTGATTCTAGGTTCCTAGTTAGAAACTATGTTGAATATGGGTTTATATTCTATCCATTTATACCAAAATATAGACATATTGTCACTGATAATTCCAAAATACAACATATTTTTGAGAAGTATTCATGACACTTATGTTAGCAGACCCCCTTGTCACATGATTTTGTACTGCAAACTTCAGTGTCATAAGTAGTTCTCAAAAATATGTTGTATTTTGGAAATATCAGTGACAATATGTCTATATTTTGGTATAAATGGATAGTATACAAACCCATATTCAACATAGTTTGTAACTAGGAACCTAGAATCAGGAAAAGACTATGAAAATTAGTACAAATAAATGGATTTTCTCTTTTTTTCCCTTTGGACCAACGAAAATGTACGGCATATGAAAAAATATTATCTTTGCATAAAATACTTTCAAAATAAATTTATTTCATGTTGTGTCAAATCACCCCTGGACTGCGGAAAGAGAGGGGATTGCACCCTAGATTTTTTCCCCATGTCGCATGATTTTGGTATTTTTCATAAATAATAAATATTTTCAATTCGTGTGATTAGTTATTAAAATAATGTACCATTATGATGACTATACACCATAGTTCCCTTGAACACGGTGTATTGTCGGTAATTCTAATATTTCAATTTGTTGAAAATTGACAACTCTCAAATCACCCCAAACTGCAAATGGCCGCCGTTTGCCTCAGAATTTTTTTATAGTCCATTCACGAAAGATTGAGCACATAGTAGGCGTTTCTTTATTTATCTGAAGTTGGCAGTATTTACTGTCATAAAGTAAAATAAAGTCAACGTTGCCGAATGTACTCGGCCTTGTCCGACGAGCTTGCGAGTTATCAGACAACTATGCAATATTGACAACATTGCGTATCAATTTGACAAGAAAATGAAGAACATAACCTAAAATTTCAATATACACAGTGAAATATGCCAAATTTCCATGGCCAACCGACGGCTGAACCTTTCGTAAACGGAGTATAGTTAGTATTATAAATCTACGGAACAAAGTTCATTATAGATAGAAATTCGTTATACAGATGTTTGCATAGGGAAGTTCCACTGTATTTCATTTTTTAATATCATTCCATAAATTACCCTATTTGTATCCAAAATATTCATAATGAAAATACAGTAGAGACTCGATAATCCGGATCAATTAATGCAAGGGATGATCTGGATTAATGAGGAATCCGGAATACCGCGTCTTACAATTTAGTAAAGATGCAATTTAAAAAAACGGTTGAAATAAATATAGGCTTTATTATCCAAAACATAAAACAATATATTATTTGGAATAATTAGATATTTTACGTTTTCTACTATAGGGAAACAGAATGCTGAACAATAGCTTTATCCTGTATATCTTTCAGAAGCTGAATATCAGTAATTACCATGAGTTATGGAATAAACAGACTGCATCGAATTGATCTATGCTCTAAATGCATTTGCTAACATTATCCCAGTCTTCGAGGATCGAAAAAATATGTGCTAAAAGGCCTTTTCGGTATTTCAGTTTTGTTAATTTAATATCATTATGATCCATATGCTGTATCAAAGCTGTATGGTTTTTAGGTTGAAATATTCCATTCCATTTCACTAATTAATTATTCTTGTCTGACTTTTTTTGTCTTATACCATTGTGCACTATTATTTACCAAAAGAACGCCTGATCGTCGTCATAGAAATTGAGTTACAACAAGTTAGAACCGTAAACCACGTATGAAACGATCGGAAATTCGGATTATTGAGTCTTGCAATCCGAATTATAAGGACATAATACAATCTTGACGGCAATCCGGACTAGTAAATATCCGGATTATCGAGTCTCTACTGTACATAGAAATTTGTTATACAGATGTTTGCATAGGGAAGTTCCACTGTATTTCATTTTTAATATCATTCAATAAGTTACCCTATTTGTATCCGAAATATTCATAATGAAAATAATTGAGTTCCCAATAACAGTTATCAAAAAAGCAATATTCAATACAAAAAATAATGAAGGATACAATATGCTCCTCCTCCTTCAACTGCACCATTCGTAGATATAGCACATACTGATGCAACTGTAGACACCAAAATAATGTAAGCTATAGCGAACTGCACTAATGTAACAATGAGACCAGCATTTCCAACAATATATCCTAAAATACATCATTTATTTTGATATCAAAAGAAGAAGAAATTATATTTACCCATCCTCAGGAATATCAATGCAGAAAACATAGATAAAGTTACAGGACTAAATACTCCAGCGAATGTACCTAATGTTCTTGTTTCAGATAGTTCATTAAACGAACCAAATTCGACATATGTTGGTCCTCCATCACTTGACGTTCTTTCAGAACTTGACCCTCCAAGCATTCCCGATATTTTCCTCATGAATGATCTTGTATTTGAGGTAGTTTCAGAAGGCGCAAAGTTAGTTGAACCTATCTCTGGGGCAAGCATCTTTTCACAAATGAAAAACTGTCGATTTCATTAAAATATGTGAAAGCATGACCAACTGCAACTGAATAAATTGTTTCGGTCTCGGGATTCTTTTTCACAGTTGACTTAAAAAGTTTCAAGGATCCTTTTTCTTCACAGGAAGTCTGGAAATAATATATGACAAAAGACAAAGCGTTAGTTTGTTAATAAGTGGGTGTTTTGTTTATTGTTTATCTATAAAAAATTGACAGTAGCTAACCTGTCCTTCATTAGTTCACTGGTCTTGATTTTCTTGGATTAGTAGTTTAGATGTATCAAAAAAAATATAACTCGAAATTATAATTAAATAAAATCCAAGGACCAAGATCTGTAGATCAACCTTCATATAGATCTGAAAATAAATACTGAATATTTAATATTGAACTCTTTGAAAAAGCGGTTCAAGCTTCATTCATGTATGAAAATGAAATAGATCAAAGGTTATCATTCTGAAGTAGTTCAATTGAGAGATTTGTTTTGTTTGACAACAATTGAAATGTTATCAAATCTTTTAAATCGATATTTATTAATTTTATAATAATGTCAGAAGGAACAGATACTGAAGTGGGTGTAATGGATTCCCCGTTAAGAGGTATAAATAAAATACATGGTAATTGTATAATTAATTTAACACAATATTTAGGTCCAACTTTGTCCACTTCAACTTCGAGTTTTGAGGCTTTAGATCCTCATGATCCCAATTTAAGCAGACTAGCCACAACAATGTTCAATAAAAGTGCTGAATATTTATATGGTGAACTTACTGCAAGTCTGGATGATTACCGCTTAATAGAGGAAATGAATCAAGCAACCACAGCTAAATACAATGATATGAAACATATAGCTGTGAATGTTTCAAAGAGTTTAGCGGAATTAAATACAAAATGTAATAGACATGTATACAGTAGAGACTCGATAATCCGGAGAACGATAATCCGGATATTTACTAGTCTGGATTGTCGTCAAGATTGTATTATGTCCTTATAATCCGGATTGCAAGACTCAATAATCCGAATTTCCGATCGTTGCATAAGTGGTTTACGGTTCTAACTTGTCGTAACTCAATTTCTATGACGACGATCGGGCGTTCTTTTTGGTATATAATAGTGCACAATGGTATAAGACAAAAAAAGTCAGACAAGAATAATTAATTAGTGAAATGGAATGTTTCTACCTCCAAACCATACAGCTTTGATACAGCATATGGATCATAATGATATTAAATTAACAAAACTGAAATACCGAAAAGGCCTTTTAGCACATATTTTTCGATCCTTGAAGACGGGGATAATGTTAGCGAATGCATTTAGAGCATAGATTAATTCGATGCAGTCTGTTTATTCCATAAGTCATGGCAATTACTGATATTCAGCTTCTGAAAGATATACAGGAGAAAGCTATTGTTCAGCATTCTTTTTCCCTTACAGTAGAAAACGTAAAATATCTAATTATTCCAAATAATATATTTGTTTTATGGTTTCGATAATAAAGCCTATATTTATTTCAACCGTTTTTTTAAATTGCATCTTTACTAAATTGTAAGACGCGGAATTCCGGATTACTCATTAATCCGGATCATCCCTTGCATTAATTGATCCGGATTATAGAGTCTCTACTGTATTTTATTCTATTTTAATGATACTACATTATATGATATACTTTCAGATGAATCCTTGATTCCTCTTTTGGAGCAGATAGATCAATTAGAAGATAATGTAACTAAACTGGAGCAAGCAGCATATAAGCTTGATGCATACTCAAAAAGATTGGAGGCTAAATTTAAATCATTAGAAAAACGTTAAAATCATTCCTTTTATTGATATTGTGCAATATATTTATTATTAGTCTGAAAGGTACATTTTCTTCTTTGGACCTGGACATTTTGTTTCCCCACTAGTATAAACTTTTTGCTTCGAAGAATCTATTTCTTCTTTACTTTGATATTTTCTTTTTATAACTTCTAATCGCATCGCATCCACACAATCGATGAATTTATCCAATTCTTTACGGCATTTTATCATACAAAATTCATTATCTCGAAGACAAGTCAATAGCTGAAAATTTTTGAAGTTTAATGAGTCATATTTGAAAAAGATTGAAACACACCTTCTTCTTAGCGCAAGGAATGTTTCTATTTGATGTTAAACTACTTTCTAGGGAGTTTGCCATTTTTTTGAAGTTTTCAAAGCTTACTCCTGAACTTCTCGTATGAGCTTCATCCATAGCTCTCATTGTTGTGAAATAGGATTCCTCTTCCAAGGGAACATTTTTCTTCAACATAGTTTTTCTTGGGGCCTTTCCTAAGAATAGAAGATATACAGGTTTGGAAATTCACATCTGAAACATACGATATACAATGCATCAGACAGAGAATTCTTCCGTCCAGTTGCCCAGATGAATAGTCGAGTCAATCACTTGCTGTAACACACTGAGTTCAGTTGTCTTACTTCTTTATTCTAGTCTTGTCTCTCTCTTATCGTTTAGAGGAGCGTAATTCTTTAGTATGGTAGGCAACAGTGAATACTTGAATCGAGTATTACGGGCAGCCTGACAAATTAAAAATTCTATACGTGTAGTTCGGGTTCCCTACCATACTGCGATAAGAGAGAGACGAGACTAGATTATCGCAGTAAGACAGTTGAATTCATTCAGTTATCGCACTTCATTATCTCGCCTATTCATCTGTGCAACTGTAGGGAAGAATTCTCTGTCTGATGCCTTGTATATCGTATGTTCTCGATGTGAATTTCCAAATCGGTATGTTTAAAATTCGATAAAAATCCAGTCCTATGAAAAATTTTTACCAGTCTGTAGAAATTGCATGCAGTCATTAGATAAATTAATCACACTTCCTTGTACAACTGGTTCGCATCTTTTAGCATACCAAATTCCCATTTTTAATTTTAACTGAAATTTTGAAATAAGAATAACTTTGTTTTCACTTTTCCGAAATAACTATCATCAAATATTGACAATAGGCTAGTTTTTCTATGTTCAAGTAGAGCAATAATCTGTGAAAAAAAATTTATGAATAAAATTTATAGTTTGAGGAAAATCGGATACTCTGTATGTATACTGAATCCCCACTTTTTCGGGCATCTTCCAAAGGAAATATTTCGCCGAGAATGTCGTTTCCCAGTCACAAAAACGTCTTATTATTATTATAGTCAAATATTGTAAATTATTCGTCTCGAAAATTTCACAATAATAATCAGTCAGGGCGATGCGATGGTAGAATTGTAATGTGGTATATTTGGAGAAGAACAATTTTTGAAGACACCTGGTATGAGATGTATTAGAGATTTTTGTATGCCATTCATTGTAACATTTTCAACAAGAAAAGCAAAAAGTATCGTAGGAAATGAATTCGGATGAGTCATTGGTAAATCTCAAAAGCATCCTATTAATGAATTAAAAGGAAAATAAGATATTCTTCCGACAGGGTCATGCTATTCAATATAATAAATCACAAAATCATCATTATCGGTCGAGGTGAGTTTATTTACGTATTTGCATATCGTGATCGAGAGAATATTCGAGAATACTATAAGATCATACTATAAAAACCTCCAAAAGAAATGGATTTTGGGAATGAATATCAAAATATCGAAATGAGTGATTGAATCAATGAAAACTTATCAAGAGAAGTCCTGTTTACATTGGTAGACTAAATTGTAGAGTTCACCAGCATACTTTTTTTACGAAATGAACGTATGGTGCGGTGTTTATGACAAAAAAATAAAAAAAATTTTGTTCCTTAGACAAAACAGAACCAATCGAAATGAAATGTTGCAGCCACATGCAAGTTGCTCATAATAAGCCTCATGCAAAATTTCGTGGCCATAGTGTACACAGAACCATATAGAAAATTCAATTGGAATATTGAAAAGAAAAAACTTAATATTTCCATAAAAAGATATCCCATTCAAGTGAGGATTTTTTAGGCCTCAACTGAGTCTTTCCAATTCAAATCACTGAAGTAGTCTCATATCTGCCTGAAGAAATATGATCGAAAACAATTGAGCAATGATTGATAACGCTTCGAAATGAACGGAAAAATCTTCTATAATTATTGTCTACCATTGTAGCTTGTAGCATTTCGTAATTCCATCGGATATAATTAATTGGTGATCTTTTACAATTCGGCGCAGGACTAAAGCAGTGGAAAATGAAATCGTAGATCCTGAAAATGAACGTAGGTTACCTATCATTAAAAATTTTATTTTGTAGACGATGCGCTGAATACAATATTTTTAGTTGTGATCATCTTTAAAACATCTTCCATATCCGGAATATGTATGGTTACGATATTCTTCAGAGCAAGTATGTAAAAAATGTGTCATAATTGCCCGAAGGTTATAATTTTGCACCGGCTATATTACCTTTGCTGCAGAGGCGGAATGGGAAATTTTACGATAACTTTATGTTTATCGTTTTGTGAATACCGTATTATTTCTTCGTTATGACTTACCTAATTTCGTTTCAGTAGGTTGACAATTCGAATTGAAGTGAATAAATACTTTGAGGAGTGAAAAACATTTTTATCACCTGAACAAATTTCCTATGTTTCGAGAACACTGCTTTTACAAGGAGCAGATTTTCTCTAGGACGTTGTTTAGTCATCAATTTATGAAAAAAAAATTAAGAAAGCCCTGAGCTATTACCTCATAATTTTGTATGAGATCTGAGATCGATACTAAATATACAGGGTGTTTCCTAAACATGCGGCAAAAATTCAGGGGATTGTTCCTTGGACTATTCTAAGAATATTTTGTCCTTTGATGATTTTGAAAAACCTCTTTGTTTCGAAGATACAGGGGAAACAAAATTTCAGATAATAACATTTTATCATGAAAAATTACATGAAAATTTAACTTAACCTACAAAAACTGTTGAAAATGACCACCTCTAGCCAAAAAAACGAATTCAAATGAAAACCGTGTTTTCCCTTACCATCTGAACTTATCAATTTTAAGTCAAAAAACTGGCCGTTTTTAGTAATTGGAATGTTGTTGAACAAATTTGAAAATAAATTGTACCTACTTAGTAAACACAGTGCGGTACGCATTTTTATTTAAACTACTATTAATTTTAAAAATATGAAAAATGTTGTTCGCCTTGTATCTTCGAAACAAAGAGGTTTTTCAAAAATCTTCAAAGGTCAAAACATGCTTAAAATAGTCCAAGGAACAACCCCCTGAATTTTGCCGCATGTTTAGGAAACACCCTGTATAAATGCAAAATCTCAGCATGATCCGGCCAATATTCTGCAAATTATTCAAGAATTGAAATATGCAAAAACTTGACAATTGGAAAAATTCAATAATGTGGTTCTGATAATGCGATTAGAATAATTGTTCTTGAAATTATCCAAAACTGAAGTAGGTATGTAAAAACTTGACAATTAAAAAATTAAATTATGATTCTGATGATGCGTTCCTCTTGCAAGGACATTCAGTATATCAATCTGCATTCACAAAATAATTTTCACTGTAATCGGATATCTTGTTATGGAAATATATAGATACAGTAGAGACTCGATAATCCGGAAAACGATAATCCGGATATTTACTAGTCCGGATTGCGGTCAAGATTGTATTATGTCCTTATAATCCGGATTGCAAGACTCAATAATCCGAATTTCCGATCGTTGCATACGTGGTTTACGGTTCTAACTTGTCGTAACTCAATTTCTATGACGACGATCGGGCGTTCTTTTGGTATATAATAGTGCACAATGGTATAAGACAAAAAAAGTCAGACAAGAATAATTAATTAGTGAAATGGAATGTTTCTACCTCCAAACCATACAGCTTTGATACAGCATATGGATCATAATGATATTAAATTAACAAAACTGAAATACCGAAAAGGCCTTCTAGCACATATTTTTTCGATCCTCGAAGACGGGGATAATGTTAGTGAATGCATTTAGAGCATAGATCAATTCGATGCGGTCTGTCTATTCCATAACTCATGGCAATTACTGATATTCAGCTTTTGAAAGATATACAGGAGAAAGCTATTGTTCAGCATTCTTTTTCCCTTACAGTAGAAAACGTAAAATATCTAATTATTCCAAATAATATATTTGTTTTATGATTTCGATAATAAAGCCTATATTTATTTCAACCGTTTTTTGAAATTGCGTCTTTACTAAATTGTAAGACGCGGTATTCCGGATTCCTCATTAATCCGGATCATCCCTTGCATTAATTGATCCGGATTATCGAGTCTCTACTGTATTTTATTCTATTTTAATGATACTACATTATATGATATACTTTCAGATGAATCTTTGATTCCTCTTTTGGAGCAGATAGATCAATTAGAAGATAATGTAACTAAACTGGAGCAAGCAGCATATAAGCTTGATGCATACTCAAAAAGATTGGAGGCTAAATTTAAATCATTAGAAAAACGTTAAAATTATTACTTTTTTTGATATTGTGCAATATATTTATTGTTAGTCTGAAAGGTACATTTTTTTCTTCGGACCTGGGCATTTTGTTTCCCCACTAATATAAACTTTTTGCTTTGAAGAATCTATTTCTTCTTTGCTTTGATATTTTCTTTTTATAACTTCTAATCGCATTGCATCCACACAATCGATGAATTTATCCAATTCTTTACGACATTTTATCATACAAAATTCGTTATCTCGAAGACAAGTCAATAGCTGAAAATGTTTTGAAGTTTAATGAGTCATATTTGAAAAAGATTGAAACATACCTTCTTCTTAGCACAAGGAATGTTCCTATTTGATGTTAAACTACTTTCTAGGGAGTTTGCCATTTTTTTGAAGTTTTCAAAGCTTACTCCTGAACTTCTCGTATGAGCTTCATCCATAGCTCTCATTGTTGTGAAATAGGATTCCTCTTCCAAAGGAAAATTTTTCTTCAACATAGTTTTTCTTGGGGCCTTTCCTAAGAATAGAAGATATATGTTTAAAATTCGATAAAAATCCAGTCCTATGAGAAATTTTTACCAGTCTGTAGATATTGCATGCAGTCGTTGGATAAATTAATCACACTTCCTTGTACAACTGGTTCGCATCTTTTAGCATACCAAATTCCCATTTTTAATTTTAACTGAAATTTTGAAATAAGAATAACTTTTTTTTCACTTTTCCGAAATAACTATCATCAAATATTGACAATAGGCTAGTTTTTCTATGTTCAAGTAGAGCAATAATCTGTGAAAAAAAATTTATGAATAAAAGGACCCCGCACATTTTGTATGAGAATTGAATCCCGGTGGATTTGGCTGAAAATTTGATATGATGTTCTACTAATCCTTCTGATCAAATGTCTCTACAGTCACGAAGCTGAAAAATGCATACTTCTAGGAGTTTTTAGCGATTTTTGTATCCATTTATGGCTTACGTATTATGGGAATTGGCTCCCGGTGGATTTAGCTGAAAATTTGATATGATGTTCTACTAATCCTTCTGATCAAATGTCTCTACAGTCACGAAGCTGAAAAATGCATACTTCTAGGAGTTTTTAGCGATTTTTTGTATCAATTTATGGCTTACGTATTATGGGAATTGGCTCCCGGTGGATTTAGCTGAAAATTTGATATGATGTTCTACTAATCCTTCTGATCAAATGTCTCTACAGTCACGAAGCTGAAAAATGCATACTTCTAGGAGTTTTTAGCGATTTTTTGTATCCATTTATGGCTTACGTATTATGGGAATTGGCTCCCGGTGGATTTAGCTGAAAATTTGATATGATGTTCTACTAATCCTTCTGATCAAATGTCTCTACAGTCACGAAGCTGAAAAATGCATACTTCTAGGAGTTTTTAGCGATTTTTTGTATCCATTTATGGCTTACGTATTATGGGAATTGGCTCCGGTGGATTTAGCTGAAAATTTGATATGATGTTCTACTAATCCTTCTGATCAAATGTCTCTACAGTCACGAAGCTGAAAAATGCATACTTCTAGGAGTTTTTAGCGATTTTTTGTATCCATTTATGGCTTACGTATTATGGGAATTGGCTCCCGGTGGATTTAGCTGAAAATTTGATATGATGTTCTACTAATCCTTCTGATCAAATGTCTCTACAGTCACGAAGCTGAAAAATGCATACTTCTAGGAGTTTTTAGCGATTTTTTGTATCCATTTATGGCTTACGTATTATGGGAATTGGCTCCCGGTGGATTAGCTGAAAATTTGATATGATGTTCTACTAATCCTTCTGATCAAATGTCTCTACAGTCACGAAGCTGAAAAATGCATACTTCTAGGAGTTTTTAGCGATTTTTTGTATCCATTTATGGCTTACGTATTATGGGAATTGGCTCCCGGTGGATTTAGCTGAAAATTTGATATGATGTTCTACTAATCCTTCTGATCAAATGTCTCTACAGTCACGAAGCTGAAAAATGCATACTTCTAGGAGTTTTTAGCGATTTTTTGTATCCATTTATGGCTTACGTATTATGGGAATTGGCTCCCGGTGGATTTAGCTGAAAATTTGATATGATGTTCTACTAATCCTTCTGATCAAATGTCTCTACAGTCACGAAGCTGAAAAATGCATACTTCTAGGAGTTTTTAGCGATTTTTTGTATCCATTATGGCTTACGTATTACCGTTCACACAGAAATGTTTGAGAATATTTCGTGATTATTGAAAGCAGATTCTGTCAATTCTAAATATTTTCAAATATTTCTGTGTAAACGGTAATACGTAAGCCATAATGGATACAAAAAATCGCTAAAAACTGCTAGAAGTATGCATTTTTTAGCTTCGTGACTATGGAGACATTTGATCAGAAGGATTAGTAGAACATCATATCAAATTTTCAGCCAAATCCACCGGGAGCCAAGTTTTCAAGCCACTAACTGACAGTTAACTTGTAAAACTTTTACAAGTTAGTAGTATTATTTACATTGAAAGTTGTCAAGTACTTGCTTCTAATTTAATTTATTCTTCTAATCTCAGAGTTCCTGGAACAAATGTATTTCTCAATAAACGTTCTCAAACTATTCAAAAACGATACTCGTACCTTGTTATATTCGTATCTATTCGCTTTCCTTTTCACGTACTTGCTTATAATTTCATTTAGGTATCCTTCTAATTTCATCGTTCCTGGAACAAATATTTTTGGTAGTAAATGTTATAAAAGTATTAAAAAACGATATGCATACCTTGTTTCATTTGGATCTGGCCTTTTTCGTCAGAAATCAGCAAATATTCTCGAAGGACTTCCCTCTCGTAAAGCCACTGACAGTTGTCATAATTTTCCGATGTCATAAATAATCATAAATAGCTTACGACATTTGCGACAAATTATTGAGATTTTTTTGGAATTTATCCCACCTTTTTACAACGAGAAACAAATAAAATATAAAACAATACACGCAAGGTAACGGGGTTTTACTGGCTCAAGGAGGTAACTGACTCGCCTTCGGCTCGTCAATTATATCCTCCATTCGCCAGTAAAAACCCTCTTACCTTGCTAGTAATGTTATCTACTATTGTTTTATGGTTTCGATAATAAAGCCTATATTTATTTCAACCGGTTTTTAAATTGCATCTTTACTAAATTGTAAGACGCGGTATTCCGGATTCCTCATTAATCCGGATCATCCCTTGCATTAATTGATCCGGATTATCGAGTCTCTACTGTATATGACTCTTTTCGTTTCAAATATCCTGTATGATTTTTTCTTGAAATTAGGAGATTATTAAATCGGATACTCTGTATGTACTGAATACTGAATCCCCACTTTTTCGGGCATCTTCCAAAGAAAGATTTCGCCGAGAATGTCGTTTCCCAGTCAACACAAAGACGACTTATTATTATTATAGTCAATTATTGTAAATTATTCGTCTCGAAAATTTCACAATAATAATCAGTCAGGGCGATGCGATGGTAGAATTGTAATGTGGTATTTGGAGAAGAACAATTTTTGAAGACACCTGGTATGAGATGTATTAGAGATTTTGTATGCCATATTCATTGTAACATTTTCAACAAGAATAGTAAGAAGTCTCGTATAGGAAACGAATTCGGATGAGTCACTGGTAAATCTCAAAAGCATCCTATTTAATGAATTAAAAGGAAAATACCTAAGATATTCTTCTGACAGGGTCATGCTATTCAATATAATAAATCACAACATCATCATTATCGGTCGAGGTAAGTTTATTTACGTATTTGCATATCGTGATCGGAAGAATATTCGAGAATACTAAGATTATACTATAAACCTCCAATTTAAATAGATTTTCGGAATGAATATAAAAATATCGAAACTAATGATACTGAACGGAATTGAATCATTGAAAACTTATCAAGAGAAGTCCTGTTGACATTGATAGACTAAATTGTAGAGTTCACCAGCATACTTTTTTTGGAAAAAATCTATTCTACTCATTTCAGTAGATCAGGTTAACATTGGCAGAGTAAATGGTACCTACAGTTCAGTGATATAGTTGTTACTATTAACCTACTACTATATTTCACCAAAGTATGAAGTGAGTGAAATTTTAGACCAACCAGAGACAATCGATTAATTGATATTTATAGGCGGTATATTCAGATGGAATTTTCTTTGACTCTCATATTCTTCATCAATGACTCTAGCCGAAATGTTACGGAACATTTTCAGCTCAAAATAAAAAAATTAATAAATACTCATGTTAATCGATAGCACGCAGTTTTATAGGAATAATGCGAAAGAATGTTTTTTTCGGAAACCACCCAGGAAGTACTTCTTCAGGGACGTTTTATTACTGAGAAAGTAGCATTTCAATCCATAATTTCAAGGCATTCGAACTATATAGCAATAAATATGTATACTTAAACAAATCATTGATCAACAGAATTAGCATAAACATAATATTCCTGAGTAAAAGTAACAAAACGATTTTCCAAGAAAAATCATCTGAAGACTTCTTGCTAATATGCTGGAGAAATAGCTGAAGATTTTCGGTGGCCTTGTATCATCTCATTGGATAAACCATATATTATTAGGTACTAAAAACCACAACTTTGAAATTGGTTTCCAAGAATTCAGACGCAATGAGATAAAATGTATGGTAGAATATCTCTTCAAAATCTGCATTTTTGATCAATCTATAAATGGACATATCTGATCTTGTGATGATTTTTCACAGAATTATTATTCATGACTAGGTTGTATATCCAGAAAGCTATGATTGACAAGGGGAGGCTTTCATACATTTTTTTCATGCCATAAAAGTTTGATTCATTAATTCGAAAAGTGAATGAAATTTGAATTTCATCATTATAGTACAGTATATTTGTGCATAAAAAAC
This sequence comes from Propylea japonica, assembly GCA_013421045.1. Classification (NCBI taxonomy): domain Eukaryota; kingdom Metazoa; phylum Arthropoda; class Insecta; order Coleoptera; family Coccinellidae; genus Propylea; species Propylea japonica. The sequence goes on from CM024240.1 coordinate 93,328,258, forward strand.
CCCTAGCGGGAAAGTCTCGGGGTACTTTTGATATCTTCTATATTTTATGTTTCTTGGGGTGCTGAATCCGAATCTGAGGTTTGCAGAAAAAAATTCGTAACGAAACATAGAAAAAAATACAAAAAAGAATAAAAATCTCAGTCTTGGTCAGTTTTTTGCTTATTATTCGGAAACTATCAACTTTTTGTGAAAAACCTTTTCATACCAAATGAAAGTACATAAAATTTTCCTACAAATTATACTACCACAACTTCTTCTGCGATAACCTGTTCTGACTTAAATTATTGCTGAAAATGAGGTATTGTCTATGACAATAAATGAAAATTTTTTTTATCGTTCCGATGATGCGACCCTCTTGAAATTTTGCACGAACATTCAGTATATCATTCTCGATTCACAAAAAAATTTCACTCCAATCGGATATCTTGTTATGGAAATATAAAGATTTTTTTATCCAATATTCCACTTGAATTTTCTATGTTTCTTTTCACACTATGGTCACACAATTTTGCATTAGGCTTACTATGAGCATCTTGAATTGAACCACAATATTTCATTTCTATTGGTTTCAGTGGCGCAGTCAGGATTTATTATGGGGGGGGCTGAACTGAAATTTTTTTGATGATACAGTGAATAACGAAAGTTGCAAAAAAATAGAGAAGAAATATCTAAAGAAGAGATTAATCTTTGGGGGGGGCTGCAGCCCCAAAGTCTCCCCTGGCTGCGCCAGTGATTGGTTTCGTTTTGTCTGAGATATTGAGGAACAAAAATGTTTTATGAAACATAAAATTTTTGTTCCTCAATATCTCAGACAAAACGAAACCCATCAAAATGAAATGTTGTGGCCAAATTCAAGATGCTCATAAACGCCTTATGCAAAAATTGTGTGACCATAGTGTGAACAGAACCATAGATAATTCCATTGGAATATTGAAAAGAAGAATCTCTATATTTCCCTTACAAGGTATCCGATTCGAGAAACATTTTTGTGAATCGAGACTGACATACTGAATGTTCATGCAAAATTTCAAGAGGGTCGCATCATCGGAACTATAAACATTAATTTTTTCCATTTATTAAGTCATAGAAAATACCTCATTTTTTTGGAATATTGAAAAGAAGAATCTTTATATTTCCAAACAGGATATCTGATTCGATTTTTCTATTATTAATTTTTAACATATTTTATTCTCTTAATAATTACTAGAATCTAATTCCGATTGGCTGAGATTCTGCATTTATATATGTCAATGTCAAGTCCCATATAAGCTTCTGGGCTTTTCTTAAATTTTTATAAATCACCATGTATCTTCGAAACTAACAGCCTTATAGCATACAAAAGAAGGCCTGGATGATCTGCATTCACCATAAGGTGATAGCATACACTAAAACGGACAAAATTTTCGGACACGATCGATGATTCGGGTATATTCGTGAATCGGCTACTCCGAGTTCTGTAAAAACTGCAACTGAGATCATCATCTGTTTACATTTTCGTCAGCATCAGATGTCAACTTGACATTTGAAAACATTTCGGTTTTTACTTATTTTAAACGTTATTTAGAGCTTGAAATTATGGGATTCTCAATTAAAACTCAAGTAAGAGGAGATTATTGTACGCATTTGCGTTAGATGGAATTATTTCATTCTCGATGATGATATGAAAATGGGCAATGATGACTTTGCTACTTGAAGGTAACTTTATCCCTAATTTGCATTATTGAGAATTTCTTCGAGTACTGATATTATTTCAGGTTTAATCTTATCCAGCAAACCAGGGAAAATGTGCCATCATCAAAGAGCCTGAGTAATGACTGTCAAAAAGAAACGAACATGCACACAAATCAATTGATAGTTTTCTATCTGTCTTCATAACATAGACTTCATTCAACATCTATTATTACAACTGTTTTAATTTTAAGTTGCATTTTTCAGTTAGTTATTAAAAAAATCAAGATCAAGCGAAGTTGCTCTGCTACAGAACTACTTATTATAACAGAAAAATGCCATGAATTTTGATCTATATTTGATCCTGCTTTATACTGATTCCAATAATAAGTACTAGTTTTGTCCTACATCAGTTCACCCTGTTTTATTTTCTATTTGATTCAGTGAAGTCCTTCAGCATATGTACAATAGTAGGTACCTTTGATCGTAAACACGTTGTACTTGCCATATTAATATTTTCAACAATTGAGGACACTGAAAGATTATACCATAAAAAAATTATTGTTTACAATTGAATTATATAAAAATCAACTTTGACTAATCAAAGCATGGTTAATACCCAACTTAAATTCCATGTTAAATGCAGACTCTTAATCAGGTTTATAGAATTTACACTTTTCTGAAACAATCATGCTTAACTTTTTAGTTGTGGGTTGAAATGAAACTATTGTTATCGACTTCAATCAACTTTCCGAAAAGAATATCAAAATATCTGGTACCTGTTCATCAAGATCCCATGCCAAAATCAATATGAACAATTGATTCCGAATATTCCTGTTCAGTTGTGAGAGTGCACATAATTGAAAACACATAAAGGACAAAAAAGTGGTACTGTTCTTTCTTTTCAAATAAATATTAGATAGTGGTTCAAATAATGTGTTTTTTCGTTTTCATACATCAGTTTTCTCGTTCATTCATTTCAATTACGCCCCATAGAAATTGTATGCAGTAACACTTTCAATCGTAATCAGCAATCGTTCACTTATCCTATGAAAATAAAACTTAAGGTGCTTTATTCATATTCATACTCTTCAGTCATCTAAAGACACAACCTAAGTGCTGACATTATACCCAATTCAGTAAAAATAAACTATAAACAAATCCATCGTCTCAACTTATTCATTTATATCTTGTAAGATCAGCACATGATTAGTAAAAATCAAGTTAATTCAATTTCCACTATATTTTCTTTACACATACTGAAAAAAAACTAGACATATCAAATGCTTAACGGCTTCTTATAATAACACAACGATTAATTCTCATCAGACTTGAATGACGATAACAATTGACCGAGTCAAATGACCATACACCGAAGTTCTTCAGCCCTCATCGAACTATTTTCTCTATTTGTGAATCATGTAGATGTAGGTCCCTCAATTAAATTTTGTCTTGATACATGGATTTCTCTCATTCTTTATTGGCAATTGGAATAAAAGAATACATTTTTCGAACCAATTTGATGGCTCAAACAATTTCCTAAGTACATTATTCCATTATTTTAAATTTGTATTGATGGCACATTTTTCCTGGCATACTGGACAAATAACATAAAATCTGAAAATGAAATCAACACTTGAAAAAATAATCAATAATTGATATTAGGGATAAAGTTACCTTCTAACACAGTCACAGTCATCTTTGCCCATTTTCAATATATTCATGCCATAATCGAAAGCGATATAATTCGAACTACGACAAATGGGTACAACAATCTCCTCTTACTTGAGTTTTAATTGAAAATCCCATAATTCCAAGCTACAAATAACTGTAAAATAAGCGAAAACCCGTGTTTCCAAATGTCAATCTGACATCTGACCAAAATGTAAACAGATTCCGTCTGTCAATATCCGCTCCTGTAGTCTGGGCGTACTGTAAATATCAGCTTCGGGTCCGAAAATTTTGTCCGTTTTAGTGTATGCTTAAGGAGATGGCCAACCACTTATGTAACACCTCGTAGTTGTCTGATTTGAAGGATGAATAAGTATTCTTTAACGTTTGAATCCATTGTAGATCATTTCACAAAGGAAACACCGACATGTGTATACCTAATGTCAGCATTATTCTAGTAACAAACAATACAGCATTGCATTATTACTTTTCTGATGATTTTTTAGGCCTCAACTGAGTCCTTCCAATTCAAATCACTGAAGTAGTAGTCTTATATCTGCCTGAAGAAATATGATCGAAAACAATTGATCAATGATTGATAACGCTTCGAAATGAATGAAAAAAATCTTTATAATTATTCTCTACCATTAAACCATTTCGTAATTCCATCGGATATAATTAATTGGTGATCTTTTACAATTCGGCGCAGGACTAAAGCAGTGGAAAATCGTAGATCCTGAAAATAATGAAGGTAGGTTATCATTAAAAATTTTATTTTGTAGACGATGCGCTGAATACAATATTTTTAGTTGTGATCATCTTTAAAAATCTTCCATATCGGAATATGTATGGTTACGATATTCTTCAGAGCAAGTAGTAAAAAATGTGTCATAATTGCCCGAAGGTTATAATTTTGCACCGGCTATATTACCTTTGCTGCAGAGGCGGAATGGGAAATTTTACGATAACTTTATTTTTATCGTTTGTGAATACCGTATTATTTCTTCGTTATGACATCATCTCGTTTCAGTAGGTTGACAATTCGAATTGAAGTGAATAAATACTTTGAGTAGTGAAAATAGTATACTATATTATAAGGATTAAAGTGCATATTTTTTTACGAGCAATATTTGCAGTTGCGAGGCGCAGCCGAGCGAATGCAAAATTGCGAGTTAAAATAGGCACTTTTAGTGCGAATAATATATTATACTATTTTTCTTCCCAACCAAGTCAAAATTACAATAAAATTGGTTTTAGTGAAAAATCGTTCATAATTTGTTATGAATTTGAACACAGAATCATGACAGTGATTGTCAAGTAGACTTCAAATGCATTTACTTTTAATCCAAGGATTAAAAGTAGCGTTTTTAATCCTAGGATTAAAAGTGTTGCTAAGTAACGAGTGAATTTTTGTACGGTAAGGACTTTTGCACCTGAAAATAGTACAAAAATGTCAACATTTTTTGATGGTTGGAGAAAAACATTTTTATCACCTGAACAAATTTTCTATGGTCCGTGGACACTGCTTCTACAAGGAGCAGATTTTCTCTAGAACGTTGTTTACTCATTAGTTTATGAAAAAAGTTAAGAAAGCCCTGAGCAGGTGCTTTCGAGCGCTCCTGTATTGGTAGAGCAATGAGGCTATTACCTCAAAATTTCGTATCGGATCTGAGATTGATACTAAATATATAAATGCAAAATCTCAGGGCTATCATCATCATGTTCTGGAAATTATTCAAAAACTGAAATATGTAAAAAATTTAAAGAATTGAATTCTTCGGTTCTATAATGATGCGTTCCTCCTCAGTTCAGTATATCGATCACCATCCATAAAATAATTTACACTCTAATCGGATATCTTGTTATGGAAATATGGAGATTCTTCTTTTCAATATTTCAATTGAATTTTCTATGGTTCTGTTTATTTCATGGCCACAAAATTTTGCATGAGTCTTATTATGAGCATTTTGTATGTAGCTGGAAAATTTCATTTCCATTGGTTTCGTTTTGTCTGAGATATTGAGAAACAAAAATTTTGAATGGCCAAATTAAAGGATAAAAAAAAATTCCAATTTTTTCGGCCATTTTCAACATGCCGTAACTTTGAGAGGAATGGTCGTACAAGGAATTTAAAAAAAGGAAATTGTAGCTCCAAGTGTTTAGCTTTTGGATTAGAACTTAAAAATTTTAAGTTTCAGTGGTTTTCGAGTGATGATAGAAAATCAGCAACAAAAATATTCTCAAAATTTTACCACTTTTTTTTTCTTGTCTTGAACGTGGAAATTTTATTTTTGCATAATCGTTATAATGATGGGATACTTTGTTAATTCAGCTTCAATTTATTTTTTTATTGACCTTAATACGTTTACTTCTCGCCGAGATATCGGTCTTCAAATGGAAAAGGATCCATTTGTCTTTGATTTTATCGATTTCTCAGCAACCAATGAGCGCACAGAAAATTGAAGGTGGGTTTCAAGACCTTAAATGAATCCGATTAATGAACAACCATTGCTTATTCATAGAATTTTTTTTCTTCATGTCGCATCAATATAAAAATTTAACAAAAAAGGGCTTTTGGTGGTTTCTTGGAAAATCTACCGCTGGATCGAAAATGTTGGGGAAACCAATAATGTTAAGTGTGACTTTCACAGTTCAATATGTTGATAAAATCCTTACGAAGAGTCAACTCAATCCAGCGAGCCGTTTTTTTGTTTGACTCGATTGAATTGATCACGTTTTTTGCTCTGAGAAGCTCATAATCTTCAAAAAAGGCAAAAAAGAATTTTCTCGAGCTTTTTCCACATTTAATTGCAGATAGTACATAAATTTCAAAAAAAGAAAAATAAAATAAACTAACAAATAAAATTTTTATTAATTTAATAACGGACAAAAATTGGATCCTTTTCATTTGAAGACCGATATCTCGGCGAGAAAGTGGACGTATTGAGGTCAATAAAAAAATAAATTCAAAGCTGAATTAACAAAGTATCCTATCATTATAACGATTTT